>VWZO01013024.1:70988-91370 GCA_013396975.1 Bucco capensis
TCTAGGTGATCCTGCTCTGGCAGGGGGGTTGCACTAGATGATCTTTCTAGGTCCCTTCCAACCCCTGACATAATGTGATACTGTGATACTGTGATGGTATCCTCACAGCCGAGCTAAAGAAGTGAGGATCGCATGATTGTGCAGTGAGGATTGGGAACCTGCCTGGATGCATTCCTGTGTGACCTCATCTAGGTGATACTGCTCTGGCAGGGGGGTTGGACTGGATGATCTTTCTAGGCCCCTACCAGCCCCAAACTTTCTATGATATCTCTTTAATGTGCACCCATAGCAATGGTCTAAAACTGTGGAACTTTACCTGAAAGCTTCAAAATGTCATTTTAAAGTAATAAATTAAGAAAGTGATATATTAAACTTCAAGTTTAAAAGCTTCAAAATGTAGTTTTAAAGTAATAAATTAAGAAACTGATGTATTAAACTTCAAGTTAAAAAAAATTAATCTGTAAATTTATGGAACTGGTTTGCCTTTAAAAAATAATTTTGAAGAGAGTTTACTTAATGAAACCACTATACATAAGTCTTCATTGTTCAATTAATTACATACTTAATAGTTAAAAAATAACAAACTACAGTTCGGGAAAATAGTGATTAGGCCATTAGCTTTGCACTGGGATTGTCTGAATTCAGTTTGCTTCTTTGAGACAGAATTCCTAGGAGGTGTTAAGTGGAATATAACATAAAATTTTTAAAAAAGCATTTAGAAACCTAGGAACATCTTTAATTTAAGCTACTTTTCTGATTCCTGCTTCAGTTAAGCAATTTTGAAAATCCTGTCTGTAGTATAGACATCTAAGTACATTTTATGTTCAGCATTTACTTCCATCCAGAAAGAGTAACAAATATAGATGTCAGTGCTGTATGGACATGGACTTTTTTTGGATCAGTCTGTCTGAGCTCCTGTTCTTTATCACAATATAAAATTAAAAATAAGTCTTTGTTTTGCTAAGGAGTGGCAGAATTAGGAGCATTTAAAAATGAAAGTTAATTAGGCACCCATGAAAAGGACAGACTTTCAACCAGACTTCCTAGATAAATAGAAATTACTTGAAATATTGAGGGTAAGGAGCTACATGCAAGCTGCATTTGGCCATCATGACATGACATGAGTGCACAGCCTAGGTTATAGTTAGACTAAAATTTATAGCAGTCAGTCCACTCATGCACGATATGAGTGAAAGAGAATATTTCTCCTTTAAATACTTCATTTGGCACAGATTGTTGTTGCTGCTGACTATATGGGTCTATCTTACTCTTCCCGTACAATTATTTCCTAATATGCTTGTGCACACATGCACCTGAGATAGACCTCTCATATCTATCTAGAATCCATCCACATAGTTCCTGATCACAGATCCTGTTCTTATTTCCCAATTCACTTAACACTTAGAGAAAGCATTGCTAAAATGTATGTTAACAACAAAAATAGTGTTTCTGAAAGCAGTTATCTTACCCTTGTCAGCAAGAGAGTTTATTTGCTCACAGCAGCTTTAAAGGATATGTCATTTAAATCCTGACATAACTCAAAATATTCCGTGCTCTGGGCTAAACAGATTTAATGTAACAGCTGGTTAGGAATTTTCAGACTTCACAATTTTTCCACAGGAGTATTTCAGCTCATAATTGGAATAGACAAAAATGTTTTGAAAAGGTTGGACTTCTCATCAAAACAAATGTCCCAACTGACAATGAAAATAACAGACATTAGTGTTTAGACCCTTAACTGTGGTAGAAGTTTCCATTCATGCCTTGGTTGGGAAGTCGTAGACCTCTGCATCCCAGCTGTATAGATAACACTCCATGTTATCAGACATGACAAGCCAAGCTACTCCTCATTAATCTCACTGACCACATCCCAACCAAAGACTCACAGAGTAGGGGTGTGAATCTCAGTTTTGTGTTGTAATGGCCATTCAAATGTCTGTGGTCATAATCTTCCCCATATTCATACATCCTTGCCATGGTCCCAAGGCAGAGTTTTAAATCTGGTCATTCTCACCAGGAGGAAATCCTTTGAAAACTATTCATATCACACTTACAAACAAATACAAACCAAACCCAAACCTAGTATTTAATGCTGTAGATACTCAACACATACACAAGCATGCGTTCAGGAACTTTGAAACTGGAAGGAATAAACTAAACTTTTAATTAATAATCATATTGATCACAGAACGAAATGTTTTAGAATTTTTTAATTTATATATTATTAATAACTACTAATAATAACTAATTTAAAAATAATTTAAATTAATTTAAATTAATTTAATTGAAAAATAAGAAAAAAAANAAAATCAACAAAAAGTGCATTTTTAAAACTTTATAGAATCAGAATTAATTTAAAATCAGGTTTAAAAAAGGAAAGTAAAAAAATATACCTACTCTTGAATGGAAAAATTTTGAAGGACAGACAAAGTTTATTTCCAATGACCACACCAGGCAGTAGGAAAATATATTTAGAATAATGTATCTTGCTTTGAAGAATGACATGAGATCATGTGCTGTACAGCACACATAGCAATTCAGTAGCAAAAATTAGACTTTGAGGAAATTATGCATTTTACACAGAGAAAATGAAGAAAATATATTTTATTCTCCCTGATACAACTGAAATGTACAGGAACGGTAGTGTGTTTGCCAAATTTCAAACCTTGAGCAAAAAATCAGTTCTTTACAAGTCTTGTATGGTACCGAAATGCTCAAGATAAGCAGCAGCTCTAGCCACTCATCCAAAAGAGGAGTTTTGTTTTAGATGCAAACCATTTTTCAGGAATGTAGGAAGAAGATTACTCTGTTCTAAAGTAGATAAAAGATATAAAGTGTTTTGCCAGGCATCCTGTCCTCCTTTCAGGCTGATTCAATCATCAACACATATTATACATTATATTAGATACAAATTTCTCTGAAATTAAGAATGCTTCCAATCAGCTACACATTTGAGATATTTCTCTGGTTCATTAGAGGCAGCTGATAAGATTTCTAACTTATCATTGAATCCTAGAATGATTTGGGTTGGAAGGGACCTCTGGAGGTCATCTAGTCCAACCCCCCTGCACTGGGCAGGGACATCCCCAACTAGATCAGGTTGCCCAGAGCACTTGTGGAAGGACTACTTCATACTATTAAGGAAAATTAACTTCTCAGTTGTTTAAAATTTCATTCAGCTCTGAAAGTGAAGTTCTGTTTTAGCTGCTATAGAATTTTATTTTAATAATTGATGATTCTGAATAATACAGTATTTACACTAGTAGCATTTGTTTCCACAAAGTTTGAAGAAATGCATATTTTGAGTAAGGCATTACAAAAAGACTCCATTCCTAAAACACTGTTTGCATCTAGAAAAAAAAATCCCATTAATTCGTTACATGTACACAAACAATGTTTCTTAAATTGTGATACTTTGAGGGTACTGTTAGAGATCATGGACTTTATACACATTTTGTGTTAGATTAAACTTCATTTCATGTACTCCTGAAAGAATATTTTTCAGTAAACAGAAAAATCATCTGCTAGCAAAAAGTTGGCAATAAAGTAATAGATACTGTGTTTAGAATTCCCTAAGAATGTCTGTCCTTGGACAGTCATATAAAGAAAGAATTGACAGATTAGTTATAACATGAGTCACTCTTATCTATTGCAAATACTTGGATACAATGTGAGGTGAATCAACAATACTACCAAGCTGCCTTCCCAATATTACTTGAACTTGAATATGTTACTAGCATAGTTAGCATTAGTGTTCTCCTCACCTTTATGGAATGTCTGACATCTCTGGAGAGCTCTTGGCCATAAAATGTGGTGGCTTGTGCGTCTGTTGAGATTACCTATTACATCAATACTTGCTGTTCCAGAGGAATGAACTTCAGGAGAAGGTCCCTTTCTGTTCCATCTACATCTGCAGAAAAAAATATTTTTAGATAAGCACTAGAGAAAAATATTCTTGAAAATAATCTATAGCTCATTAGTAAAGTTGCTGGGGTGTGGCATGGAATTTACATTTTTACTTGGTATGAAAAATGTGCTTGTTGATATGGTCAGAGTAAGATTTATTACATCCTTAGCTATTCATTTCCTTCTTACAGTTTTGTAAAAAAATGGGATACTAGCTTATAGGAAGCAAACAGATCTCACATTAAAATTATATTTTAATTAATATTCTTATTGAATATTAATTAAGATATATTTGTAATTAAGAAATGTAATGGTACGTCAAAGTTAAACATCCAGAAATGTGTCTGCAGCCCAGAAAGCAAATCATTTCCTGGGCTGCATCAAAAGAAGTCTGGCCAGCAGGTCAAGGAAGGCAATTCTGTCCTCCTGCCTGGCTCTACTGATACGAGACACCACCCAGAGCCCTGCATCCAGCTCTGGGGTTCCCAGCACAAGACAGACATGGACCTGATAGACCAAGTCCATGGGAGAGCCACAAGAATGGTCAGAGGATGTAACAGCTCTGCTACAAAACAAGGCCAAGAGAGTTGGGGTTGTTCTGCCTCGAGAAGAGAAGGTTCCAGGGAGATGGATAGAGGCTTTTTACCAAGGCCTGTACGTATGGCTAGGCTTCACGAACAAAGATCCAGGGAGGGCTCCACCCACGCTCCTCATCAGCGCCCTTTCCAAGCGCGCTGATAAAAAGAGGATATCAGATAGCACCCTTGAGCCTGCACAATGGATTTTTTTTAGGTGAAACACAGCATGCGCAGAGCTGGACCCACCCTTTAGTCCTAAGGTTCATCTGCCAGGGCCTAGCAAGCTTGGACGCTGGCAGCCAAGTCCTTAGGACGTGGGTTTTATTAGAGTGTCCTTCTCTTAGATGGAAGGCCACACAGGGCTAAACGAGCTCCATCTGCCCAGGTTTGGAATCAGAGTTGTCCTTCTCCTAGGATGACTGCCAGAAGGCTAATGAGCTCATCCTACCCATCCAAGGATTATAGGAACATGGGTTTCACTCCCCACACTTTCCCGTGGGCAATGAGTTTAATGCTCCCTCTGCTGTTGGCACATTTATTGCACCAGGGGCCACAGGAGACCACAAGTGATTTTCAGACTGTGCCTGACCAAGGCCTGTAGTGACAGGACAAAAGGCAATGATTTTAATCTGAAAGAAGGTAGCTTTAGATTGGACATGAGGAAGAAATTTTTTATGGTGCACATGGTTAAACACTGGAATAGATTGTCCATAGTCAAGTTGTGGATGTCCCATCATGGGAAGTGTGCAAGATAGCTTGAATGGCTCTTTGAGCAATGTGATCTAGTAAAAGGAGTCCCTGCCCTTGACAGGTTGGTTGAATTAGATGATCATTAAAGCTCTCTTCCAACTCAAACCATTCTGTGTTTCTATGATTTTATGACAAGTTAAGACACATCAGAAGTGAGAAAAATTGAATTAGGCTGCTCTAGTATTTATGTTCTAATGCAAGTCTTAATTATAGTTGCTTTAGTTTTTTTCATTAAATGTACAGAATATATGGTCCTATGTAGTAAGGAGGTTTCTTAATGTTTCATATTCTCATAATCTTATTTAAAAAATGGTCTCATGACTCACTGTGAAATTGAAGTTATGTTTTGAAGTTATGTTTTGAAGTTATGTAGAACTGTTATGTTCCAATTTTATACTTAACTTTGATGAAAGCTCACTACTACTACAAACCAGACCTGGGGCCACCAGTGAAGAACAAACACAGACCGTAAAGTTCGTAATTGTTAACAAATATAACTCAGACGTGGCAGGACAGAATCCACCTTTAAATTGTTTGAAAATTAATCTATTTTCCTTCTTGGAACCATGAGAAAAGGTCTTTACTCTATGTGCTAGGGTCATTTTAATATTTATTTCCTAAAACCATATTTTCTATCCCCAGTGGCCAGTCACTAGTGGAGACCCTCAGGGCTCAGGGCTGGGACCACTCCTGTTCAGCATCTTTATGGATGACTTGCATGTTTAGTAAGTTTGCAGAAGACACTAAGCTGGGTGGGTGGAACTGTCAATCTGCTTGAGGGTAGGGAGGCTCTGCAGAGGGACCTAGACAGGCTCAATTGATGGGCAAAGGCCAATTGGATGAGTTTTAATAAGGCCAAATGTTGGGGCCTGCATTTTGGTCACAACAACCCCCAGCAGTGCTACAAGCTTGGGGAGGAGTGGCTGGAGAGCTGACAGGCAGAGAAGGTCCTGGGGATATTGATTGACAGCCAGCTGAACATAAGCCAGCAGTGTGCTCAGGTAGCCAAGAAGGCTGACGGCATCCTGGCTTGTATCAGGAATAGTGTGGCCAGCAGGAACAGGGAGGTGATCTTGCCCCTGTACTTGGTGCTGGTGAGGCCACACCTTGAATACCGTGTACAATTTTGGGCACCGCAGTATAGAAAGGACATCAAGGTGCTGGAGAGGATGCAGAGAAGGGCAGCTAGGCTGATCAGGGGTCTGGAGAACAGGCCTGATGAGGAGAGGCTCAGGGAGCTGGGGCTGTTTAGCCTGGAGAAGAGGAACCTGAGGGGAGACCTTATCACTCTCTTCAACTACCTGATAGGAGGTTGTAGAGAGCCAAGTGCTGGCTTCTTCTCCCTTGTAAATAGCAACAAGACTAGAAGGAATGGGTTCCAGTTGTGCCAGGGCAGGTTTAGGTTAGCTATTAGGAAAAATTTCTTGCCTGAGAGAGTTATGCGGTGTTGAAACAGGCTGCCCAAGGAGGTGGTGGAGTCACCATCCCTGGAGGTTTTCAAGAAACAGGTAGATGTTCACTTTGGGGGATGGTTTAGGGATAGCAGTAGTGTAGGGCTGTTGGTTGGACTTGATTGTATTTAAAGGTATAGTTTATATATAGTAGTAGTTTATATAGTATAGTAGTAGTTTATATATAGTAGTAAGATATAGTTGGCCTTCAATGTGCTTATAGAATGCAGTCATTGCAGTCCTTAACCTTTGGGTTGCTAGAATAAACAGCCAGGGCAGCCTGCTCCAATACCACACCATTCTTTCAGTGAAGAATTGTCCCCCTGACAATGTCAGAAACCAAGACATTCTGACAGAAGAATGGGAAAATATGTATGATATTTTTGTCCAAATAAATAGGCACAGTAGTCCTTACCAAACAGAGCAGTAAACTTAGTGCTCTCAAATAAAAAAATCTGGGTTGTGAGCTGTTCTAACAGTAGACTCATATCAATCAGTGGCTGATCCTAAAGCTGCAGCCTCTTTTAAGAAATCATATTTATTGTTTAAAGCTTCTTACCACATTTTCGGGAAACATGAGTTTTATATTAGAACTGTATTATTTCTGTATTATACCTGTTCAATTCAGACAACAGGCAAAGTAAGTCTGAGATACCTATAAAAATCACACACCTACACACATTGCTTGTGCAGAATCTATTTTTGTTAAGCATTGCCAAAGCTATTTAATACACAAAGAGTGAGCACCTCTGGTGGTCAGTGTGGCTCCCCCAACCCCTATATTGCTTCCCCTGTTCTTCCAAATCATAGCTGCCTTATAAAATATTCTTGTATATCTAATCCCATTACTTGTGACTATTTCCACTCTCTTCCTTCCTTCTTTCCTTCCCTGGATGCAAAACCTCTCTATAAGACATCAGATAAACTTTCTTCTACATGATGAACAGCATGGCATGGTGTTATCTATATTTATTTTCCTGCAACATGACCAAAGCTTCTTGTGCATTGGCATGATGGAAGGGCCAACACCTCCTGCTTGCATTGCATCTGCTCTGTGCTGTGCTCTTGTATGTGTTCCTTTCTCTCTTCTACCTTCATAATGTGCTGGAATTTGTGTTAATATTCAACTGGATCTCCATATAGCATAAGCTTTCTATTGTACATATGAAATGCTCTTAAAAATCATAGTAGTATACTATCACATTACATTACACGTTACAGTTAAGATGTATTTAAAGAGAAAATATAAGGAAAAGGGCCACTGTTTCGGCATTAAAAGTAACTACTTACTTGAGAACTTATGCTGGGTACATATATTCAATTGAAGTTAAGGTAAACAAACTGTATATAATATTTATAATTTTAAAAGTGAATTAATTACCTAGAGTATAAGATCTTTAAACTTTAATAGAAAATGTCTTTCCTGCAACCTCCTTCAAATATTATACAGTAATATTTAACTTTTTAGATTACTCTGTCTGCCAGGGAAATGATCACATAGCTGGTTGAAGGTATCTTCAACGTCAGAAGTTTATGAGGATGAAACTTAGTAGTAGTAGTAGTTGCACTGATAGAGCCCTTTACAGCAGACTGATAAATTATTACATATTCCAACTATGTCTTGACTTAAATCTTGTCAAATGTGAACCAAAAGTTATACATGAAGCCATAATTTTGACCTTCCTGACTCCTAAGGCAGACCTATGCTAACTAATTAAAAGGTTTAGAAAAGGTCCAGGAAACACACTGCTCAAAACTCATGGTTTACCAATAAAATAGGATGACACATTGTTTTAGAAATTCTTGCTTCTCTTACAAATAGCATAGTGAATCATTCCCTGGCACATTAATTAACAGTTGAACAATGTTTCTAAAGCTCCTTACGAATACCGAAATAAAATACAATTATTTTTAAAGTCAGAGAAAAAAACATTTTTCCTAGCTGTAGAATTGCTTTGTAGAAGTGAAAGTGTTAGGAAAATGTGCTTGAAACTTTTGTTTTTGCTATTGCTATTATTACAAAGCAAAATGGAAAAAAAATGCAACTTTTAAGCCAGCCAGCAAAATTTAGGTCAAATCAGTAAATGAGTTTCCAGCATCCACCACATCCTTCCAGAGGTTTCTGACAGAAGACAAAATATATTTTGCTTCTACCTAGAACTGTCAGTCAGTATTATTTCCAAGGCTGATTTCATATTAGTGATAAATGGAGGATAGAAAGTTACATTTCAGTGTGATGTGAAGTATGAGTATCTCTGCTGACCAGGATCTTTTGACAATTTTGTATTGTTACCTAATTTAGATGCCTAAGAATTTTAATCTGTATATTTTTCATTCTATTGTTACTTTTTCAATCAAACTAGAATGGTTTTTCCAGCTGTCAGAGCTTCTAATCAAATGTTACATAGCAATAAGTAGAAGTATCCTGGGTGTTTTAAAAAGAACAAAAGATGTCTTTATCATCCTAGTAGCAAACACAGAACAGTGCAAAAGAAGGTATAAAATATTGTAAAAATCTTCACAGTAGCACAAAATTTGGGAGGGAGGGGGGATTTTTATCTTAATTTCTACCTAGCATTGAGTTTATGCTCTGAAACAGGACAATTAATAACATTTGTTCACTAGTATTTCAGATGGTGAAACAAATCTAAATATAGCTGTTACTCTTGGATAACAGACTGCTTTTTCACAGTGTCCAGGTTTGGTAGAGCTGTTAATGGAGATTTTCTTTTTGTGTGAGGAGGGTCATGGTTTGTAAGTTCTCCAATGCAATAAATTACTTAAGGCAAACAGGGATGGGATAAAGACAATAGGAAAAGAGAAAAAAATTTTCCCAGTGATGCATCTGTACTAACTTTTCTAAAGTGTCCATTGACCATATTGTGGCTCATGTTGCAGAGCAGTCTTGAAGAAAGTGAATTCTTTTGCATGAAACTTGATGAAAATTCTATCCAAAATTCAACTAGGCCACAGAACAAGACTACAGCTTGCTAAAGTAAAGCTTCTAGATGTGCACGAGCAGGACATTTGTGTCTACTGCTCTGCTCTGCAGGACTGTTTCCATTAGATCATGGTCTTGCTAAAATGGACATGGCTGGCATGACCAACATGAAGATCCAGACTCCATTTTATCACAGGTGCAACCTCAGTCAAATCCTTCAGTTAAAGCTGTTTTTCTGTTTTGAAAGTATGACTCAAATATATGTTGGAGGGTATAGAAAAAAAAACCACATAATCACGCTGAAAGACAGGGAGAAAAAAAAAAGAAACTCAACTATTAGTTACAGGAACAAGTAACATGAACAAGAAGGAAAAGAAATAAATCCATGAGAAGAATAGCAGCACTACTTATCTCATAGCATTGCTGGTTTTTTGTTTGTTTGTTTGTTTTCAATTGTTTAGAGCCTTTAGTTCTGCCCAACATTGTCAAAACCACTTATCAACATCCTGTCTTCAAATTCACTGCACTTGCCATATCCCCAGACCAAACATGAAATTTTAAACGTTAAGCTTCTGTTGTTCTTGAGTAAGAGAAAATTTTCCACCTCCATTTGTCACATTCAATAACCATAACCTAGAAAATAAGAAGTTTCATCTGAAGATGTCATACTGATGATGTAAACCATATACAAATGAGTAAGCAATATAAAAAACTTAGACATGGTAAGTATACCTGAGTGATTGGAGATGATATAATCAGTGACTGGAAAACACTACAAAATGAGTAGATAGAAAAACATGATCAAGAGAATATTCTCTGTAATTTTTTAAAACAATATTTCTTCCTGAGTTTATACATGGATTTCATTGAAATCAAAAGCATATCTCCACTGAGATCCAAAGGTTTGGAATTTATCAAGAACATTGCTTAGGTGAGGAGAGTAAGTGAGGAAGATTATTTCTCTGTGAGTGTGAGCGGTTTCTTGTGTATGTCTGTGTGTTTGTGCTCATATATGTATGCATGTGTACGTATATCTGTGTGGAATCATTTAACAACCCTCTAGGAGTGAGCTTCTGTCAGGGAACCATGGATTAGAAAGAAGCAGGTAGCCATGAAGGAACTGAGAGACAGAAAGGAAAATACAGAAATGTCTGACTTCTTGGGAAGAGTTGCTAAGTTTGGAGAATTGGCTTGAAGGAGAACAGCAAGAACAAAGAAACCCAGTTTCACACAGCTGTGAAATGTTCGATTAGAAGTATAGAAGATAGTTTCTTCATGGTTGTGTGCTATAAAGCTAGCCTAAAATACAATGGAGTAGTTAGAAGACTTGTGTTAGTTTAGCTGAGCTTGCAGATTGTAAGGAGATAGTGTGAATAGAGGCAAAGTACTTTTCATGTACTCCCTTTAACAGGTGCTTGATAAGTATTGTGCTGCTTAGGGGGAGGAGGTTATAAAAAGGGTGTGTTAGAAATAAACTTGGCTCTCTTTGCACCTCACATCGTTGATGTTCTGGGGGTCCATTGCTGGCTTAATTCTGATAATAAATGGCTTATGCCTGATTCACATTGAATCGTACGCTGAGTCCATCTCCCCACAAATGGTGACCCCGATGTGTTATGGGGAGCACTAAGGGGGAGCGCACCCTTCTCCAAGTAACGGGTTAGCTCCCGGGACCTGGTGCCTGCCCCTCAACCGCTGCAAATGGTGCCCCGTGTGAGGACGCACTGACCAAACTCTTCTGTGAAGAGGGGCTTGACATACCGAGGAGCTCAGCAAAGCTCACACGCAGGATGCGGCCTGGAGGTCCTGCATTCGGCGGTGGTCCTGAAGTTCAGCTTGAACCAGTGTGTCGGCAGTTCAGTGTAACCGCGAGCAACTGCTGAGCACCCGTCAACTGACCTTGCAGGCAGAGGTAGGATTCAACTTCAGAAGTCCCTAAACCCCTATAACAAGAGCAGGAGAAGAAGAAAATAGTGTCAGAAAAGTTTAAGGAGTTATTGCAGAAGTATAACTGCGTGTATAAAGACTCTGAATTGATAATATGGCTTAAAGCCACAGACTCTTTGACAGACGAGACCACGATCTTTAACATCGAATCGTGGCATAGAGCTTGCAGGTTGGAAATGCCTTTCGACCCCAGTTCAGTAGAAGAGAGAAAAGAGGCAGGCAACGGGCAGCCGTGACAAAGCGACAGAGACACCATGCCAGCGTTTGGCTCGGCGAAGAAGGTGCGTGGAGCCGAGATAGCACTCCGCTCTGTGCAAGCCGTGCAGCAAGACTCTTCCGCGGCGAGTCCCCGCGGCAGTTGTGGCTGCTCCTGTCTCCGCTGTTACCCGCTGACCCGCCCGCTCCCAGCTATAAGCAGTGCCACTGGGCAGGAGGCTCGAGGGACCTCTACCGCCGTCTCCCCCCGCACGGTGCCCATGCAGACTCGCACAATGGCAGCAACAGGCAAAGAACTCCAAGACTGGACATTTGTTAAGAGGAAGGCAAAGCGGGCGGGGGAGGAAAGGAAAGCGAAAGCGCTGCACTTGCCCCCACGCTTTCGTCACCCTCTCCAGTTTTCCCGGAGAGATAGTGCTTTGTGAATGTAACGAGGCTGTTAAGAAACAAAGGAAGAACTATTCTGGAACAACTGCAAACTACAAACCTTAGGGGCTGCAGCTTTGTCAGCTGCTACCCCGACCGCACTAAAACACCTTGCAGTTGCTTGACCAGTTAGGCAAACCGACTTCGGGGCCTGATCCCCTTCCCTAGTGAATGCATTCCTTGCCTGATAGAAGCAGGGGAACAAGGAAGATCAGACGGATTCCTCCCGTTTTCCCCCCACTCCTCACTGTAAGCACAGGTCTCTGCCACTACACATCTACAACTTAACGTGCTTCACAGAAAATAAAAACTGACCATGAACCTACATGTATAGCAGCAAAAACCAGT
Organism: Bucco capensis; assembly: GCA_013396975.1. Classification (NCBI taxonomy): domain Eukaryota; kingdom Metazoa; phylum Chordata; class Aves; order Piciformes; family Bucconidae; genus Bucco; species Bucco capensis. Next base: position 83,552 of record VWZO01013024.1, read on the forward strand.
AAAATTATTTTCAGCGCTGAAGAATATATACATCATGATACTGGTATCTCAAACCCTCCTGCAGGATAAGTGATTACTAAGTGTGCACACTGATTAATGATTCCATAAAGGAATGCTTCAAAAACAAATAGAATGACACAGGGATTGTAACTCGGTCCCTAAGCCAGACTCTGGGAAAGCTGTATGTGTGCTGAATGTTTAAATCAAAATGAGAAAACCGTTAAATTTAATGTTTAGTTCATGCTTGCTTTTGAGACAAATTAATCTGTATTGTATGTTACTTTAATAAGTTGTTAGATCTCTTTATGTAGATTTTATAATTGGCACAAGGTTATAAGAACGAAGTTTTGAAGACAGATATTGTTTGGGCTTGAGAACTGGCCATTCTCTGGTTTACAAAATATCTTGTTTTTAAATAACATTAAGAGATGAATTCAAAGTCAAAGAATTCCTTAAGTAAAAGGGAATGTTTTTAAATAAGTGTCTTGAGAAGAAAAACTAATAGTAACTAACTCAAGAACTCTACCGTAGCTTATATTTGTCATTTTAGCCAATTAAACTGTATAGTATGTTGCTTCAAACAACCTTGCTGAATCCTTTTCTGAAATTAAGATTTATCATTGGCATAAATTTATTGATATGGGCTTATGAGACGTATTTGCTTAAGTCTTGGGAACTGATCACCCCAGGATTGGTGCCCATATTGTTCTTAAATAAACATAAAACAGAGCAAGAGAAAAAATAACAATGGGGAGAACCAGAAAATGACTATTGGGAAAAGTTTCTTTCAAGAAAGGATTCAAAGCAAAGGAATCATTAAGTAAAAAGGGGAACTTTCATATTTATCAGTATGTGAATGACATATTGACTGTTGCTAAGAGGTACAATGTTAGAATTTTCTTCANACCTCCCTTCAGGTAGTTATGGAGCGTGATGAGGTCTCCCCACAATCTCCTCTTTTCCAGGCTAACAGGCCCAGATCCCTCAGTCTTTCCTCATCAGGCTTATGCTCTAAGCCCTTTAGCAGCTTGGTAGCTTCTGTACTCTCTCCAGCACCTCAATGTCCCTCTTGTAGTGAGGGGCCCAAAACTGGATGCAGTACTCAAGGTGAGGCCTCCCCAAAGCTGAGTAAAGGGGCAGGATCACCTCCCTGCTCCTGCTGCCAACACTGTTCCTGATCCAGGCCACGATGCCATTGGCCTTCTTGGCCACCTGGGCACACTGCTGGCTCCTGTTCAGCTGTCACTCAGCACCCCTAGGTCTCTCTGTGCCTGGCAGCTCTGCAGCCACTGCTCCCCAAGCCTAGAGAACTGCTGGGGGTTTATTATGGCCAAGGTGTTCATAACACAATAATGACTCTGGGTTTGTTCAACATCTTGTTGGAAAATAGTTGTAATATTTCTTTTTAAAAAATTATATCCAACATTTCCTTATATTTGAAACATTGTTAACATCCTCTAATGTCTCATTTTGGCCATACCACAGAATCACAGAATGATTTAGACCTTTAAAGATCATCTTAGTTCAATCAGCCTGTCATTGGCAGAGACCTTTTTAGATCAGGTTGCTCAAAGAGCCATCCAACCTGGCCTTGAATACTTGCACAAGAATGGCATCCATAGCTTCTCTAAGAAACCTGTCCCAGTGCCTCACCATCTCTTCTGTATGTCCAATCTAAATCCCCTCTCTTTCAGTTTAAGATCATTATCCCTTGTCCTGTCATTATAGATTCTGGTAAAAAGTCTCTCTTCATCTTTGTTATGAGCCCCATTTACATGCTGAAGGGCTTCACTTCTCTAGGCTGAACAGCTTCGACTCAATCAGCCTTTTTCCATAGGAAAATTCCGCTGACCCCTCTAATGGACCTTCTATGGACCTACTCCAACAGGTCCATGTCTTTTCTTTTTCTGGGGACCCTGGAACTGGATGTAGTGCTCTCATGAGCTCAGAGCAGAGAAGATGGGGAGAAGCCCCTACTTTGACTTACTGGCTATGCTTTATTTTGATGCAGCCCGGGAAATTATTTGCTTTCTGGGATGGAAGTGCACATTGTTGAATCATGCCCAGCTTTTTATCCGCCAGTATCACCACAACCTTCTCCACATAGCTGCTTTCTATCCCTTTACACCCCAGTCCATATTTATACTGGGGATTGTTCCAACGCAGGAGCAGAACCTTGCACTTGACCCTGTTTAACTACAGAGGTTCTAAATGTGTCATCATCCATCTAATTCCTTCTATTCCTTTTCATCCCTTTTAAAAGGAAAATACTTTAACTATACACTCATTTTCAGACATCAAAGCTTTTTCTAGCCTTTAGCTTTGTCTTTGCAACCCAGTTTTCAGAAATACAAAATAAAAGTGTCTTAGCTTGGGTTTTTCATTCCAAAAAGGTGTCCTCAACCTCTCCGAATGTATATTCTTTATACTAATTTCTTTTGCGCTATTGGGAGACAGAACATCATTATGAATAAGGTACAGCATAAACAGTAGGTGTAGTGTTAAAAATGGAGTGACAGGACAAAAACCAGTTGCTGAGTACTCATGAGTATTCATAGAAGTTAGATTGCAGAACAGCAATTTTGAATAAACAGAAGAGATACAGAAGGTTGAAAGAGAGAAGCCTCATGAAGCCCATTGAAAGCTGTGTAAACTACTTGCAGTGATTAATGGTAATAAAGCACATCTAAATATATTAGAAAAGCCTACTAATGTTTTGCTTTTAGGTCCAAAAGCAAGGCCCAAACAAGCAATATCTAAAATACCTTATGAACTGCAGAAACACATTAACAGGGGGAGGTGAAATCTTTGAACAGTGAATAGTATCATGTACACTGAATCTAGGAGTCCAATATGGAAAAAAAAAATACAGAAAGAGATTATTCATCATCAGTATTGGCTTTCTTCTTTACTTTCCTTCACCTTCAAATTTTTTTATTTTTTTTATGCTTCCATCTTAGTGCATGGAGAGTTTGATATTATATGAAGGCACCATGGAACCAATATTTCTGAAATAATAGAATTAGAGACAGACTGTCTGGCTCTGGGTCCATGAGGCACCATATTTGAAAAAAAAACCAACCAACTGATTTATTCCAAATGTTCTGGTCCTCTGCAGAATCACTTTATGTATGAGAGTACACAGAGATCATCTGTGGCTCTAGCACTGAGTCCTGAGTTATCTGTCCACATCTTTCTTTGGCTAGTATAACCAAGTCTCTTTTTGTGCTGACAAATATTGTTTCTTCAGAGTGGTACAGATATGGAATAAAATAAACCACAGGAACCTGTGGCAGAGAGAGATTATGAAACTTACTAGTGCTAGAAATCCTGAAAATCTGTGTATATCAATAGAAGCCACTAACGAGGAAAATTTGCACTTCTTATTTCTCAATGTGTTATGGAGCATAGGTGAACGCAATAGGACCAGAAAAATACAGACACCATTAAACATAAATGTGAGGAAGACATATTAAGTAATGTAAAAATCCAGTGGAAAGTCAAATAATATTGAGTAGTGCACATACGGACCCACAAAGATTGTGTGATGAGTAAAGGGTACGGAGGAGTAGGAGAAGGTGTGGTACTTCTGTCTGAAGAATGCAAAGAAGTATGAAAACTAATGTTGGATGCTCATCTAAGCATAAATAGTTTTACTCAATAGATTCTTTATGATCTTTAATTTTGGAAAATATCGTATGTTAATGCATTTTACAAGAAAAAGATGAGATGGAAGATGAGAGCTTCAAGGATGTCTTGTTTGGTCCATGGCTAGCAAAAAGAAGGCAAAAAAGGAGTGAAAATTTACTGAGGAAACAGAAGAATCATAGAATATCATGTTCAAAGGGACCTGAAGGCTTATTTTATCCAACCTTTCTTGGAAAATGTATAGTCTAGACAACACATCCCAGCACCCCGTCCAGTCAGATCTTAAAAGTATCCAGTGCTGAGGACTCCACCACTTCCCGGGGGATGTTATTCCAATGGCTGAATATTCTCATTGTGAAAATGCTTTCCTCTGTTTTCAATTGGAATCTTCCCAGAAGTAACTTGTACCTATTAGTCCTCATTTTTCCATGTGACTCCTTGTAAAAAAAGGAGTCTCCCTCTTATTTTTAGCCACCCTTAAAATACTGGAATACAGTGATAAGGTCTCGCCTAAGCCTTCTTTTTTCAAGGCAGAATCAACCAACTTCTCTGAGTCTTTTCTCATATGGTAGCTTCCCAGTCCTTGGATCATCTCCGTGGACCTTCTCTGGATTCTCTTCATCCTGACCACATCTTTTTTTGCATAGGAGGCACAAAGCCTGAACACAGTATTCCAGTTTCAGGCACTGAGGAGAGTGGGATAATTACTCTGTCTCTGCTGGTGATGCCCTTGTTGATGCGGTCCAGCATCCTGTTGGCTTTCCTTGCTGCAGCTGCATCTTGTTCATCCTCAGGTCCCTTTCCACAGATCTGCTCTCCATCCAGATATATCCCAGCCCATGTTGCACTCATGGGTTGTGTTTTCCTAGTTGCAAGACCTTATAATTTTCCATGTTGAAATTCATAAAGTTCTTAGTTGCCTAGTCTTACAGTCTATCTAGGTCTTCTTGCAAGGTGGATCTCCCTTTCTGAGGTATCCACTTCCCTACTCACTTTGGTATCATCAGCAAATTTCATCAGGGCACACTGGATCTGCTCATCTAGATAAGTTATGAAGATACTAATCATAGTTGCACAAAATATTGATCTCTGGGGTACCCCACTTGTGATAGGTTGCTAGTTTGAAAAGGAACTATTTACCAGCACCCTCCCGGTGCAGCCTGTCAGCTAATTCCTCTCCCACCACACAGATCATTTATCTAGATCATAAAGCATCATTTTCTTTAGGAGGAGGCAGTGGGAAAACATACTGGAAACCTCGAAGAAATCCACACAGAAAATGTCCACCACTTGCCACACATACACCAAACAGCTCACTTTGTCATAGAAGGATATCAGGTTTGTAAAACACTGTTTGCCCTTGGTGAATCTGTGCTGGCTTTTCCCAATTACATGCCTTATTTGACTTGTGATAGCCCTATATATTAAACATTCAGTCCATAACCAGCAAGCATCTTTCAAGATCTTCACCGGTGAACACAGCAATCCTTTAAAATATTTATTATTTGTTGGTGCTGTCAATATTCATACTAATAGTAATATTAATAATATGAATATTAATTTTCAACAGTATGTTCGTATGTGAGGTCAACTGTAGAAAATATATGGAAAAGTAATAAATTGGTTCTCTCTGGTGCCTTAACACCTACTTTCTTCACAAGTAATGCAGTTAACTTAAAAGGATCAAGACAGGCTCTCCAATTCATTCTTCTTAATTCTGTTAAGTATAGGTGAGTTTCTGTGGTTCAAATTTTTGGGAAAGATGGGTAAGTACTGAGCTCATCTCTTAATGATGACGGAAAAGCTCAAAAGTCAGTTATGAATATTTTACTTGAGAACTTTCTGGATAAAAGGAGGAAGAATGAAGAAACACCGTATCTCTTCTCTTTTCCCTGAAATGTTAAACATACTTCACAAACTTATGGAAATCATTTTATTAAGTTTTTTATAACAGAAAATTGCCATTTTTATGTTCTGATCTTAGTAAATCTATAGATATTTAGGTATTGTACAATGGCTTCAACTGAGCAGAGCAGCATCTCCTAGGAATGATAACGAAGTCCATACTAAAAATAATTTGATCTATAATTGGAACCAAACTATGTACCATGGTCTGAGCCATACTGATGAACGTGTGAATTGACTGAAGTGGCAGTACTTCATCTGTAAATGCTTGTGAAATTTCATGACTTTGTGGAGTATTATGTGATAGAATTCTTGAAGCACAAAATTCAATTCACAATACTAAAAAATCAGATGAGCAATAGCATTTGAAGACAAAATGAGCTGTCAGACTCATTTAAGTAACACCAGTAGATTCCCACTTCTCATTTTTAATGCATTCTGGTTTGCACTTTTTAACTGCAAGAATTTTTCATTTTAATAAGCAAATTATTATAATTGAGGAGCATCAGTAATATTCCAGTGCAGCCTATGAGTTTATATAGTTTGTTGTAAACAAGTATAAAGTATTGTCACTGTCACCATTTTTATGCTTCAGATTAGTATTTTTGATCCATGAACTACACTAGAAAATCAACTGGGAAAGGCCTTTGTACAGATTATGTGAGTGACTGCTGCATTTACTGCTCAATCAAGCACTAGAATGTACACCCTTAAAACAGATTTATCAAAATTGTGATTTCTTAATCCACCAAGGTTCAGAAGAGCGAGAAATATATATGGGCAAGTTCTAAATATGGGCAAATATCATCTCAGACTTCTGTATTATATTAGAAAATAATTTCAGTAGGATAAATTAAAGACAAATCACCTAGAGATTAGAGATACCTAACAACATCTGATAAAATACAAATATATCATTATTTCTGCCAAAGGAATCCTTGTCTATCTACAAACAAAATATTTCTCTGAAATACACTTTTTAACAATCCCTCACCCCACTGAATGAATGAATGAATGAATGAAAACATGAATGAATGAATGAAAGCACATTTGATCTCGAAGGGAAAAAAGGTAGGAATAACAAAAGATTCAGTTTATAAAGTGTTAAAGAGTCAAGATTTCAGGACATAGGTGAAGGAGGAGCTTTGCTACCTGTGTTTTTAAAGTATTGTCGAACCTTAGTACAGGTAAAACAAAACAGGAGTTTGGATACTAAGAGATTCCTTTGGGTAAGAAAGTATTTGAAAAGTCCCTGACAGTGATTGCATTGGTGCATATGGTCTGGTAATTTGTATGGATATCAGAATAATTTTGGCACCAGAATAAATGAATCTTTTTTTCAGAGAGACTGCTGCTGCTAGAGATATGTCAAATAATATTTAAACCAAGAATTATGAATTATCAAGTCAAAGTACAGACTGGCAGGAACCACCAGCAATTTTAATACAGGTTTTAAACTTGTCTTAGATTTTGGTATATTCTAAGATTAAAATATCTAAATCCTACTTTTTTAGTGCAGAGAAAGCGATTTTGAAAATTTTGTCAAGGTAAAGCAACACTCTTCACTGATTTACAAATTTACAACTACATGACTTAACGATATTTACAGAAAAATTTGTAATGTTCTGGTGTTGCTAAAGCAACTTTCTCTAGAACATGACACTACTTACATGGCTCCAAAATTCTGGTAGGTTCCCTGTTGAATGCAGAAAGAGATATTTCTTGCTCTGTGACTTTTATCCATCAAGTTAAAATGATCTAGCTGACAGAAAATATCTCTGAAGGAGTCAGAAAACATGGTAATATTTAAATCAATGCGAAAATTTACCTACATAAACAAGTTGTAACCCCCAATGCGCATTCTGATCACATCTAAAACACTCTCAGTCTTGGAATGCCAGCAGCTACAAAGTTCACATACTGTATCAAACTAACAAAATTTGGCAAGGAACCTGATTCTTTTATTGGTTGAAACCAAATGTGATTTAATCCTGTTTCTTCTCCCCTTACCTACAGTAAGAATCATCTGTGAAGCACCGGATAAATTCCATGTATGGTAAGAGTTTTGTATTGCTTTGACCCCTTCAATATTCTGTACTTAGATGCCTTTCTATGGTTTATATAGAGGTTAGATACCTGTAAGGAGGTAAGGGAGTGGCAGAGAGCATCCAATAGTATTTGTGAACTCTGAAAATATCAAAGCTGTATAGAACACTCCTAAACATTGTTATCCCACATTGTTATCCCACTCTTCAAAAAGGGCAAG
>VWZO01013025.1:20843-34732 GCA_013396975.1 Bucco capensis
TTACAGCTATACCCATTACAGTCAGAGGACTACACTTCCTGCACCTACAGCAAGCAGACAGCTTGTAACTGCCACATGCAGCTGTCACTTTTGCCACCTGTGAAGAACACTGCTGTATTGGCTTACTGATCAATTCTCCAAAACTAAAGCCAGTTCTAGTAAAATTACACATATTAAAAAATTAATTAAAATAGGAGAAAACATCACTGCCTTTGCATTACCTAATCTGAACAATCAATGCTTCTAAGATGCATAACAGTTACTCTTCAAGATACTCTTTATTCTTACCCCATTTTTTCTTGGATTGAATGGATTATGCTTTTTGTCTTTGTTGATCCAGTTTCTTCACATATTCTCTCATTCTTTCCTTTTGCTTTCTTCTCATCCATGCTTCTATCTCTTTCTCCTCCTTTTCTGTTCTTCGAGAACATCCAGCAGCACAACCATGAACCCTGAGAGCAGATGTAAATGGGAAATAAATCTATAGCCTTGAATTCAAGCAAAGGCATCTACACACGACAGAATAACAATATTGCAGTCCTTTTAAAAGTCTGACTCAGCTGAAAGCATCAATCAACCATGAACACTCGAGACATTTTTTTCTGCAAACTTCTACTTATAAAATCCTGGCACATAAGTAATTTTCAAGACATTTCCTAATGATTTTCTTCTATTTATCAACTACATTCAGATCAATGTGGCCATCTGTTATTGTCTCTGCAGGCACAGAAAAAAACTGCAAGTAATTTTGTTCTGATCTTCCATTTTTAAGGGTGTATAATTTAAGTATCTAAAGAGAAAAGAAGAACAGTGAGATCCTGCCAAGCCTTTTTGTCCCATCCCCTATGCTTGTGAGCTCATCTGTAAGTCTACTTCTATGAAGTAGTTTTTAAAACACTAACTCAGAATGCCAGCAACACAAGAAAACACATCAAATAAGAAATGCTAACACAACTTCATACTCAGAACTCTTAAGAAATATTTAATAATTCATCTTGCAATAGTCTAAAGTTTAAAGTAAGCAGCTGGGTAATCAATATTTTCTTCACTGTAAAACTTCAAACACTTTCCTAGAAATTAAACACGAAATTGTCCAAGAGAAGTGTTTCAATTTTAAATGTCTCATTTTTGCAGCCCAGTTTGACTCTCATTTTCAAGACTGTCAGGCACTAATAATTCCAGAATCAATAGAAGAGAGGAGTGTGGCAAAATAACTTATCTCTAGTAGCTGCAGCTCAGCTGAAAGCTTATGGACTGAAGCATTCAAGCCCTCAAGGGATTAGAAAAACTCTGACACATTTGAAAGCGATTTACTTTATGGCAAAGGGAAGTGTCACGATCACATGTATTTACAGTCATGTGCCTTTTGAGGAGCAGCTGAGGGAACTGGGGTTGTTTAGTCTGGAAAAGAGGAGGCTCAGGGGAGACCTTATCACTCTCTACAGCTCCCTGCAAGGAGGCTGTAGTGAGATGGGGACAGGTCTCTTCTCCCAGGTTAACAGTGAGAGGACAAGAGGAAATGCCCTGAATTTGCACCAGGGGAGGTTTAGATTGGATGTCAGGAAAAGCTTCTTCTCTGAAGGGGTTGTTAGGCATTGGCCCAGGCTGCCCAGGGAAGTGATGGAGTCATTGTCCCTGGAGGGGGTTTAAGAAACTTATAGATGTTCTACTGAGGGCCATGGTTTAGTGATGTTAGTGATAGGTATGGTTGGACTTGATGATCTTAGAGGTCTCTTCCAACCTTACTGATTCTGTGAAAATAAGTATGAAACTGAGTTGTCTTTAGGTCTTTGGTCAGGCTTGAACAAATACTGCTAGTGAAAATATTCACATCATTTCAAAAACCAGTCCAACTAGAAAGATTTGCATGTTGATGTCATCCTTACTAATGTGTTCAGAATTGTCAAATGGCCACAAGGATGGCTGCGGTCTGTGCACAGATTTACATTTGAAGCTGTTGAGCATCTTTTACAATTCGAGTAGTTGATATAACAAGCAAACCAGAGTACTACACTCTACCTAAATAAGTCAGCAGAACATCTTAAAACAGGAATCTTAAACTAGTGTGAACTGTTGCACCAAGACAACACATTGCTTGGCACCCTGAACAGCTGCATTTTTGCAACTGTTGTCACAAACAGGAGTGGGAAACAGCTGTAATTTCAACTTAACTCTTGAAAGAACACAGCTGATTCTATAACTGACATTCAGGAAGCTGTAGGAACCTCCAGCAGAGAGAAAAGCATGACAAGCTGGAGTCTGGTGCTGAAAGCTTCTGAAGCTACTTTGCCACCAATCTCCTTGGCTGAACTGAATCTGCTCTACGGTTAGCTGTACTCCAGCCTATACCTGGTAGATGAATGAACAAGCAAGTAGAAAGGGAAACATTTAAAAAATCAGAATAATGACAAACAATTATCACACCTAACAATAATGGTCAGTGAAACAGTAGCTATGAAACCCTTCTAATACTAGTCTCATTAACATCAACACAAATCACGTGCTTGCTTTGACTGTTTAGCTCACACAGGGTGTGAGCTATGAGAAGAATACACAGGGTTTCAAAAGACTTAATTAACAGATAATAAAACAGCTGTGGTATTACCTAGAGATTTTCTGTGCTTGTGTTTCTGTAAAGCCCAGTTCTGATGGAGAGACATCGCCTTCCACTAAAAGATCATGAATGATGTCAGTAACACCACTCACACCAGGAATTCGCAGGAGATCTTCTAAAGAGCTTGTTAGGCAGAGGGGAAAAAAAATTACTTATTGATTTAAAGTAGAATATGCCTTTAAGAACAAGTTAAAATCTTCCTTTTACACTTAAAGTGAGATTATTCATTTTGTTTTACCAGAAGCCTCTGGAACAAACACTCTTTCCCTTCTTTCCCTACATCCCTCTGTCAGTGCATACAAGCTGTAAAGAAAAATGTCTTGAAAATAATTAATTGGTGCAAGAGGCAGAGTGAGGCTCCCTATTGACTTGATTTGAATAAAGGGAGAGTTCACAGGGACATTCCCCTAGTGAGGTCTCTCTCCAGTTGCCAAAGGATGCAGACCCCTTTTATCCTACCTCCCAGGTGCAGAAGGTCCCTCTCTCTCTCTCTGTTATCTGGCGATACTCAGAAGGTACACACTGCCCAATTCTGCCTTAACATAAACTATTAACTCTTCACACGTGCCTAAAATGTTATCTAACTCTGTTTTTGCACTGGTCTGGCTTCTCTAGAGCTACTTCTACTAGCCTAAATAACGATGTTTTGGCCAGGTGCCTCCCACAGACAGATGTTCATTATTTGAATGGTCTCATTATTTTTGCCAGGACACAGATCATTAACCATTTCCTGCTCACAAGCAATACCCAGATAATGTATGTTGATGCACTGTCTTTAAAAAGTCACCAGCCATCACTGTAGCTTTGCAGTCATCATGCACCCCAGCCAACTATGCAGCTCCCTGGTGTGAACTGGATACAATGAGCCAGACCAACATCAGAGGTGTAGCAACAAAGAGGGCTTTGTGTAAACCATCCAGAAATATGGCACCACCCAGAGCTCCACTGGCTTGCACAACCATGGCTGGCCCAGAGGAGGCTGAGCCTGGCAACCCAGAAGGCCAGGAGCTTGCAGAGGGTTTGCACTGCTGCTAGTGCTGAGATAAGGCAGTGGGATGCCACCAGTCTCAGGAACCCCAACTCTCAGGGAATCGGTGTGAATGAGAGAACAGTTTTACCTAGAGTCTGCCCATTTTTTTTCTCTCTTTTCATCAGTTGCTCTCAATAAAAAAACAAATCTCACAAGCTGCAGTTGTTTCAAGTTACTCCTTTGGGTAAAAATCATCATCTGCTCAAGTTTATTGCCTCACACCCATCCTCTACATTACGTCATCTACTTCAGTCACAACAAGCAGTTTCACTTAGAATACTTCAAAAAGAAACTAAATCATTCCATTTACTGCTATGCTTCAAGCAAGACAATAAAAATGGCTAACCAAGCACAATGACCAGGAAGAAAGGGAACAAGCTACTGCCTTCTATTGCACAGCTGAATCCAGGAAACTAACAGCAGCTAGTAGTAAAAAAATACGAATGCCAGACCATTTCATTTAATAGAAAAAATCATTCCAGTTTTGGAATCTTCAGTCTTCTACTTTACACTGTTCATATGGTAACACTTCAAAAACCTTCTGGTAACTGCTGGCCTTAGTAGATGACTACTAGCATCAGGGATATGTACTCGTTCAAAATCTGTGCTTTGCAAAGAGGAGAAATAACAAATGTATGTAAACAGCAGCACTGCCTACATTAACAGCTCTGTTACTTGTAACTGGAAAGTAACTCTGAATGGTTCTGTAGCTTTTGCATGAAGTAAATCTAACAGATTTCAGAGTAAATCTGCACAGTAAATGCCTGAAATTAACTGGTAAAAAGGCTCTCATTCAGATTGAAAATGAATGCCTAGATTTTTACGTAAGTCATAGTTCCACCTTGACAGTGCCCTGTCCTACCGAAAGGAAGAGTTCCAAGGAAAAAGATTTTCATCAAAACTTGTGTCAAAATACATACCCATCACATAGATCTCTGCACACATGAAAGCCTGAAAGAAGAAACAGCCTTTGTTATTAAAACCTTGCACTTTCATACAGACTAATAATACCCATGTTAAACATCCTGTGGGATAAAATACAGAAATAAATCAACCTGAACATTTATGGTTAAATTTATAGTTAAAAATAAAACTCAGTGTATTACTGTTTACAAAATTTATCTGGGTATGTGCCATTTGAGATTGGCTTCTGCTGTAGGCAGATATAGGAACCATGTTTTAACATCTTTTAAGAGAGATTACTGCAAATGTGACTGTCAAAAGCACATTCACCTGTACAAGGTACTTCTCATTTTCAACAGCTTGCATGCAAGCAATGCAGGCAGTATGCAGACAAAGACACTCTGCATGTGTTCCAAGAGGCAATAAGTTACTTGCAGAGTGATTTTTCCTCCTCCTTTTAATGCTACTGCAATCTTCATCATTACAAGTATCAATTTACTGTCAGTTTGCAAAATGAAATGAGGCCTCACTAAAGTAATGTTTTACGACAGAGTTACTCCATAGTGATCTCAAACAGTTGCTGACAAGGTCTGGATTTAATCGGGATCTCACCTCTCCAGAACACAGAAGGATGACAGAGATGATAAAGACAGCTTTGAGAGGAAATTNACTTGATTTGAATAAAGGGAGAGTTCACAGGGACATTCCCCTAGTGAGGTCTCTCTCCAGTTGCCAAAGGATGCAGACCCCTTTTATCCTACCTCCCAGGTGCAGAAGGTCCCTCTCTCTCTCTCTGTTATCTGGCGATACTCAGAAGGTACACACTGCCCAATTCTGCCTTAACATAAACTATTAACTCTTCACACGTGCCTAAAATGTTATCTAACTCTGTTTTTGCACTGGTCTGGCTTCTCTAGAGCTACTTCTACTAGCCTAAATAACGATGTTTTGGCCAGGTGCCTCCCACAGACAGATGTTCATTATTTNTACGTCATCTACTTCAGTCACAACAAGCAGTTTCACTTAGAATACTTCAAAAAGAAACTAAATCATTCCATTTACTGCTATGCTTCAAGCAAGACAATAAAAATGGCTAACCAAGCACAATGACCAGGAAGAAAGGGAACAAGCTACTGCCTTCTATTGCACAGCTGAATCCAGGAAACTAACAGCAGCTAGTAGTAAAAAAATACGAATGCCAGACCATTTCATTTAATAGAAAAAATCATTCCAGTTTTGGAATCTTCAGTCTTCTACTTTACACTGTTCATATGGTAACACTTCAAAAACCTTCTGGTAACTGCTGGCCTTAGTAGATGACTACTAGCATCAGGGATATGTACTCGTTCAAAATCTGTGCTTTGCAAAGAGGAGAAATAACAAATGTATGTAAACAGCAGCACTGCCTACATTAACAGCTCTGTTACTTGTAACTGGAAAGTAACTCTGAATGGTTCTGTAGCTTTTGCATGAAGTAAATCTAACAGATTTCAGAGTAAATCTGCACAGTAAATGCCTGAAATTAACTGGTAAAAAGGCTCTCATTCAGATTGAAAATGAATGCCTAGATTTTTACGTAAGTCATAGTTCCACCTTGACAGTGCCCTGTCCTACCGAAAGGAAGAGTTCCAAGGAAAAAGATTTTCATCAAAACTTGTGTCAAAATACATACCCATCACATAGATCTCTGCACACATGAAAGCCTGAAAGAAGAAACAGCCTTTGTTATTAAAACCTTGCACTTTCATACAGACTAATAATACCCATGTTAAACATCCTGTGGGATAAAATACAGAAATAAATCAACCTGAACATTTATGGTTAAATTTATAGTTAAAAATAAAACTCAGTGTATTACTGTTTACAAAATTTATCTGGGTATGTGCCATTTGAGATTGGCTTCTGCTGTAGGCAGGTACAGGAAGCATGGTTTAACATCTTTTAAGAGAGATTCCTGCAAATGTGACTGTCAAAAGCACATTCACCTGCACAAGGTACTTCTCATTTTCAACAGCTTGCATGCAAGCAATGCAGGCAGTATGCAGACAAAGACACTCTGCATGTGTTCCAAGAGGCAATAAGTTACTTGCAGAGTGATTTTTCCTCCTCCTTTTAATGCTACTGCAATCTTCATCATTACAAGTATCAATTTACTGTCAGTTTGCAAAATGAAATGAGGCCTCACTAAAGTAATGTTTTACGACAGAGTTACTCCATAGTGATCTCAAACAGTTGCTGACAAGGTCTGGATTTAATCGGGATCTCACCTCTCCAGAACACAGAAGGATGACAGAGATGATAAAGACAGCTTTGAGAGGAAATTAAGAGCATTCTGTGGCACTGTGCCTAATTATGTTCATGTACACTTAACTACATAATTACAAATCGGCACAGTGATGGGTTTCAGCAATAAAACCAAAGTTATTAATTTTCTTTCAATGACAGTGAGTTTGAATGCCAGTATCATGCACTGCTGAACTGTTTTCAAAGCCCCGTAGTATTGTTCCATCATGCAACATCAATGCACATCTTTAAAGCCGTTCTAAATAATGCAGTCTGGAAAGACTGACAACTGACTTTTATGAGCTCATTTGCCCCATGTAACATTCAGCAATAAGAAAGTATTACCCAAGGAAGAAAAGGCTTACTTAGTTTGTAAAAGGAAAAAAGGGAAGAATAAACATTAAAGATTATACCAGAAGATGACTTTGTGCCACTAGTAAAGACAGAAGCAGAGGCAGGAGAGTGTACTTCCAGTGCAGTGTAACTGGGCACAGGATATTCCAAGTTTAAGCACTCCTTTCCATCATTTATAATGTCTTCAGAAATCATGCTCTTCAAACAATGTTCCGATTCTGTAGAAAAAAACCCAAGAAATATACTCATTAGTGTAGACCGATTAAAAAATGCACAATGCAAAAATGATCACTCACATATTTTTTTGTCTGTGGCATATTTAGTTTATCTGTCAAACCTAGAACAACCTGGATCTAGATCAATTATGTACCAGTCTTGCATATGTGAACAAAAAGACTAAACAGAGAGTTAATCTGTGTGACTTCTTATTGTCTTATATATAAACAGATACAGGCATGATTTGGTTCTACCGCTCAGACTTCTATTAACTTCCTAAGTAGATCAGACTATGTTTTGCTACGAATGGAAAATGGACTTGAAGTATGTACCCTTAGCATGCTCCTTGGCACAGCAGAGAAGTTTTAAGTAAACAGGTACTACACAGTCAATTGTTATACAAACAAATTATTCAATACATCAGCTCTAAGATGTTAAGGTGATGTAAGCTTCATTAAAATCAGCAGATATTGCACCTAAATAGCCATTAAAGATGCACAAAAAGTTTCTTCCTATACACAGGGAACTGAGGACAAATTTCATATCCTGTTACATTAGGAAGCAAAGCACTCATAAGCATCATGTTTTGATTTTATGATGCAACACAAATACATGCTATCATCTTTAAAATCCTATACTTATGCCCTGCATTATGGTTTTGGGAAGATCGAAAGCATGCAGGTGTCTTCCAATGTGTTTTTCATGAAGCTGTACCCATAATATTCAGAATTTTGACCTTTAATTTTGTTTCTCTTTCTCATGTTTTTTTATTTTGGGTGCACATTTCAGTAATACTTTTTGGGATTACATGAAACTTCAGCAGTTAATGGAAAAGTTAGTCAAGTTTAAGATTCAACTGCAAGTTTATTACCCTTCTGTTAGCTGAACACATACCATCATCAATGATTCTAGCATCTTCAGAGAAGGAAGGACGCGCACCAGTAAGCTCTGAATTGGCAGCCATTCCAAAAGCTTCTATTCTTTTCAAAAGCTACAAATGAAACTCCAAAACTTCAGTAACAATACGTTCTTCAAGGTATTCCTGAGAACTACATTTATGTCAAGTTCACTTTCAGAATTTTTCCTCATATAAACATTTTAAGGGAGTATCCTGATTCAGAGCAAAGAAAACAGTTCAGGAATCAAAGCAGCTCAAGTAGATTCATTTCATCTAAAGAGCTCAAGCTTCTGGAACCTCACTCTGAGAAAAATATGAACTATACTATTCTTGTGAATAGTTCTACTTCTACTGATCAGGTTATTTTTATTTTTAAAATAGCTGAAGTTTTCCAACATATCTTGCCTAAAAAAACAAACAAAAATATTTCTATGCTTTTCATAAGTCATGAGTTTGGTGAAGTTTAAAACTAGAAAGTGAAAACTAAAACTGACTCAGCTAGATTGAGACATTTTAGTGAACGTTATTCTTACAAAGAACAGGCCTCAAAACTGATTTCTAACAGATAAAAAATTGTTACCAAAGGAATGACCAACAAGTATGCACTGAAATAAGGGGTGGGGGGAGAGTTTATCTTCAGGATTTTGCTAGATATGCAGAAGTTTTTGAACTAAAATGCTGTGAAATGAGATTTTTACGTTTCTGTGAATACGTGCAATGGGCAGGACTAGTTTGCACGATGATACAGAAAGTAGATGCTGTGGAATCACACAAAGTGCTGAATTTGTTCTGTACTAAACGAGGCCTACAGGAACCAGCTATGTAAAATCAGAATCAACCGTCTCATTCTTACATTAGTCACTCCCACCCTGGTGAGAACTTCCTAACAAAAAGTGTCACAGCAGTGTGAAGAAGTAATTGTCAGCATTCCCTACTTCATACACCTACAGTCAGCCACACTTAACAGTTTTAGGTAAATTCAACTAGAGAGAGTATTAAGAGGTCAGTCTGTCAAAATGTTAACTTTTCATTGCTATCTGTCACGACCTACAAAATTAGTAATTCTTGCATTATACATAAAATCATCTGAATGTACTGTCTAAAATTTATCTATTTGAATGTCACATTTAGAGTTACACAGACATCAAAAATGTAAATATTTTATGAAATACACAGGAACAGGTTCCAGAAATAGTAATAGAATCATAGAACAGTTACAGCTGGAAGAGACCTTGGAGATCATCGAGTCCAGCCTTTGTCCTAGCCCTATCAACTTACTAAATGATGCCCCTGAACGCAACATCTACCCGTCTCTTAAACACCTCCAGGGATGGTGACTCAACCACCTCCCTGGGCAGCCTGTTCCAATGGCTGACAACTCCTTCAGGAAAGAAATTCCTCCTAATGTCTAGTCATGTAATATTCTGCAGAAGTGCAATGGCAGAAATCTTTGCCAAAAAGGTCTGTTGCTCAGGCTGATCTTTTGTGCTATTCCTTTTACACAGTTACAGAGATACTATATATATTCTGCCCATTCTGTAATAATACCACTATTCTGGTTCATTTTAAGTAACCAAGTCAGCCAATCAATGTAACACTGAATGTGGAAGAACCGTGTACTATTCTCAATCTCTCTCAACCTATACCAAGATTTGAAAATACATCATTCCAAAATGCAAAAGAAGTTACACAACAAACTGCTTGAGACAGAACAGTTAGCAGTCAGAACTCACCACTTTTGACTTTCTGAAATCCTCCTCCATACTTTCTGTTATGTTTTGTAGTGTCTGTAATTGCATATCCATTTCCTGCTGCTTTGTGGAAAGGTATTTTTTGCCAATCACTTTGGATGGAAGCCCCAAAGAAGGAAAAGTTCTGTCATCTGCATGTCCCATGTTCCAAGTTACAATATCTCCAGCAGAATCTGACTTCTTATCTTCCTTTTGCACTTGGCTTGATACATTTTTTGGACAATGGTCTTGAAATAAAGAGTACAGCAACATCACTGAATAAACAGCAAATATTTAAGTACTGCAAGGCATTAGGCACAGCTACACTATACCTAACAGTATGTTGCAAGAAGCAGGCACTGGCATGAAAGAAATCAAATATATCTAAGTTTTTAGGTATAAGATAAAAAAAGAAGGAGATGTGTTGGGGAAAGGCTGCAGGTCTTCGTTGGGAAGTTGAAGTACTGCAACAAAAGTAGATAGCATCTTTTTCTCTGATTTAAAAATGAAATGGTTTACCTTTCTTCTGAAGCACCTTGGGTGGAACTGCATTAGTAACAGAAGCTGCCATGTGATGAAGTTTTGCAGTAGACGGAATTTCAAACTTCTCATTTTGCTGTGCGATAGCTGTCTCTTCTGCAGACTCAGGGATCACAGGCAAATTCCTTAGGATGTCACCGCCTTCAATGTCAGTCACACTGATATATGCACGTTCACTCTAAACAAGAACGAGATTATACAGAATTATTCAGTAAGTCTTTTGCATACATTATTTCTGGTACGTTGTTAACCATTTCTTGTGTTCATCTGTTAACAGAATCACAAGGATCATCAAGTCTATGCACAGGAAAATCCCAGAAGTCACACCATGCATCTAAGAGCATTATCCAAATGCTTCTTGAATTCTGTCAGACTGGGTGCTCTGACTACTTCCCTGGTGAGCCCATTTCAGCGCTTGACCACTCTCTGGGTGAAGAACCTTTTCCTAATATCCAACCTAAATCTCCTCTGACACAGCCTCATGCCATTCCCTTGGGTTCTGTCACTGTTCACCAGAGAGAAGAGATCAGCTCTTGCCACCCCAATTCCCCTCATGAAGAAGCTGTAGACTGCAATGAGGCATCCCTTCAGTGTCATTTTACCCAGGCTGAACAAGCCAAGTGAATTCAGCCGCTCCTCATATGGCTTTCCTTCTAGACCCTCCACCATTGCAGAGAATGGTGGGACTATCACCTCCCTTGACCATCTACCAACACAGTGCTTGATGTACCTCAGGACTCAGTTGGCCCTTTTTGGCTGCCAGGGCACACTGCCGACTCATATTCAACTTGCCATTGTGCATAACCCCCAGCTCCCTTTCTGCAGGTATACCGAGATCAACGCTCCACTGCTGGCCAAGCTGGCTCCAGACCATTTTCCAATGATGTGTGACCTCTGGTTCCAGTTGCAGCACATTTAAATCTCCAGTGTTAGCCTGGAAACATTCATGCCTCGTCAGTCTCTCCCACAGGAGCTGCTAGCTCCTGGTGGTCTCTCTGCTCTGCCAGTATTTCCTTGCCTCAGGAAAACCCCCGTCTGCTGAGATCTACTCTCTGCTGCTGCTGGCTGAGCCAGCTCCAAAGCAGTTTCCATCAAAATTCCTTTGAGTTGAAAGGCTTTTTGTTTTGGAGACAAAGTAACTACAATCTTCCCTGCAGTGTTACACAAAAGACACAATGAACCCAGATTCATGAGGTAAGAAAAAGAGTATACTTAAAATGCATTTTTACCACATGAACATTGAACTAACCAAGTCAGGTGCATCTGACAGAAAGGGGAGTGAAGGTCTCTCAGTCACTTCAGTGTAGCAGCTCAGGTTTAAATACTTGCTTGGGTGCAGCATCTCAGGGGCACTACATGGTTCTACAAGAAAACAGCAACAGTCAGTAGTGTATTTACAGTAAAAGCCACAAAACTTTAGACGAACTGTGGAAATAGGTCTGCATGCCTGTGATGGGGTACATGAAACAGGAAGTTCTTTGTGTCCACCTTACCTCCTCCTCCTTCTCCCAAACCTGTTTGTTTCGTTTCCCAAACTGCTCTGCTGCCACTGCCCACTCCCCCAGGTTATTGATGCCAGTAGCCATGGTAGCCATCTCAGCTCACCTCACCTTCTTCTTCCCACTCCAACCGGATTATATTTCTTGCAGATTTTATTGGGCATGGGGAGGGAGAAACCTCGTGGCACGGTGAGGGGGGGAGAGACCTGGAAAGCTCTCTTACCTATTTCTGTATTTTCATTGTTATATATATATTTACTTGTTAAAGTTATTCTTTATCACTTTGCCTCGGGTGTGCATGTGTGTTCATTCTACATTTATTCCTTTATCCTGGGAGGGGGAGGTCCTTATTTTGGACTCTTTCCTAAAAACAGTCTGGTCAAACCAAGACAATTCCCTAAGCAATAAGAAGAGCTTTCACTAGCATTTCCTTTTAAAAATAAAGATGTAGTTTAGACAATGTAGTTTAATGTTTGCCTCTAAAAATACATTACCAAATGATTCTCTGTTTTGGAGAACACTCAAAGGATTGAAATCTAAGCAACATGCTGCAGTCTACATAGGTTAAAAACATAAACCTGCATCTTTACTTGTTCCAAATAAATTATGCTACTTGGCTAGAAACGCTTCTAACGAACTATCTGCAAAGAAGTCACATGATGTGGTAAAATAATCTTCCAAATGGAAAAACACTGTTATATCTAAAAGGAAAGGAAAAATTAACATGGCCACTTGGTAATGTAGGGAAAAAAACTTAGGTACTGAATTCAGAAAAATCACTGAATCACAGAATAGTTCAGGCTGAAAGGGACCAACAGAGATCATGTAGTCCCTGCTGTAGCTGGGTCCCCTAGAGCATATTACACAGGATNAATCACCCAGAATATGCAGGAAAGAATGAAACAGAACTAAATTACTTTCCATCCATTTCTCTTTCACACTCTCAGTCATACCAATAACTGAATATCTAAAGTGATCTTCTTTTAAACTTTCTATCCACTTTCCATTTTGTCTAACTACTTCTCAAAAACCAAACCAGCCAAGGGTCTCACCTGAGATTTGCTTGCACTAACCTGTGTGCTGTTTGCTGGTTATCTGTATTTTAATCTATTTTGTTTACAAGTGAGACCCAGGTCTGTCTGCTGCACTCTCTGCAGTGCCTAGCACCATCAGGCCCCACTCTCTGTCAGCAACTGTGAAGATATTTTATTGGCTCTGTAGCTCCAGTACAATTTTTGGAAGGCAAAGCTACTGCTGTGTTTAAGAGAAGAAATATAACAAAGTGTTACCACTTTGGTATTCACTTTTTTCTGTTCTTTAGCTAGGTTACTGTGCACAAAGATAGAGGATGGGCCTGCTTTCAGTTACGCTAATAACGTTCTGATAGCATGAATGCTCTTAAAGTACATGTAACCCATTCCCTGAAAATACACCTTTTAAAGGCAGCCCTTATCTTGTAGCCCCTGCACAGCATCAAAAAGGTTAAGGGGTTTTACAGAAGCATTGCTTCCAGAGCCCAAATATAGGCAAAACTGAGGAATCAGACTGTTACAACCTGTGAGCTATACCTCATTCAGGGAATCTGCTAAAGGTATGCAAAGAAAATATATGTTGTGTCAAGCTCCAGTCCTGAGTACATAGGTCATACTCCTATTGGGAAACTCCTGTGAACTGCAAGTTACCAAAAAGTTTGCAAGATTAGTCTTTCTTCCATATTTGGCGAGGAATAGCAGAAAGTAAATTTATGTACAGAAAGCAGAAAACTTCATCTTAGCCAGGAAAAGAGAAGGATGAGGGGAGACCTCATCGCTCTTTATAACTA
>VWZO01013027.1:0-12921 GCA_013396975.1 Bucco capensis
GGTACACTCTACCCCTTCATCCAGATCATCCAGCACGTTTTTGCAGACAGCATCTGCATCCAGCAGTGATATGACCTAATGTTTAGAGTTACTGCCAAGGACTGGTATGCAGACCAAGGTTACTGCTAAATCCTCTGTACTACAATGGGGGGTGCAGAGTAACAGGCTTCAGTTCCAGGGAGGAGCAGAGGGTTCAGGCAACCATAAACTGACCAACTAGGTATTCCATTCCATATATGTCATATATAATATAAAGCTGAGAAACCATGACAGTCAGTCTCTTCTCTCTTGCTCTTCTTCAATGGGTGGCATCCAAAGAGGACTCTCTTTTGATCTCAATCCAAGAGTTCCTGAATCCAGCTCCAGGATCAAGCCCCTGAATCTGCTTCTGAGTCCTTCTGCAGCATCAGTGGTGACAGAGATGTCGTCACCATCAGGAGGGTTGGAATTTATATTGGTTTTATATGTATTTGTATATATATATGTATTTCATTTTATTGTTATTATTTTTTGTTAAAGTAGTTTTAGTTTTACTTTCCAACCCACAAGTATCTCTCTCTCTTACTCCTTTTCCCTTCCTGAGGGAGGGAATAGCAGGGTGGGAGGGTGGTGGGTAGGGGGGTGCTAATAGATAGTGTCTGTCACTTTGGTAATGGTCAGCCCAGCTCTAACTCTTTATGCTTTTTCCAGTCAACACTCCTGTGTTATATAGCAGAAAAGTCAATATGGGAATATAATCTTTTAGTTTGATAGACAATTTTATTTCTTGGCAATTTTTTGAAACATTACTTGGAATCCTGATATTTATGTGGGATAGAAATTCCATTTTCTGGATGGTTCTAAACCCCCCTCATTCACCATTCATTCAGAACAAGGAGGTAACAGGGAGGAAATGTTATCTTGTAGTTAGCAGTCCAAATAAAAATACTTTTTGAATCTAGATATACTTCAATGTGTGAAACATCTCTTAAGCTGTTTTTACAGTTCTACCTAGCCCAGAGCGATTTCAAAAAAAGACTCCTCAGCATGCTGTATTTATAGCAAACCTTTTGGAAAGGCATTCCTGCATTTCTTTCTAGTTATCCACAAAGAAGGGTGACCATAATCAGATCTATTATATTCTGAAAAAGTAGTTCCTTGGCAACTGTGGTCCTGATTCTAGAATCCAGCATGTATATACATTTTAGGTGATTTCCCTAGGTATTAGGCAATGTTTTTTTATTTTCTGAGTGAGAACTGGGATTGCAAAAATATTCCCTATTAAAATAAATTCAATTAAGCACTATCCTTCTGCCAAAGTATAGCAAAAACCACTTATATGATTATTGTGTTCTCAAGTGCCATATATAGAACAATATATACAGTATTTCAATGTAAATGTCTACTTACCACCAAAAAAGTCCCCAGTGTTTTCTATATTAGGCAGAAAGCTACTGATGATTGAGTTGCAATATTGATTAGACATTGAGTATGAAATTCTACAAACTTTGCACTGAAAATAATATACCTTTGATTCTGCCACCCTTTCTGCACTGTGTTGTATCTAGTACAATAAGAAGCACCACTGAAAGATACAGGAAACACTCTGGGGCAGATATTTCTCATTCTGTTTCTGTGTGGCAGAACTGGAACTTCGATAAATAGGAATGCATTATGGAGCATATATTTCTTTGTTAAAAAGTGAAATATTCAGTTTAATGAGTACTGTTGCTTATTCCATTCTACCTCTTTTATACTTTTATTTGTGGCTAGGGAGAAGGAGGATGGAGAGACGATGTAGAGGTGTTGTCAGAGTTTAGCTAACTGTAGCCCAGATTGTAATTTTATTTTTATAACAGTGCTAGAACTCTTCGATTGGACTTACTTAGTGCAATATTTTTTTTTAAATCACTATAAACCATTTAATTTTCTTATCAATATCACACTTAGCACTTTGTTTCCATATTCATCATAGCATTTATCTTTCTTTCTTAGTTCTCTTATAGATGTGCAGATGTCTAAACCTGTCAAAAGCACAACTATTTTAAAACTACATACATGTTCCTATTTTGATACAAGTGAATTACTTAACAAGTGAATCACTTAACCACTATTATCTGACCATTTTGTTTAAAATTGCCTAGACAAACAGCCCTCATATGTTGTAGTGTATTACATCACCATAAGACTACTAGTGTGTCTGTGTTTATATGTAGCAATGGACCTACAATATGTAAAGTGGAAGAAGTCCTGTCAAAGATGGACTTCTGAAACTGATAAAGGAATTAACAAACCTGTACCTGTATCTGTTTCCCAGAAGCCCCTTGGCTGTGAAACCCGACCTTCCTGGGCAGTGATTAGTATGCCAAAGACCCTTTGATTGGTGGTATGCTAATTTCCCCAAAGGCTTAAGTACCCCGAGCTTGTAACAATAAACTCTCTTTCCTGTCTCCTGGCTTGGTGTGTGGTCTCTGCTGTCCCTGCTTGGGATAGAGTAAGCCACGTGGCCTGGGGGAAACCGGGGTGGGGAGCACTCCTCCGCCCTCCAACCATAAGGACCCACTTCTAAACCCCAGGAGGGCACATCAGCCACTTCATTTATATATTCAAAACAAATAGCAATTATAACACAGTAGTCTAAAATGTTAGCTATTTTGGGCAGGTAAATAATATATCTTCTGTAATTTAACCTTGGTGCTCACAAAGTTACCACATGGTTGGAGTTATTTTGTTTGTTTGTTTCCTTTAAACTTTCTATTTCTGCTAGTGGTTAAAGTAAAGGTTCTTGATTTTCTACCATACTTCTGTTGGTGTCACTTATGTGGTCTTGACCAGATCAATTCATTCACTGAACTTTAGTTTTCTTATTTGTAAAATATGTCCATCAAATAGATCAAAGGATGCAGTGTAGTTTCACTGCAGTTTTTAAAGCTTATTCATAGACTTTAAAGTATATAAAAGTGCAAAATACTGTTTTTACTTAAAAGTTTTGGAATATATTATATACATGTATGTATATGTTATGTATGTATGTATATGTGTGTCTATGCCTGTCTATACCTGTATTTATACTCCTGTATTTCTGACTATTAGTCGTTGGAAGTGGAGGATGAAAACAGTTGAAGATTTCTAAATTCCTCACTTGTATAAACATGCCCTTTCTTTAATGCAAAGTGGACGTTATGCAAAGAAGCCAATACTGGTGCCAATTTCCTACAGAGTGTAAAAAAGACTATCAATATGTCAAAATGATTGTTTACATCTGTGAAGCTAAATAATGCTAAACATCAAAAATTTATTATCCGTGTTCCTAAAATGCTGTGGGCAGTTGACAGAAATGTTCAAATGATGAGCAGGAAGAGGAGGATTTGGTGCAGATTCAATGACAGACATGCTTTGCCATATTCTCCAGAAACATTCCTCCTTGCAATATGATGAAAACCCTCACCCCTTTCCCAAATTGCCTTCAGACAGAAGAATCAAGTCTTGTTTTTTATGATAAAATCTCCTTTTGACAAGTGTCTGAAATGTAGACAAGGTCAGCAGGTAACAGTATGATTCTGAGACATGTACAATGACATTTTACAAATTCTGTACTAAGGATAATAAATCTTAGGGAAGAGTTGGAGGCAAGGAAGATAGATTTTGAAAAAAAAACTTACAAAATTAAAGTGATACATAAAAGAAATTATTTAATTTATTATTTTCACATTACTTGTCAAATACTGTGATACTGTAATACAGGACTGTCTGGTTGTGACGATATAAACATAAAATATGTAACAATCACATAGATGACCTTTACTCCATCAATGGGATATTTCTAGCCTTTCTCACTCACTAACCTTCCTCTGCTGCCCATCACTATTGTCTAGCAACACTTTAAATCTACCTCTTTCTGCTGCTACTCTTTCCTCAAAAATATTGGATTAAAGTGGTCAGACTGCCTCTTGCAAAATCTGCAACACATTGCTTTACTACCAGTATTCATTGTAACATTATTGTAGTAGTACAGAGCAGAAGGATGAAAAACAAAACTCTTTGCATAACTTGTGTTCACTAAAGATAGTAACCACTGTCACTTTTTAGCCTTGGCCCTACCCAAGAAGTAGAAAACAGGCTTTATGCCTTTGCTGATGGGGCTTTTAAGTTGTTTCATCCTGCTAGCATGCTAGCATCATTCCTAGTGATGCTGTGTGGTGACTTTTACTGAGCAGAGGTTTAGTAGAAGGGCTGGGTGATCAGACATGGTGACTTGGGTCTTTTTGCATCTGTGCTGGCCCCAGTCCTTGCCTGAATGTTTGAGATATCCGTACACAAACAAGCCCCACAGGCACAAAGAAATTGGAAGAATGTAGTTCCCCTAAAAGAAGAAAACCAGATGTATTTAGGAAATTAAAAAATTTCACAGAATAGATACTCACTTACCAAAAGCGCAATGAACTAATGTGCCAGTCTGCCAGACAATCCATCTCCAGGCGTTTGGTATGGTAGGGCTTCTGTAGGAACTTCTTGAGGTGTCAGGTTAGTGGAACTACTGAAAGCAGTAATAGCTGCAGTTCTCATTTCACGAGCACAAATTATTCCCTTAGTATTTTCTGGAGTAAAAAATGTGTTGGATTCCCCACAGGAACTTAGTTAACAAGATGTTCTTCATACGCTTTTCATTTTATATAGTTTTCCTCTAAATAAGAGATTTAAATGCAAAATATATCATTCAAGGACATTGTGTGGATTAGCAATATTCTCTGGAGGCTTGTGGGTTCATAAAAACACAAACGGATGTATCCCTCTTTACTAGCTTTTTTTTCATTTGTGAAAAACATGAAACCAAAAATATATTTTTCGTTAAGTAAATCACCCAACTATAATTTGTTGAAAGCTTCTAATAGCCCACAAATCCTTCATCTGGCTAAATTACTTCATGAAAAGTGTAATAGGAGAAACTACGATACTTAGAGCAAAAAAGCTACAAGTGAGCAGTGGAGGCACTGGGAACTTGAATTAATGTAGTGTCAAGTCCTTATGCTAGAAAGTACAGTATGAATTGTAGGTGAATGCAGAAAAGAAAACAAGGCTGTAGAAAAAAGCATTATAAAAGAAGGCAAATAAGAAATACAGTTAAAAACAAATCAATCTAAATCAAATAAAATAGAATTAAAAAGCCTGTAAATGGATTAATATTGAGGAAGGGAAGACATGAAAGGAAAAAATAGGAAACCCTGTGCCCATTATTCAGCTACTTAGTTGTTTTAGAAACAATCACTCAATATCTTCTTTGACATCATTTTGCACCTGAATATTGTGACAGAACAGGATAAAAGAACAAAGAAAAAATGAACTCTGACAATCTTACCTAATGGAAACCTTGGCAAACATCCCTGTCTTCAAAAATTTCAACATGCTTAACAAAGTGCCATCACTTTTCAACCAGTTTTTTTTTGTCCATTGCCCTCTGTTTTCTCTTCTTTAAACTCGCATTATTTTCTTTTCTTGCATTTTTTAGTTGCTAAGGCTTTCTTAGTGTTGAGATTTTTGTTCTACCTAACTTCCAGAGTCAATCAGCTAAGCACAGCTATTTTCAATAATTTCAATATATATTAAATATCAGACAAATGTTTTAACTTGTACTCATAGTATGAAGGTAAAAACAGGTGTGCTGCTTATTTTCTCAGCCAAAGTCCAGTTTCTCCGTTGCTATGATAAGCTACTACTCATTTTCCATTCTGCTAGATCATCCCCTTAGAAGTAGAAATATTTTCCTAATAGGAAGCTAACAACTAGATTCTCCTATGAAAAATCTGGCAAGGTCAACTTGTATGACTGTGATTTGGAATTGTAATGTAGAATGTTAAATATCCTTTGTGAATTCTTCTCCATGGACAATCAAATTTTAGAGAAAGACAAAAGGGAGAAGAAAAGGTGAAAGAGAGAGAAAAAATGGAGAGTGAGAAAAAGAGGAGGGAGACAAAGGGGAACAAAAAGGAAACAAAGTTGAAAAGGTTTGTTTGAAATACCATGATTTTAAACTGTGAGCCTTTGTAAGCAGAAATGGTTTTATGCTACCTGCAATATATGCTTTTTTGCTTCTAAGTATACAGTATTATTGTTTTATAAAACAACATTTCTCTCCTATTGTTTCTTAATCATTGCATTGTGTAGTAATTTGATGTTACTTGGAAGGGTTTGCACCAAGCCAGAAAAGCAGAGGATTAAAAAAATATCGGTTTTATTATATGTATTTTCATGCAATTTTATATTTATAGTAATGGTGTGTCAGAGCTAACAACTGTACACTGATATACCCATACAATATAGTCACTATGAACTATTAAAATAATGAGTGGAGTAATTACCTATGCAACTGAATGTTTCTGATTTACTTTTTTTCCTCCAAACTTTCTCCGAATGCATACATCAGAATGAAGAAAAAAAGAAAAAAAAAAGTTTGAAATCAGTAAGCAATCTACAGTTATTACAAAGCATTTACTTGCTGGCTTATTTACTCTAATCAGGCACAGTCTGAAAATCACTTGGGATCTTCTATGGCCCCTGGTGCGATAACTGTGCCGACAGCAGTGGGAGCATTAAACTCGTTACCCCCGGTAAAGTGTGGGGAGTGAAACCCATGTTCCTANGCATGCTGTGTCTCACCTAAAAAAAAATCCATTGCGCAGGCTCGATGGTGCTATCCCCTATCCTCTTTTTATCAGCGCGCTTCTAAAAGGCACTGATGAGGAGCGTGGATGGAGCCCTCCCTGGATCTTCATTCGCAAAGCCTAGCCATACATACATTTACTCTAAACCTGCTTTTAAAATGCTACCTATACAGGCAGTCAGCAAATGAAATTAGAACGTCAACCCACTGGGGCCAAGTTCTGACACCACTGCTTCCACTGAGTGTGTATACTTTTTCTAATTACTTAACTAGTGGAAATTAATAGCAATATTCACAGAGCCAATCATTTACTTAAAGTGAAAGTAATTAAAAATAGTTTTGGCATTGTTACTATTAGTTACTTTACATTTCTGTAGTGTTTTGTATTGCTGTAAATTGTATTGTGCTAACTGTATTACTGTAGTTACTTGCTGGAGTATTTTGAGATGAAGTGGGGAGTTTCAGGGGAGAGGGGGAGACAACTTTCCTGAAAATGTTTCTATCTTCCATTCGGCTCCAATTATTCACTGTATATTAGACCACCTATGTGGGAAATCTATTTTGTATTATTCTGGAAAATGGGTAAAAATAGTAAGCAAGAGCGTTTTTACAGAAAAGGTTTTTGACTTGGCAATGCATATAAGTGTATGCTGCATTTAAAATATGTAATTAGGTCCCTAGAAGCCCCAGATTTATTGTAGGAACAGAGTCTGGAAAGCAACCAAGGCTTTAAATTTCTGTTCTATGCATCATATATTCGTAGTAACCTGCCATTTGGCTTACATCAGAAAAAGAGCAAAATCTCATCAGTTCTTTATGGTATTTGTATCAGCTGATAACTACCAGCATTTAGTGTGCTTCTGGTACAACCTGTATGCAAGAAGAAAACACAACATAATTTAAGAGAATCACTTACAGCAAACATATTTCTTATATTTTATGCAGCTGTAATACCCCTTCAAACTGCTGATGGTGTTGGAGAGCTTTTAGTAGGTGTGAACTATACTCAGATATGGTATATTCTATGCAAAGGGGGAAATATGAATCTGGTCTTTGTATATGGTCCTTAAATGGAATCGAAAACATATGTATATGCATATACATATACCTAGCTTGAGCTACTGGTATTCTGAATGTATTGCTGAAGGCAATTTTCACTATTTGTGTTAGCTGAATTCAAGATGCTTAGAATTCAGTAGGTATTGATGGAAGAAATCTTGTTTATGAGGCTGGAATAATTGTCCTGGCTACACAGACCACTTTTAGAGACTAAGGTAAGACACTCATTACTGAAGCTTTGATTTGTGTACAGGTTTTCTCTTTGTATTTCATGGAACATTTATCCCATGTCAGAATTCAATGGTTCTTTACCTCATTCAGCGTAAGACCTAGCTCATAAGTCAAAACTCCAGAGCCATCCCTTGGACCACTGCTACCACTGGTATACATATTTTGGCCTTGTGGTCCACAGCAGCAATGGACTGAGTGGTTGTCTTGTGGGTATCCAGTAGATTAGATTGGTTAATGGCAAAACTCAGAGTTTGAACCTCCTGCTTTTGGAAGGACCTCAGCAGTTGCTTCTCCCTCCCCTCCCTCACTCTTCCTTTCTGCTCCTGAAGACATAGCCCATTCCTCTGAGCAAGACAGGGTCTCCCTCACGGCTCCCCATAATCATCAGAAGTGGAATATAATTTGAAGAGACAAATCAGCTCACTGTTAATATAATATTATGTTAATATAATATCACAGTACCCTCTTTAGGGAACCTCAAGTGCATCTTGCAGGCAGATTATTGAAGCATGCATGTGGAAAAATTTTTGGCATGGATGAGTTTGACTCCAGCAGGTATTAGAGAGTTTCAGATAATTCCTGTGTAAAGGAATGGATGAATTGGTGAGCAGCTTGTAACTTTCATAGCTTTAGTTTTCCCTTGGCTGTCCATGAATTCAGAACAGCTGCTAGATTTCTGACAAGTGATTCAGTAGTTGATACAATTTAGTTTCCCTGCCAAAAAACTCTTACTTCAAGTTTTCTTTCCAACTGACTCACAGACTGAGAGTTTTAAAGTGTCTATTAGCTGCAATGGTTAGGATGAGTGTTGTAAAACTCATTTTTAAAGACTATGTGTAACTTCCCTCAGTCTATTAACATGCTGAAATAGGTTGTAGAATAGTTTTTAAAACCTCTGTTAAGCTATTTTCCCCTTCTTTGCCTTGCAAAGGAGTTGTGATCAATGGAGTTAAATCCAGCTGGCAGCCAGTCAGGAGTGGGGTCCCAAAAGGCTCAGTACTGGGGCCACACCTGTTCAACATTTTCATCAATGGTTTGGACCAGAGGATAGAGTGCACCCTTAGCAAGTTTGCAGATGACACCAAGCTGGGTGGCAGTGTCGATCTGCTTGAGGGAAGTGAGGCTCTGCAGAGAGCTCTAGACAGGCTGGATCGCTGGGCCAAGGCCAATGCCACAAAGTTCAATAAGGCCCAATGCCGGGTGCTGCACCTTGGTCATAGAAACCCCCAGCAGTACTATAGGCTTGGGGAGGAGTGGCTGGAGAGCTGCCAGGCAGAAAGGGACCTAGGGGTGCTGATTGACAGCCGGATGAACATGAGCCAGCAGTGTGCCCAGGTGGCCAAGAAGGCCAATGGCATCCTGGCCTGTATCAGGAACACTGTTGTCAGCAGGAGCAGGGAGGTGATCATGCCCCTTTACTCAGCTTTGGNCTTCCAGCTGTAACTGTTCTATGATTCTATGAAAAAGACTTAAAACAAGTGAGTTCTTCTCAAAGATGAGTAGAATAAAGGCAGTTTGATTTCAGGGTCACCTAAATTCCTCTTGAGAAAGAATACAGTAGTTTTCTTCTTTCTGTTTTACAATTAAAAGAATCATAGGAGCAGAATTGTCTCCACCTAACTCCTTTCACTATTAACTACTGGTAAACAGCTTTTGACAGATCTCTTTTTCTCCATTTCACAACATCCATATTCTGGGAATTCTCTCTGCTATTTGCTTTAGGTTATAAATACCAGTTCTTCATAAGCAAGCTTGATTTGCTGTGCTTTTTCACCTTCCCATAGTTTTTTGTTTACTTGTGATGGCTTACCTCCCAAATATTTTTGTATATCTATAGCACTGGGACAGAAGGTTGTATCAAATATGTTAGTAATGCATCTATATCAGGAGTATTAGACAACCCCAGTGGCCCCCATCAGCAAGTTGTTGTGATGTGATATGCAATAGGCTAGATGTTAAAATGTGAAAAAATATTGCAGTGGCTTTGGCAAGGAGGAATTATCAAGTACAAAGATTCCTATGCTACCTGTGGATGTAGTTTATGCTCCCATTTGAGGAACAACTACAGCAAAGCACAAGAAATATATGAGGTTTTTCTCTACCACCTTATCTTGAAGAAAACCAGTTGCATTGCACTGAGAATCCTCTGACAAAAGAAAAAAAAAAGAATGTGTGAGCAAACTGATCCAGCTTCAGGTTTTCCAGGTTCCTTACTTCAGTATTGACACAGCTGTGGAAAATGGTGGTTCATTCAAAACTGTGATTTCTGGAAGCCTATGGTGTGTTTCTTTATATTTGTAAAGTACTGGCGTGGCCAGCAGATTGAGAGAGGTGATTCTGCCACTTTACTCTGCTCTGGTGGGACCTCATCTGGAATACTGTGTCCAGTTCTGGAACCCTCNTGGTGTTTTAGGATTAGAATTTTCTGTCAGGTTTAATGGAACTGTGCACACTACCTGCATCTGCAAAGCAAAACCTTACACTGTGCTAGTCATCTTTTTTTGAGTTGCTTGTTCCTGAATTACTATGTTACTACAGGAAAATAAGAAAATTGCAATAGGATCAAATTGTCCCAACAGAAGACTTGTGTTGTAATATAATGGTCTATGTCAATAGATTAAATAAAAATAAAAAGAATAAGAGAGTCAGGAACAATCTAAGAGTCTCCAAAAGCCAAATCTCCTGTCAAGAGATTAATTATAAATAAAAGGCAGCTAAAATAATTGAGGTACCTGCTCTATTAAAAACAACAACAAAAAAGAGCTAGTTAAGTGAACTACTCTTTAAAAAGTGCTAGTAATTATTCAGATACAAGTAGCAGCTGCAGGAATAATCTGTATAGCCACTTCCAGGTATTTAGATGAGCAAAAGAGTCAAAGCATTAACTTCTTATGAATTAGCTTCTTTAACTCTTAAACGTACAGAATATTTCTCCCTCTCACACTGCAGTCATAACAGAGGAAAAAATAAGAAATACTTTGAGGGAAGAAAATTAAGAGAAAGAGGGATGGAGAGGAGTACAATGATTAATGTAATATTTTCTTCTCCTTACTCTGTAGTATGAAGACATCTGGAGCAGATCTCTAAATCAAAGCATAATTTATATGGAACTCTTTATAGAAACATGACTACATTTGCATGTGAGGCAAAGATGACCTAAAAAAAAATCATCACTTTGTGCCATTTAACACAGGGGTGTTCTTTTCCTTGTTGATTCTCTTGGGTTAGGAGCATGGTTGCCCCACACTGTTATCAACAGAGATTGGACTCTGATACAATTCAGTCCATCCAAAATAAATGTATCCTATGTCAGAAGCATTACTTAAGAGAGCCAATATGAATGAAATTAACCTGGTTAAGGTGCTTAAGATAGGAGCCAAGGCTTCCTATGCAGTTAGGAAGGAATAGGCTACTTCAGCAAGAGTGCAGGCCAGGTTGAGCCTACCTGTTTACAAAGACAAGGAGTAAATGTTGTTAGGCACTTCTAGTGAATGGATTGACCCTGTAATGTCACATGTAGTTTGCTCTTTTTTTCTTTTACATTTTTAGAATGTAAAACATCTATCAAATCTTTAAAAAAAAGATTGTGTTTTGCTACACAAATAAATATCTCTGGAGGAGTCCCTGTGGGATCAGAAGACTGTCAACACATGAAATCCAGATCTGATTAAGGGAGATAATATGTTCTTCACTTCTGTATTCACTAGATTTTTACTTACAGTTCCTTTGTGATTACATATGTGTTATTCTTACAAAATAAGGTACCAAGATCCCTGGCAGCACCAGAAGATGAATCGTGTCCACAGAGACAGTGTACTCTGTGTTCCAGTTCTGTCGAAGGATGCAAAATGATAAAATCATATTACATTGAAAGGTCATTTCTTTTTCCTTCAGGAAGGCTATGTGGGAGATGATTAACAGGTTAAAATTATATGTGGTAAAGGAAAAGAAATGTACTGTTTGGTTGAGGTATCCACTCAGAATAATGTGAAAGGTTAGAAGAAGCATTTCTTAGTAATCATAGACTAACATTTTTATATTAAAGTTATCATAAATAAAGCAATAGAGTAGTGGTTGTGATCAGTCAAGAGCAGAAATAACGGCAAAATCCACTGACTGTGGTACTTATTTTTTTTATCCATCTATAGTCCTGATGTGAGTAAGATAATATCAAACTCAATTCAATTGTCCAAAGGACTCACCATAAAGAGGATGAAGAAGTTAACAAAGATATCAAATATTAATTCAGTTGGTTAATTAATTAAAATTTTGTTTTGACCGTCTAGCCCCATCACCAACATCAGTCCAAGGTTACTAATGTAAAGCTCTGGCTGTTTGCCAGATGAAATAAGATCTAAGGATGCTTCTCTAATAATAACAGTCCCTCAACATACCTGATAAGTGACTATGAGAATTACTTATATATGTATTCCATTACTGCAACAGGTAATCACACTGGGTTTCTGACTGTTTAGTGTTCCAACAGGGCTAAGCACGAGGTAACTTGTTCATGTAATTTGTGTGGTGAGGGTTGGAAAGGACAGAGGACAGAGTTTTTTCACACTGCTAGGGAAGTTGAAAGGATGGGTTAAAATGTCTTACAAGAAGGGTTTTTGCTTTCAGTGTTTTTTCTGTAGAAAACTATAGGGTATATATATGATATAAATATATAATTTGAAAACTTCCTTTAGCATTAGAAACACAGTGCTTTGAATTGCAATAAAATTAACAACTACCTAGTGCAAGCTGCTCTGAGTACCCTTGACTTCTGTAGAAGATGAATGCTGATTTACACCATCTAAGGTCCCAGTGCAAAGAATCTCAGTTACATGCATGCTACAGACTGCCTATGCACTCTCTCTGGATAGGAAAGTTATGGAAACAAATTTTGTTTCTAGCTGAAGGGTTTAGAACACACTTTTTGTTCAGATGTTATAGGGCATGTAAATGGCTGGAGGTATCCATCTTTTCCCCCTTCACCCCCCCCCCCCCCC
>VWZO01013028.1:0-31590 GCA_013396975.1 Bucco capensis
AGCGTCATCTGTGCAGGTGTGTGGGCAGCAGGGGTCTGCAGCTCTCCCATGGAGCTCATTCCCCTCTGTACTCAGCCCCTCATTTCCCCATCCCTTTGTCACCACAATCCCCATCGTGGTACCTTATGCACCAAGGCCAGGCTAGGTCTTTGTACTGAGCAACACACCTGACTTTTGGCTTTTCTTCCTCCACTCCACAGTTTCTCTGGAATCTCCAACAGCTCCATCAGGTAATTGTTTTCTGTGGCTCCTCTGACCTTTTTCACTTGTGGTTTGTCTCCTTGATAGGCTTTTTAAAATTTCTTTGTTTTTTTTTTTTCCCATGGAAATATGGCTTTTAACTCAAGTGATAATCCCTACACAGTTTGTGATATCTCTTTGCATTTCAGTGATGCTTTTTTTGCTGTAAACAATCCATTTCGTCACTGGGCTGAGTCATTTCCCAGCAGGGTCAACCCTTAGAATGTTTTTTCCTGAATCTCTGACTTTTAACCCCATATATCAGTATTGACCAGTTAGTGTTTAAGTATTGTATTGTGTCGTTTTTTTGCTCTTTTGCTTACCAGAGTTATTAGGAGAAATTAGATATATTTATTGAGATATATTTAAGACTTGACACAGAAACCTGGAGTGTTTTTTCAGTCTGAGACCATAAAATTACAGAGTTTCCTAGAAGATTTGCAACTTAACTTATCTTCAGAATCTTTAGGGGAATAATAAGCAGCAGCAGAGTAACCAAGGGGATGCTCTTTGTTGAGGAAGGTACTTCCATTTTAACTGTTGTGACACTTCCCAGAATCAGATCTCAGCTGCAGAAGGGAGAGACCAAGACAGAAAGCATCCAGGTGTTACCAACCTGGCCTGAAGAGGGTGATCTGACACCATGGATGGGACAGTGGATCCCAAATCCAACATGAAAGTAAACTTAAAGTAAAAACAAACATTTGTTTTGATTCAGGTCATCATCTCCAGTCAGCAGGACACCTGCTTTTCAGCAGCTGCAGATGAGACATGTACAGCTCAAATACAGCTTTGTCGAGGTTACTGTAAGTAAATTGTCTTCTACTTCTTTCTACAGCACCTTATTTTTGTGGTGGCTCCATCTCAAACTCCTCTGGGATGCTGCAGAGTCCCTTCTACCCTGGAGGTTATCCAAACAATGCTGACTGTGTGTGGGAAATCCAAGTAGAGAACAATTTCCGTGTTATGCTCACATTTCGAGATATTGAGTAAGTAAAACATCAATTCCCTGGGCAAATAACAAACTCAAAACTTACCTGAGATGTTTGAAAGCTTATTTGAAGTGGGCAACCTCCCCAGTTTTAAAGATGCTTTCAATGACATCCTGTAGTTGGAAGACCAGAACAAAATCTGGATTACTGCTGTATTTTCTGCTCTCAATTTTCAGCTAGAGCTACACAAAAAATGAGAAAAAAACCCTCTGCCATGAAAACTTCTGCTGAAATATTTTATCACGTGCTAGGCAGTTAAATCAGAGTTTCTGAAACGCATTTGACAAGGTGCTGACATTTTTTTCTCCAGGATGCAAGGTGGCAGATGCCAGGATGACTATGTTGAAGTCTATGATGGGCCTCTACACACTTCCCCACTCCTTGGGAGGCTTTGCTCTGGTTCCCATCCCACGTACACATCCTCTTCAAACATGATGACCATTCGTTTTCACAGCAATTCCAGATACACCTTCAGAGGGTTTCAGGCTCAGTACTCCTCCATTCCAGCAAATCACAACACTAGTAAGTTCCTGCTTGATGTTTCCCAATGGACAAGCCTGCTTATTGGGTTTTTTTGTTTGCAAAGTAAATGGTTGTGTATTAGGGAGATGATGTTAGGGAAATGAAGTAACACACCTGAAATATAGAAGCAGAGAATCATTATGGTTGGAAAAGCCCTCTGAGATCATCCAGTCCAACTGTTCACCCATTGCTACCATGCCCACCACTAAACCATGTTCCCAAGCACCACATCTACATGTTTTTTGAACTCTTCCAGGGATGATGATTCCTCCACTTCCCTGGGCAGCCTATGCCAATACCTGATAACTCTCTCAGGAAAAAAACTCTTCCCAATATCCAATCTGAATCTCCCTTGGTAGAACTTGAAACCACTTGCTCTTGTACTATCACTTGTTACCTAGAAGAGACCAACCCCTACCTTGCCCTAACCTCCTTTCAGGGAGTTGTAGAGTGAGAAGGTCTCCCCTGAGCCTCCTCTTCTCCAGACTAAACAACCCCAGTTCTCTCAGCCACTCTTCATAATACTTGTGCTTTAGACCTTTCACCAACTTTGTTGCCTTTCTTTGGACATGCTCCAACAGCTCAATGTCCTTCTTCTAGTGAGGGGCCCAAAACTGAACACAGCACTCAAGGTGCAATATGATGGGTTGGTGTGTGATTCAGACAAAACCAACATTTTGTTCAGTTAC
Organism: Bucco capensis; assembly: GCA_013396975.1. Taxonomy (NCBI): domain Eukaryota; kingdom Metazoa; phylum Chordata; class Aves; order Piciformes; family Bucconidae; genus Bucco; species Bucco capensis. The sequence continues at coordinate 2,444 of VWZO01013028.1, forward strand.
ACCCTCAAATCATTAACAGATTCCTGGAGCCACTAATATATTGTGCCTTCTTCTACCAGCCCTTCTGTGCTTGCCAGACTACATGCATGCTGTGGTGAGCAGAGACTATCTCCAGTCTCAAGGCTACTCTGTGGAGATGGTCACCCTGAATGATGATGGCTGTACACCGATAATCACATCACGGGAGGTCATATTCAACATTCCCTACAATAGCTGTGGGACAATACGAGAGGTGAGCTCACCCTGCTGGACAATGAACTGCAGGAACTGCTTTGAAATGAGTCATAAAAGGGCCATTGGGATCCACAGTGGTAAGAAACGAACCAACCAGAGGCTTTTGGTGCTTTAGCTTTCCATGGCTTAAGAGAATCTTCATGCTTAATAGAAGTGGGTTTCTAGGGAGGAAAGCATGGGAGGGAATCATAGGAACTTTCCATGGTTTCAAGTAGATGTAGGTTTGGGATCACAGTATCCCAGTATGTCAGGGGTTGGAAGGGACCTAGAAAGATCATCTAGTGCAACCCCCCTNTGTACTACACAGAATCACAGAATCATTAAGGTTGGAAGCGACCTCTAAGATCATCAAGTCCAACCATCTACCTATCACTACCATGCCACTAAACCATGTCCCTAAGTAGAACATCTATACATTTCTTAAATACCTCCAGGGGCAGTCACTCCACCACCTCCCTGGACAGCCTGGGCCAAGATTTAACAAAGCTTTCAGTGAAGATATTTTTCCTAACATCCAATCTAAACCACCTCTGGTGCAACTGGAGGCCATTTCCTCTTGTCCTTTCACTGGTAATCCAGGAGAAAAGACCTACCCCCATCTCACTCCAACCTCTTTTCAGACAGTTGTAGAGAGACTTAAGGTCTCCCCAAGCAATTGGTATTTTATGCAGATGTATAGTGAGTTGTCTCTGCCTTGGACATCACAGTTTTTCTCCATTGATTTCTGTTTCATTACATATTTCAGCAATTTTATTTACAGCATGTGAGCAAAAAACACCAATATCAAGCTTCTTGATTTAAAGCATTCAAGATGAAGACATAAATTGAATTGCTCATTTTAAATTCTATGTTAAACAGGAGAACAATGATACAATCAACTATTCCAACCTGATCAAAGTTACACCTTCTGAGCACATAATCAAGAGGAAAAAGAATATTCACCTCCATATCAGTTGCAAAATGCTACAGGACACCTGGATGCAAGTAATGTATGTTGCTGAGGATACTATAGATGTGAATGAGAATCAGTTTGGAAGATATGACATAAACATCACCTTTTATGATTCCTCATCGTTCCTGCGACAAGTGCACGACTCTCCATACTACATTGACCTGAACCAAAATCTGTACCTTCAAGCTTATCTTCACAGCTCTGACCCAAACCTGATCATGTTTGTGGACACATGTGTGGCATCACCTGATCCTCATGATTTTCACACCCTGGCCTATGATTTAGTTGAGAATGGGTAAGAGCATTTTCAAGTCCTTAGAAGCATAACTGCATTTATTTGAACCTTTTCTGCATTTATGTAAAAGAATAGGACCAATCTAAGTTGATTTATATCTTACTATCAACAGGCTGTTAAAAGAGGTCTTTTATTTGTTATTTTTACAGTGGGAGCCTAGAAATAAGAACTAACATTTAGACCTTACCAACATATCATTTCACTTACTTTGTCCTTGTCCTAAATGCCAAATTCAAAGTAGTGGGAGTGAGGTAGAGGAAGTGAAATAGTGAAAACTGGCAGCAGGAATCTATTGTCCTAGGTGTTAAAAATGTTTTAGTAAAACCAAGTTAAATATTAGACTAATTTTTTAAAGCCTCATCTAGCACAGATATTAGCAAGAGGCTCTTCTCTCTTCACCACTTATAGCCTTATTCTTTTGGAAAAAAAATTCTCCAATACTCTAGCTGCTTCATAGGATTTAAGTAAGTCCATATTTGATAGGACAAGGGCTAATGGTTTCAAACATGAAAAGGATAGATTCAGGTTAGATGTAAGGAAGAAATTCTTCCTTGGGAGGGTGGTGAGGCACTGGAACAGGTTGCCCAAAGAAGCTGTAAATATCTCATCCCTGCAAGTGTTCATGGCCAGGTTGGATGGGGCTCAGAGCAAGCTGGTCTAATGGAAAGTATCCCTGCCCATGGCAGGGGTGTTGGAACTAGACAACCTTTAAAACCCCTTCCAACCCAAACCATTCCATGCTTCTGTATTTTAAAAGTCTATACTATGCTATAAAAGTAGCATTTTTATCCCATTGCGTTCTTAGTGCCTGGCTATAGTATCATTTTGTTTGAATCTATTGTATTTTAATCTATTATCCTGGAGTGTACACAGACATATGCATGATGACTAATTCTCTTATTCATTTGTTTCTAGGTGTGCTAGAGATTCTTCCTATGTCACATACTCCTCCCCCTACAGCCACATTGCTCGCTTCAAGTTTAACTCCTTTGAGTTCCTGAGCCGCCATTCGTTAGTGTACCTGCAGTGTCAGCTTGTGGTCTGCAGGCTCCAGGACTACTCCTCCCGCTGCTACCAAGGCTGTACCAGCAGGGCCAAGAGAGACACCAGTTCTGCTGAGGAAAAAGTGAATGTGGTTGTTGGACCACTTCAGCTTCGAGAAGGAGGTGCTCAGAGGAGGAACGCTGGTAAAGTCAAATAGATTTCTCTTACATTTGCTCTAAGACTACTTGAGGCTTCAAGAAAAGCCATAGCTCTGCCTTTCTGACATCTGCCACTGAAATATGCTCTTGCTGACTTCACCATCAAAAGGAAGGGATTATTTTGCTGGCCCTAAATGTCTATAAAGCTCTTCTTTCATCACCTTACAGCCCTTGGGTTTGCTGGCATATATATAAGTGCAAGAGCCGCCTGGACACATTCCTGTGTGATCTCGTCTAGGTGATCCTGCTCTGGCAGGGGGGTTGGACTAGATGATCTTTCTAGGTCCCTTCCAACCCCTGACATACTGTGATACTGTGATACTCTAGTGTGCAAGCCATTGTAGTGCTATAGCTCCATTGAACTATTTATGTCCAGTCTGCTTGCGTAAAGTGATGGCCAGCTGGGAGCAAATTGCCAGCCTTCTTGGGAAACATTTAATTCCCTCACTTTTCTTCTGCTTATGAAGTTTGCTTAGTTAAGTTGTCATCCCTGCTAACACAAAGCCTGTTCAAGTAGTCTAAAGCGATGGATCTGTACAAAGTCAGCTTGTTTCTGACTCTGACATGGGAACCATCCCTTTGAATGCAGTGGCTCTTTGTGCCCTGATCTTTAACATACTGAGGTCGACCTCCTTGTGCCTTCACTTGCAGGGCTGGACTCTCCTGTTCCTCCTCCCCAGGAGGTTCCTGGTGCTGCTGACAAGCCTCTCGCACCTCTCGTCGCTGCTGTCGCCATCCTAGCAGCTGTTGTTTTTGTCCTTGCTGGTTTCCTTGTGAGACCAGCACTGAAGAAACCACTTTCACATGAGATAATGTGAGACCAAAGGTCACATCATCCACTAAATGACCACCAAAACCCTTCCTTGAGAGTCAGATACGTGGCATTTCTAAGAAGCTGTGATAATGATATCTTTATCTGCAATGAATCCTAGCCTGTTACAATAACTTTGTAATCTTAACACTTCTTCAAGGGTTAATAAATAATTTCAACATTCATGGTATGAGTTGTTTGGCCCAGTCATTTTATCATTTTTTCTCCCTTTAGTTCTCTTCTCACATCCTTCTAAGACCATTTATTTAATGCCTAGAAAATTTGTTAGCTGGGGAGTAAATATGAATGAGGTATAAGTAAGTATTTCAAGCTTTGTTAAAAGGGAGGAAGATTTAACTTCGGGAGAAGTAATAGATCATGTCTGGAAAAGAAATGTCAAAATTGATCTTACCATGGCATCTGGAGTCGTGGCTATTCAATATTGTAATTATTTTGAGCATTGCTCTTAATGCTAAATTTCTCACTGAAACAATAATGGATCTCTGCTAATTTGTGAAATGCAGAGATTTCCAAGGTAACCTAATCTGTTACCTGAGCAGTGGAAGTTGAAATCCAAGGAAGGAATGTTTACAAAGCAATAATTCTGTTTTGTCTTTCAAATGAATGTCTTTGTGATTAAAATACAAACTGATGGTTTACTCTGTTGAAGAGTATGGTCTATGTGATTTAAAAATGACCACGTTTTGGGCTGAGACCATGCTTCTAAAATACTACATGGGGAATTCCTAAGTGTTTTAACATAGGAGTCAAAAGGAAGGAGCTAAAGATTTCCCTCTGAGTATTCAACCTTCTGCCCATTAGTTGCATTTTGAAACCCTTCTACACACTGCTGTGAAGAGGTGGGAGGCACCCAGAAGTAAGAGGATTTTGCCATGAACAACTCTCTGAATTTGGTATCATTAGATTACAGATTACTTTGTTTCCTCCTCATGTGTCTGTCACTGCTCAACCAGGTAGTATCGACTTGTTCACTCAGTAGTATGTCCTCAACCAACAATCTCAACCACAATTAAACCTATTGTTTGCAACATCATGCTAAAAATCCCTTACAAGTGTCAAACTGTAAAGTGAGCTGTGTTGGGAGAGGTTGATAACTAAATTACTTCCATTACACCCAAACCAGTTCAGAATTCTGATGAAACTGCACATCCCTCAAGTACCACTTGAGAAAGACTTTTCCAAGGAAAGAGAATGACTCCATAGCAGTTTGGTTGCAAATGCACACACAAATAGCTTGGACTCTCTGGGTTCCTGCCCGTGTGCTGTTCCCAGCATCCAACCCATTTGGCCAACATTGGGGTTAAAGAAAAACTCAGAAGCAAAGATTTGTTTGTTTGTTTGTATGCTGAATTTCCTGTGTTTTGGTGTCCTGTTTGTCTTTCTACTCTAATTTTGGAGCCTGAAGCAGATCATTCAACTCTGTAGTCCTCTTTCCCAGGAACATACTACAAAAATATTTGTCATTTGGTATAAATAAACATTGCTTTGTTTCTGTATCTCAGCAGCAGCAAGTAGATTCATTTTCCAGTTGTTAATAACAAATCCCCATGTAGATTGAGAGTAAATAAAACTAATTTAAGTTTCCAGATTATGGGCAAGAAATACAATTTTTATTGTCTTCATTACTTTCTCCCCATGCTTTGCTATAAAACCCCCACAGATATTCATTGGCATCAAGCTGAATTCAGCAGCTAAGCATAAGCTTCTGCTGACAGTTCTGGCTTAGGTGTCCTTTAATGCCTAAGACTGAACACTTCCACCAAATCCCAATAACTAAATGAATATACTCTGGAGATCACTTCCACTTCACTGATGATTTTACTTTTTTTAATAACTCCATCAGACTCCCCAACCACAGACAAGCTTCTTTACAAGGATTGCACTAGAATCTACCTTGGATGGGAATTCAAGCAGCCAGCCACTGCAGTTGGGTTGCTGAATTGTCCACCATGCTAAATAAACCCAGCAGGAACAGCAAAGGCATTTATTGAGGCTGAGCCACCACTGCTCTTCTTTTGTGCCAACCCCAAGATAAAAAGAATTGAAGTCCTTTGTTGTCCAGAACCCCTGGACCCAAGCACAATTTCTGTTAGAGGCCTGATGTTACATGGAGAAAAGCTTTTCCTTATTTATTTGCTTTTCTTTAGGTTGGTAGTTTTATTTTCATGGAGGGGTTTCATTTAGTTTTTATTTCTTTGGTGGTTTCTATCTAGCTGGGAAAAACTAAGGAGATAACAAAATTCTCACAGCAGCCTGTGTGTTTTAGGACATTTTCTTTCTCAGGCTCAAAAACTGCAACACAAAAATCATATTTTAATGAAATCATGCCTAGCTGAGGGAACTTGTCAGTGACCCAGCTGGGTTACTGCAACTGACATTTGTTTTCATTTCCTAGAATAACACTTGGATCACCTCTTTTGCCCTGAACTACCTGGGACCCTTCCAACAAGATTTTTTCTCTTCTTTTTCTTTCTGAAATAACTGAATGAGTCACAAGCTGTAATGTAGAAATTAATTGAACTGCTGCTCCTCTAAAAAGCCTGCCAAGTTGGAAGGACTCTTGTCTTCTTCGTTTGTGGGGTTTTTTTCCCAGTTTCAGGGAGATGGCTTTTCTCTTTTCTCTTTCTGTGTGAAGACTGTGAGGGCTGTATTCTGTCCTCAGTCATAGTCACACAAACCTGTTCAGAATAAGGAAGTTTTCTACAGATGTGTGACTAAATAGAATAGTTAAAATGTGGGGTTTGAACTGTTGCAGTCAGATATCTGTTTCTTGGTAGCTTCAGAGGCTGCAGAGAAATGCATTTACTGGTATAGGGATGAAGACGTAACAGTTTTAGTAGAGATCTCCTATGACTTTTCTCCTTTTTCCCTTTCTCCTCTCCTCTCCTCTTTCTCCTTTTTTTCTCTTTTTTCTCCTCTCTTTTCCCTCCCCTTCCTTTCCATCTTCCTTTCCTTCCTTTTTTTCTTTCTCTCACTTTTCTTCCCTTTCCTTCATTTTCTTTCTTCCTTTTCCTTTCCTTTTCCTTTTTTCCCCTCTCTCCCATCACTTCTGTCCATCACTCTTTAATTTAGCCACTCCATACAATGACTTTTTTTCTGTGCCTGACACAGTAGTTGGCACAAATGGACTCTGACATGACAGAGTCTCATTGGCTAAAGCTACCTGCTTAGAAAGGCTTTTTTATCCACAGGTACAGCTACTGATGTTGAGATGTTTCTGAAGGTTTTGGCACTAGTTACCACCATCTTCTATTGCTAAGCCTGGGTTCAAGCAGAACTATTTTTGCATGGGATATGATGAAAAAAGAGTTATACTGATCTGAGGACTCTGCTCTCCCATGTGAAGAGGTGGCAGGGAGCGTGGCTTGATAGTAATGTAGCCAAGCCAGAACTTCTTTCCTAAAGGCTGGATTCTGTCATCCCTAGATCCAGGCTCAGAAAGCCAACTGTGAGCGCCCAGTTGCAGAAGGGTGACCAAAACCTACTCCTTCAGTTTCTTTTTGAGCTCCTGGGTAGTTTGGCCAGCATGCATTTGAAAGCTGCACACAGTGCATGTAGAGTAAACACTTGGTCTGAGCCTTGCCAGTGCAAAACAAGATGCCTTTGTTTCATGAAAGTTCACTGGCTTTCTCTAAGGAATTCATTGTTGAGGAAGACAAGTGGACTACTCTCTGCCAACACTGCAAGGATTAATCCAGGCATCACATGAGATGCTTTCTGAGGGCTGGGAATTATGACAGCTGGGATGGTACTTACAGATTGAGCTGAGAATTAACTCTTTGAAATACAGACCAGATAAAAATAAGGAAAAGCTTTTCTCTGTGTAACATTTGCCCCAGTAATGCTTATAGCTGCAGGCACTCTGGTGCCCAGAGCCTGGCTGTGTGAGCCATGAGAACATGGGGCTGAGACCTCAGCCAGCTTGTGGTACTCCTGCCCTGAGAGGTTCCCCAGACAGGACTTTCCTTGCTGGGACTCAGCCTGTCCAGGCCCCCGGAGAGCACAAGCAATGGTCATAGGTGACTCCCTTCTGAGAGGAACAGAGGGGCCAATATGTCAGCCAGACCCTCCTCATAGGCAAGTTTGCTGTCTCCCTGGAGCCAGGGTTAGGGATGTTACTAGGAAACTCCCCAGCCTGGTGCAATCCTNCAGCCTGTTGCATTACAACAAGCAGCACAGTCAAAGATTCCTGGAATTAAATCACCTGTATCAAATCTCACTCAAACTGATGTTTAGTGAGCTAGAGTGAAGATGTCACCAAATATTTTAGTTGTTTCTTTCAATGTAATGCAGAAAATGCATATACACTGAATTGCATACTAGGAGAAAAATATAATGATATGTATTTCATTTTCTTTGATGCACTGGAGGAGCTTAGCTTTTCTGGCTGTGGCTTTTCCACACTGTCCTGGTTTGAGTTATGACCCTAAACTAACCAACCAGGTATTCCATTTCATATATGTCACAGTATAAAACTGAGAATCAGTCCCTGAAACTCCCACCCCAAGCTTGGGTCTCTTACATGAGGCCTAAGACCAAAGCAAAGCAGGTGCATGATTAAGCTATTTAGCACCTAATTAACAGCAAATATAAAAAAGGAGAGGTTTTGGGCTTCTATTTTCCTTGAAGGATGAGCACCTCAGTCATCTGGGGTGATGGATTGAGAACTCTCCTGGTGAGGATCAGAAGCCCAGCTCTGCTGTTACAGGACTCTGTCTGTGCTGCCATTGATCTCAAACCAAGAATTCCAGAATCCAGCTGCTGATTCTGATTCCCATCTGCTGCTGAGTCCTTCTGCTACAGCATCAGTGGTGACAATGAGGTAGTTGCCATCAAGGGCTCTTTGGGTGTGGTATTGGTTTTGTATATATTTGTATATGTTTATGTATAAATTACTTAGATGTAGGACTTGAAGGATNCGGCGGAAATTCAGGCTGTATGTTAGGACAAAGTTTTACACCCAGAGGGTGGTGGAGCATTGGAACAGGCTCCCCAGGGAGGTGGTCATAGCTCCAAATTCTGTGGAGTTTAAGAGATGCTTGGACAATGCCCTTAGTCACCTCGTGTGATCTTAGGGGTTTTGTCCTTTTCCTAATGGGAGCTGGACTTAATGATCCTTGTGGGTCCCTTCCAACTCGGATTGTTCTATGATTCTATTTAACAATAACTCTTTTCTGCTACTGCATATGCTATATGCATTCTGTTGGAAATCTAGAAGTCTTGTACTTTCTCTCCTCATACCTGGAAACAATCAGGTATCCAGGGCTGTATCCCCAGAAGGTCAAGGGAGGGGATTCTGCCTCTCTGCTCTGGTGAGATCTCATCTGCAGTGCTGAGTCCTCAGCAAGAGAGAGACATGGACCTGTTGGAGTGGGTCCAGAGAGGCTGGAACACATCTGCTATGAGGACAGGCTGAGACAGTTGGGATTATTCAGCCTGGAGAAGAGAAGGCTCCAGGAAGAACTTATTGCAGCCTTTCAGTATTTGAAGGGGTCTCTAAGAAAGGTGGGAACAGGCTTTTAGCAGAGCCTGTTGTGGCAGGACAAGGAATAATGGTTTAAATTAAAAGAGGGAGATTTAGACTGGGTAGAAGGAAGAAATTTTTTTTAGAATAAGAGAGAGAACCCTCTGGCCCAGGTTGCCCAAAGAAGTGGAGATGAACCATCTTTGGTTGGACAGGGCTGTGAGCAACCTGATTTAGTTATAGGTATCCCTGCTCACTGCAGAGAGGTTGGACTAGATGACCTTTCAAGGTCCCTTCTAAACCAAACTATTATTTGAATCTATTCAAATAAAATGAAAATAAGCTGAAGTCTTTTACCAGGGCTCTAATATTGCATTAAAATCCATGGGCACAACTCCCAGTGTTTTCTCTGGAGATGTATTTGTGAATTTCCTTCATTTCCTTAATTTAACACCATTCATGCAAATGAGTATCAGAAGGAGCCAATTCACCAGAATCACTGGAAACATTGGCTTAGGCTACTCCTCTCTCTTCTTCTGTGAGTTGAGGTTTGATGACTTTCACTAGAGAGTTGATTGGGTTGGGGTTTGGCCATTTATGTGCTGGAATTTGTGCTGTCTCTGTGCACTTTTTAATCAGTAATCTCTATATCAAAATGCTGAGAAATTGCTACAGTGTCCCCAAAATCTCAGCAGAGAAAGCTCTAAAGAGAAATGTAGCTTTCATAAATGGATCTTATTCCTTGAAGGAATGAGACTTTGACAGAGTTAGCATTTGGTTAGAGTGTGCTCTTCATTCCCTATTTCTTATTGCATTGATTTTACTACCAAAAATGAATTAAAATAAATGTAGAGGCAATATTAGTCATACCTCAGTCCCTGCACCCCAAATACACCAGAAGGCCACTTCCATTTTTGGGTGCTGGAAACAGTTGCTGGCACTGGTGGTACTCTCTGTGACTCTTACCCATCGTACCTGCTAAGATTGAAGGGGCTGGCTAGAAGCTGAGGAAATCTCTTTATTGAGACCATACCATTGTCCATGTGAATGTGGAAAGCAGGAAAAGCTACAAGAATGCAGCATATGCCAAGATAAGCAAGCCGTGTTGACACAAAGCCTTAACTGGGTAACAGGATGAAATGACCTGTCCTACCCTGTGCAGAGCCAAGATCATCCATACCCATTTACCTTGGCATAGCCTTCATGTCTGACAAAGATTTTCCCTTGTAGGATTCACTGGGCCTTCCAGAGGCTGGATGGTGACATCTTAATCCCAAGGTAATTCTTCTCTGTGAATCCAGAGCCAGCACTCAACACTCCAGCAGGATTAAGGAGGTGATTGTACTTCTGTACTGGGCACTGGTGAGGTCACATCTCAAATCCTGGGTTCAGTTTGGAGATCCTCACTACAAGATGGACATTGAGCTGCTGGAGTATGTCCAAAGAGGTGCCATGAAACTGGTGAAGGGTCTAGGGCACAAGGCTTGTGAGGAGTGGCTGAGGGAACTGAGGTGGTTTAATGTGGAGAAAAGGAGAGATCTCACCCTCTACAACTACCTGAAAGAAGGTTGTAGTGAGGTGGGGGTTGGTCTCTTCTTCCAAGGAACAAGTGATAGGACAAGAGGAAATGGCCTCAAGTTGTGCCAGGGGAGATTTATGTTGGCTATTAGGAAAAATTTGAGAGACAAAAGGTAAAATTGATAACATGACATTTCTTCTGAAATCAGTGCTTTGGCTTGTCCTTATTATACTTAATTACATCATTTTCCACCTTACTTCAAAAGACACTACCTTTCAAACAGCTAAGCAGGTCCTTATCAAAGGTGTTTCATGATCTGAGAGAAATCCTTCCTTTGTCCCCCCAGATGAGCCCTGAAGGGGCAGGGGAGTTGACTTGTGTGGGGATCCAGGGTTTGGCATGCTGATCCCTCAGCCCCACTAGCTGAGAGCTCCTGAGGCTGTTTCTGCATGGCACTGCAAACACCTGCACTATGGCAGGACACTAGACATGGACAATACCAGAATGTTGAGAACATGACAGGTTCAGCAAAAATACATTAGCTGTTGCAGAAGAAATCTTCTCAGAAGGGCAGTATTAGGTGTTGTGGTTTATAATCTCTTTACGTGATAACAAGTGAAGAGCTGCAAGGGATGGTGAAATTGATGGATGCCTGAGGTGGCACAGAGTTTCTTCTGATCTCCATTTGGGCAGAGACATATCCTCTGATCTTGGTAGGAGACAGGGCAGGAATGGAAACAACTGTCCTGCTGTTTGTAGCTGTGTCTTTTGCATGTGTTTGTTTTCACCTCTGCTGACTTTTAAAGGTATTTACTGCAGTGGAGGCCTCTCTGTGGACCCTAAAAAACACTGGGTGATTAGACCACCTTCTCCAGAGCTCACTCCTGAAGGACAATACCTCACTGCCCTCCAGTGGTAGGAACTTCCAGGACAGCTTTGTATTTTTCCCATTGTTTTTAGCCCTTTAAACTCTGTTAGACCCAGATCCTTATGGAAATTATAACATTAATTTTTCCATGAGAAGCAGATTTTTAAATGCCTTTGGTGAGCTGACTTGTGTTTGCAAATGCTGGAGAAGTCAGAGGTGCAGAGTAGCATGACTTCATGGAAAAGTTGCCCCTTAGCAGAAGGTATCCTATGGAGAATGCCACATATAAAAGCATATGTGTATGACTGTGTATTCACACACATATCCTGTGCTTTACGTATGCTCTTTCCCCAATGTCTTGATAGAACAAGATGAAATGGTCTCAAGTTGCACCAGGGGAGGTTTAGATTAGATATTAGGAAAAAATTCTTCACAGGAGGTCTTGTCAAGGCCTGAAACAGGCTGCCCAAGGGAGTGGTGGAGTCACCATCCCTGGAGGGATTTCAAAGGCGTGCAGAGGTGATGCTGAGGGACATGGTTTAGTGGTGACTTGGCAGTGCTGGATTAGATGGTCTTAAAGGTCTCTTCCAACCAGAATGAATCTATGATTCTAGATTTCACCATATAAAATACACACTGAAATCCTAGAAAAAGCTGGAATATCTGTTTCCAGGGTCAGTAGTTTTGCCAGTGCAGCAAAACCACTCCATGAAGAAATATCAACATCCAACCTCCAGCATGAAAGTATTTCACTATGGACAAAAGCTGTTTGTTTTCTATGAGTGAATTTTGATAGATATATTTAAGATGATGTTCTGGGAAAGAGCTTTTCTATTCCAAGACCACAAAGGTCAGCCCTACTGTCATCACTGCTGGTTCCTGCCACACAGGATTAGTTTGCTTGCTGAGCTTTGGACTTTGGTCTTACCTCTTCCTTCCTAATGACATCAACGTCAGTGATGGAAGCTGCAGTGTTGATGTGGAGGCTTGTCATTCCTTGTCACCCATCACTACAGATTAGCTGCAAAAACATTCTGTCCCTGCTAGCATTTACATCTACCACTGTTACTCCTTAGATATGGTGTAAAATAGCTTAAGGTGAGATCCAGTCTCACGAGGCAAGAACTGGATGATGGAGTCCTTAGCCCTCCTCATGTTTGCTGGGACCAATGGCTTTTCTGGGACTTGGTTTATAAAAGAGAGTGAAGAATGCTGAAAAAGCAATTGATGCTTCTTCATAGTCAAGATATTTGTATTCAGCCATATTGTCCATATTTTTCTATCTCTATATCACAGAATCATCAAGGTTGGAAAAGACAACTGAGTCACCAGGCTGACACATTAGCTCTTTCTACAGGACTCTGCACTTCCCAGGGAGAATATTACTGGAAGTCCAGCAACAGCCAAAGATATTCTTACTTTATAAGATGGATATGGAGTGCCCTAAAATGGCACATGACTTCTATGTGATGTTGTTCAGATCCAAACTTTTAAACCACAAGAACTTAGATCTGGGTCAAATCACAAGATATAGCAAATTTGTTTGTCAGTGTTTTGAGACTCAAATCTTCAGGAGATTTCAGTTGGAGCTTTGGACTGTTTCTAGATTTTCTTTTTCATTCAAAAGTGAAAACTGTTTGTGTAAAATAGCTTAATTGTTGCCAGGAAAGCAAAATGGTACATGCTGTACTGTTCAGGCCTAGCTTGGAACTACATGGATAGAAATATATTGATAAGGATCTATTTGTAGACCCACTTAGTCACTTCAGGAAATGACACTGAATTCAAGCAATAAACACACAAGGAACTAGGAGTTTAGATACTTGACATGACAGATTGTATTACTGTGAAAGTAAGGACAGGGATATCTAGATAGATATCACAGATCATACTATGCTAAGAGAATAAGAAAAGCATTCATGGAAAGAAATAAAGAAAAACTATTCTAATTTTTAAATCAGCTAATAAAATTTAGCTTTATTTTTTTTCTTTCTCCAGCTGAGACTCATCTTCTCCCTGATAGTACAGAGAGAGCTGGAGGCATCCTTTGGGGTATCAGAGGCCACAGTAGTGTTGACACCACAACCTTGTGCCAAGGAGAAGACTGTGTGGCTGGAGGGATCCTGCTGGATCCATGGCTTTGCTAGAAGCAAATCTTTCCAGCCATGCAGGATGGCCTTTCTAGGTGGGATTCCCTTTTTTCATGTCAGTCACTTAATCTGAAAAGATATGGTGAAAATAGGTGGCAAATGAACCTGTTGTATATTTCATCTTCATGAGGACTTTTTTCATGCTTTCTCCTAGCCCTCTACTAATTTGTATTTATCCTGGCACTACAGTATCTTCTCCTCCTCATTCTATGATCATGTATCTCTTGCCAGTAAAATAAAAACCTGCTTCTAGTTTTTCCCCTTCACCTGAAAAAAAGATATTGTGCCTGGATTCTTTTATGTATTATCCCACAGATCCAAAAGCATGTCTCATAGGTCCTGACAGATGAAGGTTCCATTTCCTCAGGCTCTGTAGAGTCCATGTTTATGAGGCATGCAACCCACAAGATTGTCAAATAACATGTGTATTTGCCCTTTGAAGACAAGGGGAACATCTCAGTCTAGTTTGATCAGAACCACATCAGATGTGAAACTGCTAGATGGAGACACCAGGGCATAAATTGTTAGTGGAGTCGTCATCTCAGGCAGCATTTATGGCTACTGAAAAGTAAGGAAGGTGATTAATTCTGTCTGGTAACAGCTCATAAGTTTCATTTGGATTTTCCTTACTGTGTTCCATCAGTGCTCATCATTTTCTTGGGAATTACAGCAAGTCAGTGTAGATCACTGCATAGGGCTCCATGATTTCTGTCTATACTGCTCTTCCCCAGAACATGGCAGGGCATGGCATCTGGTGATGCATTTCTGTTTTTATGTACAGATTCCTCGACTTGCACAGTTTTAGCTTAATTTAGCACCTTCTAGCCCTATCTTGCTCCACATTCTGGTTGCTGTAGTTTAGTCTTGCTTATTTATCCCCCAAATCAGTTTTTCTTGCCAAACCAATGCACTGATTTTATTGCTGGTGAAGGCTGCAAGTGACAGAGAGAGAACTGAAGGCCTGAAACATGCTGAAGGGATCTAGTTCCAGGTTAAAGAGGAATCAGAGAAAAAGGGAAAAGCACAGAAATGATTTGTCTCAACATTTTTAGGATGCTGATCTTCTTTTGGTACTATTCTCACACCAATTTAATCAGATTTAGTATGGTTTTCAATTGGAAACCTTCTTGACTGGTGGTAGGAGATCCTTACTAAACAGCCTAATCTCCAAAAGTAAATCACTGCTTCCTGGAACAACCACATCAGCAGCCCCAAAGATGCTTGGGGAGTGTTTGGAAAGAGCTTGGTAGGCAGTACTGTGGATCTGGAGCTCTTCATCCGGGTGTCTGGATGTACCCTGTGAAATGAAAATACTCACTAAATCACTTCCTTGGCATTGATTTGGGAAGTCCAGGAAGAAAGATCAAATTGCACAGCACACCCCTTTAGTGTAGAGCAGAACTCATTTAGTATAAATTCTGAAAGAGCATTGGGTGACAAAAGACAACCACAATGAGAATGAACCAGCAAGTGAGGCTCATCTGGCTGCTACTGCTCAGTGCTGCTCTTCTGTCTCAACCAGGTACTGTGTCTAAATTCTTTTCATGCTTGTAGGGAAATGTTACAGCCAGAACTAGTTATTAATGCAGACTGGCTTGCTGAGAAGTGGTGGCAAAGGGTCTCCTATGATATTGCTGACAAGCTTTGTACCATAAAATTGATGGTTTAATTTGTCTTCTAACGTGAAGATTTAAATCCATAGGTTGTATTTTAAAATTATATGAATATATTTATATATGTTAAATATATCTATTTAAAATATATCTATTTAAAATATACATTTATATATATTATTTATATATTTAAAATATACATTTATATCTATATTAAATATATCTATTTAAAATACACATTTTTATATATAGTAAACATATCTATTTAAAATATAACCCAGTAAGGTGATAGACTGAAGAAGGTTGAAGAATGTTTTGTTTCTCTTCTGTGAGGGGAATAACTTAAGGAAGTTGGTCTCTAAGCATTCTAAATTCTAGTTTTGAATTTAATTTCTTCTACACCCTACATTTAAAAAGATAAAGAAAGATAAAGAAACACAGAGCAGCCTGTCAAACCCAGGTGGAAAAAACACTTTACTGCAGTGCCATGTTCATTCAAACTTCAAAAGACAGTAACTGAAACCCTTCCTCATAATCTTGCTTGTTTGAATGAGATACTTTGATCTTTAGTTATCAGCATGGTCACCATGAAAAAAGTCTTGTCAATCCCTTACAAAAAGAGATCATTTCATGGAGTGTAGATTAAGGGATTGGCTATATTGAATTATTTGTAAGATAAGAGCAAAGGCAATCCAAAGGGAAGTTCAGCATCAAAGAGGACTAAGCTGCATTTCAAGAAGGTGGTCAAATCCCAGCACTTCAGCAACGTTATAATCTTTGGCCTTATACTATAGGGTCATTTTTGTCTTTGATTTGACCTGATGTAGAATGGATTAACTTTAACTAGAAAACTCACCTTAGGACCCTGTCTTGCAAATCCAAGACTTTAGTATCACTAAAGTATGTGAAAGTGTCTAGATTATCAAAACCACACCATCTAACCAGAGGTTTTTATCCTATGCTGGAAGATGACTTCATCCTCTAGTATCTGAACCATGGTCTGCTTTAATCAAACATACATTTTTAAGCACCTTAACCAGTATACAGTATATTCTTCACTACAGAGTTAGACAAAGTTGGGCTTCCCAAGCAGACCTGAGCAGGAATTTGCAAAGATTTAAGCTAACATGCTGGGCTGTTGACCAAAACAACTGTCATGGTCTGCAAAGACAAATGGGCCACAGCCTCTCCTGCTATTGTGGTAATTACATATGGCAAAGGTAAGTTGTTGGGGCTTGGCTCACTAGTGTAGTAACACTACTTACTGCCCTAGTGAAATTTGGCAGAGCTCATCTCCCAGAAGCCTGTGTCTTCACTGAAGTTGAAAGATGTACATGAGGATTTCTGTGGTCAGATCCCTTTACTCTTTGTGCTGCCATGAAATAAGGTCCTATACAATCTCCTTCCACTGAACCATTATGAGGAAATGAGCATGTCCTTCTAGACATGGGGAAACACATCCCATACCAAAGCTTAGTGTATCTAACTCAACACACACCGGGTAGCAAAACTGCAAAACATAAAATAGACCTAGAACTGTGATATATTACATCAATGCTAATGTGTTTTCTTATCTGCTACAGCAAGTGGTAGAGTCTTTGGAGGAGGACTATGGGAGAAATTTACAGAATGGATAAAAGACAAACTTAAACCCAAAGGTAAGAGGCTGAGACATGCTTCTGAGTGTGAACATAATGGGCACAACCTGTAGAGTAACATGCTTTGGAAACAGATGACCTTTAAGGTCCTTTCCAACCCAAACCATCCTCTGAGCCAACTCTAGATGTGCTGGTTCTCTCACCAGCACAGCCAACAATAGATCAGGTCCTGTAGGCAGCAGAGCAATGTGAAGAAAGTTGAATTAACCACATTGATTTGGGCTCTGCTGTGTACTGCTTTGTATATTGCAGATGCTCCCCAGTAAGCCCTGGCTACTAGGGAGACAGAAAGAGTAGGCAGCCCATCCATGCACAGATGGGGCTGCGAGCTTAGATACAAGCAGATAAACAAACTGAGAGGTTTATCTGTCAATTTTTGCTTCATTCCAGAAGTTCCACAGCTGCGACTGGTATCCAAAGTGGATCGATGTGCTGGAAGGGTTGAAGTTTACCACAATGGCAAATGGGGCACAGTCTGTGATGATGACTTCAGCATGAGCAGTGGCAATGTTGTGTGCAGACAACTTGGTTGTGGGGAAGTTGTCTCTGTCGTTGGGGACTCTGCCTTTGGCTCTGGCAGAGGAGATATCCACCTTGATGATGTGCAGTGTAGAGGAACTGAAGCTTACCTTTGGAATTGTCCACATGCTGGCTGGAGCAAACATAACTGTGGACACCATGAGGATGTCAGTGTCATCTGTTCAGGTACAAAGAGAAATGTTATGCACACTCCATGAGTCAACAATGTGCCCTTGTGGCCAAAAAAGCCAATGGCATCCTGAGGTGCACCAAGAAAAGTGTGGGCAGCAGACTGAGGGAGGTTCTTCTCCCCCTCTACTCTGCCCTAGTGAGGCCACAGCTGGACTAATGGGTCCAGTTCTTTACTCACAAAGGACAGGGAACTTCTGGAGAAGGTGCAGAGAACAACTGCAAAGATGATATGGGGATTTGACCTTCTCTCTTGAGGGGAAAGGCCGAGAGAGCTGGGCCTGTTTAGCCTAGAGAAGAGAAGATTGAGAGGGGATCTTACCAATACTTAAACTTAAAGCATGGGTGTTAGGAGGAAGGAGTCAGTCTTTATTCAGAGGTGGCAGGTGGCAGGACTAGAGATAATGGGTACAAACTGGACCATAGAAAGTTCCATCTAAACATAAGGAGAAACTTCTTTACTTTGAGGGTGGTGAAGCACTGGACCAGGCTGCCCAGAGATGTGGAGGAGCCTCTGTCTCTGGAGATATTAAAATCCCACTTGGATGCCATCCTGTGCAATCTGCTTTAGGTGACCTTGCTCTGACAGTGTGGTTTGGACTAAGTGATCACCAGAGGTCCCTTCCAACCCCTAACAGCCTGTGATTCTGTAAACATCAGGGTAGAGCTTGGAAAGCAGACTAGAGCTGAAATGTATGTGGAGGCTTCTTGTATTTAGGCTGGACTGCAAGATTGAGGAACAAAAGGATGTCCTGGACAAAATACCAAGACTGGCAGCAGCAAGTATGAAAACAGTGAAACAGAGGTAGTTCAGGACCACTTTAGTCAACATCAGATGACAGGTTCTTCCCAAGATAAGAAAGGCAACCAGTTGAGAAGCACATCCAGATGTGAACCAGGCATGTCTGAATTGAAAAGAAAAATTAATACTCTTGTCATAAACATAAATGAAATCAAAGATTGCACAGCTGGACGCAGCCTATTTTGAAGCAATGTAAATAACTGCACAATAGAAGTAAGTTTTTGCTTTATTCTCCTATTGACAGATGCAGTACTCTCCACAGTTGCACCAGCAGGTAAGGCTCCAGTCTCTTCAAATGCTCAGAGACCAGTTTTTAACCCAAAAATCAAATGATTACAGCTCCTTGGCAGACAGCATTCTGCAAATGTACATGCTGTGAATTACTAGTTATTGCTCCAAATCACTATTTATTCATCCACTGTAACATTATTTCTGTTCTTTGGATTGCTCATAGGAGCTCATCTACTGATAATTAGAGGAAACATAAGGCAAGTCTTAACACTCCAGGTCTAAGGTTCTGACTCTTGACTTTTAGTGTTCTTGGATCTTAAAAGTACAGACTTTACTCATGTTTCCTGGGGTTTTAAAGTGTTAATTGTGCTCTTCATAATATAATAGCCACAAAGGATTGGGTGCTAAAATGCAGTCTTCTATCATATGCAACACAGAAATAAAATACTGGTTCCCAAAATTATTTCTCCTCAAGATTTGAACCTGCAAAACCACATTGTAGTTGCCCTGAATTGTTGCTGCATATTCTACACATCTATTTCTGCACTGATGGCATCACTGGCAAATATCTCTGAAGTTCCTTGAGAACAGAAATCTCCCTCACACTTCTAGAAGCTAAGGTCTGGTGCATTAACTCAGTGCTGCACAAAACCTGATGTTTAAAGGATGTCACCAGTGTTTCAGTTTTTAGGCCTGTTCTTACAGTTCTCTAATCTTATTTCCTCTAACTTCCAGCATCCTCAGAGATGACCCAAACTTCCACCTCTGCATCAACATTCTCCATGGACAGCACTGTTGTGGCACCTACCACAGAATCCTTGACTTCTGCTGGCAAAGGTAAGGGGTAAGATTGCATGTATGTATGGTGAGATCTTTATAACCAGTTCATCTGAGGCACTCTTACCTGGATATTTTCTTCACCTTCAATTATTTTGATAATCTTGCTTAAATTTTCCTAGTCCTTAAGTGAGTGGAAAGGCAGAATGGAAACAAGGTGTGTTTGTATCCTTCTGGGAGATGTACTGCTTGCACCAGTCTCCCAAGTTCACTTATCATTACTACTTGGAAGATGTTCTTCTGAGCCACATCACCAGAAGTTAAAGTCCAAGGAACTAACTTTCTTTTCCATGAAGACTGAGATATTAATGATTCCAGAGATCCTTGAAATGTCTTTTCTTTTACATGGTGGTAATTCTGTATACTAACCTATTTCCCCACCCTCTAGTCACCTCTGCAGATTCCTCCTCTGCACCCAGGGAAAGCACAACAGAGACTGAGCCATCATCTGCTCCAGGGACCTTGCCAGCCCTGCAGGAAGGTGAGGTTTGCCAAAAGTCACAAATCTCATTCTTTATTTCTCCTAACAATGGTCATTTTGCATCTTTCCAAATGACTATTGCATCCTTAAGTAGCCAAAGATTGCAGTCAGAAATATCTACTCTTTATTATTAGATACTAAATGAAGGTGAAAGGGGTTTTTTTCAGCAAAAATAAAGGGATCTGCATAGCCTCAATGTCCTACAAAGCTCAGATCTACTTTCTTTTATCATGATTTCACTTCACATATTCACTCCTAATAGCTGCCAATCTCTCCTCTTCTTTGTATTTCTTCAACTTTCTCTTGGCCTCAGTCATGTCTTCTCTGTCCACTATTGTCACAGAGGAAAAAGACACATCAGCTTCTGAAATCCCAACCACAGTTTGTAAAGGTAAGAAAAGCCATTTTGCTTTTCTCATTATGGTGAAAGAAGTCTGACACTTTTTTAATGCATGTAATGCAAAGCATTAACAAGAAGATCTCCTGAGCCATGTCAGTGGGTGTGGAAGACAATGAATACAGAGACTCCGTTTGGCAGAAAGCCTGAAGGCAATTAAAATTATCAGGAGCTAATGTCAGCTATTTAGCCTCACCTGAATGCTCATTCCTTCTCACTTCCATGTTTCTTTCTTCTTCTCACAGTCTCTGAAAGTACTGCAGAACCCATTTCACCCATCCCACTTGCAGATGAGGGTACCTCTGCTCCAGATATCCCTTCCACAACTGCTGAAGGTAAGAATATTGTGCCATAGCATCATCATGTCTAGGCTTCGAGAACGCAGCTCTGGGGAGGGCTCCAGCCACGCTCTTCCCAAGCGCTTTTTCCAAGCGCTGCTGGCTGCAAAGGCCAATGCAGGACAGACAAGAGCGGTTGCAAAAGGCACAGCACAAGGACTCCTCAGGAGGTAGAACCTGCAAGACACGATTCTTTCTACGCTGTCTTTTCTCCTCCAGAGTGATCCTGTGTGCCTGCTCCAAAACATCCATGGCATTAAAAACACTGTGTGTGCAGAGCTCCTGATTGGAAGCCAGAGTAGAGCAGTTAAGGTGATCAATATGGCCAAGGCTGAGCTGTTGTTTCAGGGAGTCCTTGGATCTCCTCTTCGGGGCTCATCTCTTGCCACAGCCAGTGGCAAGTTCACCATAATGAATAATTTTAGGCAGGCAGTAGTTCTTCATCCTGGAGCCGTGAGTTGCCCAGCGCAGCTGCGTTCTCAGCAGCATGGCCTCAAGGCTTGGAATTGCTGCTTGTTCTAGGACAGATGGATTAGTCCCATCATCTGTCCAATGGATGTTTAGGATTGTACAGAGGCAGCACTGATGGAAGCGCTCCAAGAATCGTAGGTGGTGGCAATAGATGACCCATGATTCGGAACCATATAAAACAGTAGACAACACAACGGCTCTATAAACACTGATCTTTGTACTTTTCTTCAAGTGTTTATTTCTCCAGACTCTTGGATAGAGTTTTCCCAAAGCACTCTATGCCTTTGCTAGCCTATTGTCTATCTCTCTGTCAATCTTACCATCCGAGGAGATGAGGCTGCCTAGGGAATTAAACTGTTGGACTGATTTAAGTTCTGAATCGCCAATGATGATATGAGGATGATGAAAAACTTCTTGAGGTGCAGTTTGATATAAAACTTCTGTTTTCTTTAAGCTAACTTCCAGCCCAAAAAGCTCAGCATTGGCTGCAAAGCAGGACGTTAAACACTGCAGAGCTACTTCTGTGTGCGCAACAAGGGCAGCGTCAGCAGCATAAAGCAGCTCCCGGACAAGATGCTTTATGGTCTTAGTATGGCCCTTCAAACGGCTTAGGTTAAGTGTGTCACAGACTCTAATGATAATAGTGTTGAAGTTTGTTTAAAATAGATAACTATAAACTTTAAGATCAATCAGCTGCTAATTAATCATAGAATCTTAGAATGGTTTATGTTGGTCTTTGAGTCCAACTATTAACCTTGTACAGCCAAGATCAACTGACTAATCATCTCAGTGAAGAAAGAATCCAGCTTCTAAACCCTTTGTTTCTAAAACATTGGGCTGTCAAAGTTTGGGAGATATGTAATTATGAACAATTTGGAGCTTTAAGATGCTTGTGCTCTTTGTATAATTGAGGTATCAGCAAAAGAACCCAACTCTCAGTGCTTTTGTCTTGGAAATGGAGAGCATCAATGATTGAATCAGGCTGGGACATTTTTAAAGATTCAATAATCTTTGATAAATCTTTCCTAGTCATAAAGATGGAAATGTCACAACCTGACACAGTACAGAAGCTGTTTTTCCAGGCTTTCCCATTCATCCCTGTTAGATCCCTCAGCAAGGAATTCCTGATGGGAGAGCACAAAGGATACCAGGCTGCAGTTGTTCTGGGGAGACTCTCAGCAGAAATTTCACTTGAATGCCTGCTGCCTAAGCCCTTCAATCTGCTGCCCAGATTGTTATTGTGAATATCAGCAAAATACCCTTTCTGAGTAATTACTTGGTATTTTGACTCAAATTAGCAACTTTTAGAGGCTACAGTTAAATTCACTTGTCCTTCAAGGACATAATCAAAACCATATCAGCAATCATCAGCTCCAGTTCCTTCAACTGATTAATGTTTTCCTCCAGTAATGTATTTCCTCAGCTCTTCCATAGTCTCTTCACTATTCCTCCTTTGCATCTACTTCAGTAAATGAAGAGACTGAGGCAGTATCTACACCAGAAATCCTACACATAGCTTAGAAGAGAAAGTTATTGGTGAAAAACCAATTTTGAGTCTAAGTGAGGTAAGGCAAAGCCATACTGTATGGAATGAAGCTTTAACAAAGAGGATACACTGCTTCATTCTCCAGTATCTAGGAAGCTTAAAAATTCCAATTTTAGGTATTCCAATCTAAAATTTTGCCATTTTAATTTTAAATATTTATTTATCATGTGGTGATAGACTCAGCAGGAGTACAAGAGTCCAAGTTGGTCCTCTGAAACAAAGCTTCCTGTATTTTCACACTTTTTCTAGCATCGTGACAAATCCAGATCATTTTAATCAAAACTTAATTCTGATTCATACCCATGTTTGGTCATTATTGTCCTTTGTTCCTATTGTTTTTTTCCTCCAAGCTTCAGCAGAAGATTCTTCCACAGAAACAGATTACTTGATCACATCTGCCCCAGTTAAAGATGATGCTGAGCCATTAACAACTCCCTCACCAACCTCTTCCCTGAATGAAGGTAAGGAGCAGGCAGACACAATACTTGTACTTTGCATTCTTCAGGAGCAAAAATGTCACTGTCTTGCACCACCACACAAGGCACTATCTGGGGCTCAGAATGTCCCTGTGCTCTAGGAGCCAATCCTAGGATGCTTGTCCTGTTCCTCCTCATCAGTATCTTTTAGTGGTTCCCATTGGGGAGGAGAAATTAACTTGTACAGAGTTTGGATCAAGCCCTTCTTCAAGTGTTGCTTATGTGCAACATGTGTCCCACCTTGTCCCCATTCTCTTTGTTGGGACAATTCTTATTCTGGCATCTGTTTTGTAGTGCAAATGAAATAATTTCTTGGGTATTAAACAATCTTACCACCAGAATGTCACCAGACAGAGCCATTTGACATCAGCCATCAGCTGAGCTGGCACCTTCCTATCCACCACATGCTGTCCTACCTTCTCTTCAAATGAAGCAGCACCAGTAGGCTTTAAACTCCTGTGCAACTCTCCACAAGGGAGATGAGTGTGTGTAATTTACCTCTGAACTTGACAGATATTTTCAGGACCCAAACAATTGTGTTGGACATGATATACAAAGTTCTTTTATTGGTGGACATTTGCTGTAGTGCCCACAGTCGCTCTTGTAGCTTTCTGCAGACTCCAGGGAGCACAGGAACCAGTGACCATCCTCTTTAAAGCCCTCTTGAGAAAAATGAAGGGCACTTCCACATAAACTGAAATTCCTCTCTTTAAAGTTTTCCTCAGAGCTCATGATTTTCAAGCCTGTTATAGTTTTGATTCCTTCATCCAAACTCTCTCCATTATCTCTATTTTTCTGGAACATGCAATCACCAAGTGAGCAGCTCAAATCTCTTTAGCGCCAAGGAGAATAAGCACCTGCCTTGTATCACTCTGAGAGCAAGACTGAAACTGGTCTGGCTCACTGCAGCATTAACATTAACAACTTCCAGCTTTACATAGAATCATGGAATGGTTTGGGTTGGAAGGGACCCCTGGAGCTCATCTAGTCCAACCCCCCTGCACTGGGCAGGGACATCCCCAAATACATCAGGTTGCCCAGAGCCCTGGCAAGCCTCACCTGCAATGCCTCCAGGGATGGGAACTCAACCACCTCCCTGGGCAACCTGGGCCAGTGTTCCACCACCCTCGNGAAGTCCTTTTCTGCAGGGCTGCTTTCCATGTTCCTTCTGTGCCAGCTGAAAAGATATTGCCTTTGTGCCTTATCTTTCTCTTTCCAACAAGCAGCCCTGTCTTTATTGAATTTCAGCTTGCTGATTTTTGACACTGATGAAGATCATTTGGAATTCTCACCATGTCCTCCAGAGACCATAGAGATCTTGCCTTTCCTTCTGCCAGTCTGTACTGTCCCAGTTCCAGCAGCAAGGGGCTCAGTAGGGTAAAGTAGCTGTGAATGAATGCTTAACACCCACACCATCTGTTAGTCTCTCTTTATAACCTTTTTTTTTTTTTTAGCACTAATTGTCTTCCAGAGCCTTCTCTGTGCTGTCAGAAGCTCAGAGCTGTAACTCAGTGCCAGTGGTAGCATTACTGGCAAGGGTAATATAGATTTGTTTCTTGTTTCATTAACCTTATTTCAAACAGTATTTCCATATTCAAGATCTAGGATCTATCCACCCTCATTCCTATAAACATCTTAGATATGAACTCACAAATCTTCAGCATAGTTGAGAAGAAATTTCAGTCTATGTTTCTCCACCTCTTCCCTGCCAATTATTTCACTTTCAAAAGAACAGAATTGAAAACTTTCCTACTTTGAGCAGTATTTTACAGAGCTTTGATCAGATTTTTGCTGCTTGCTCTACTTACTCAGCCTGGGCTTTATCCCAGCTGAATTAAAGAAGTTTGCATTTGTTTGTGTGGTTGGACTTGATATCTTAGAGTTGTTAAATCTTGGCCCAGGCTGCCCAGGGAGGTGATGAAGTCACCATCCCTGGAGATGTTTCAGAAATGTAGAGATGTTCTCCTTAGGGCCATGGTTTATTGGCATGGCAGTGATAGGTAGATGGTTGGACTTGATGATCTTAGAAGTCTCTTCCAACCTTAATGATTCTGTTTGCACACACCAGTGAAACTGAGAGATGAATGTGATCCCTTAAAATTGGCCTTGATTTGCTTAGCTTTCAAAATTTGAATGTGAATTTCTTCAATGAGTGATGTGTTGATTTCTTATGCAGGCTTAAGGCACTTGATCCATGGTGTAGATAAGGTTTCCTAATGATAACCTCTGCATCTGTGTGCTTGTAATCAGTAAGTGCTTTGCCTATCTCTGCTCAATCAACTATCAATCATGCCTATGGTATGTAACATGGATGCTGTTCAATGGACAAAGAGGGGGAAAAAAGGCTCCTCTCTAGCTCTAGCTAATCATTTGATTGCTTTTATTGGTACATTCTGCAGGTAAATTGTTGTTTGTGTCAAAGTCTCAGGAAAACTATGTGCTCACTGATTGCTTTGATTATATTCTGCACTTAACTAAGCATTAGTTGCGTTGATTTTGAAGAGATACAAATGGTATTTGCTTTAATTTAAGCTGCCTCTCAGCTGTCTGGAGACACCCTCACAAGAGTACATCAAAGATTCTTGGGAATTGTTGCTTAATTAGCCTCTTATTTGCTGAAAAATAGGTGTCCCCCCCAGCAAATTTCAGATTGATACTCATATTTCAGTTTCATGAAATACTTCCCTTACTTAGAAATTTAATAGGAAAGATGCCTCTCTCCCACTAAAGCCATTTCTAATATCAGCTGTATCACAACAAATTTATCTTAGCCTGTAATTTAAGTCAAGATCTGGATCTGGTTATAGAATTTTTCATGTGCCTCTTTCTCACTACTCCCACTTGGACTTGGGCAGATAATGTAGCTCAGTTCTTACACTTATTTAACACCTTCCACCATTGGTGGTGAATGCTCAGCATCTGGATCAACAGCTTAATTTTCTTCTGTCTCAATTATCTGTTTTTTTCCTCCCTGAAATCATATTTGGCAATCTTGTAGAAGTTCAGACCTAGATCTTGGGAAGTGAGCCAAGCACACTGCTGCTGGCATTTCTTTACAACCAACTGCTGCAGAAGGAAATGATGAGCCAGGGTACTCAGAGGGAAGGAGCTTTGATCATGGGCAGCAAAAAGGAATGAAGGAGAAAAGAGATTCCTAGGAAACATGGCCTTTATTCAGAATGGATGTGCATTAGTTGGTTACAAATGGCTGCCAGGTGACAGCAAAATGTCCCCAAATGAACACCTCATAATTACTGACTCACCAAGGAGTAAGACAGGTGTGTGTATACTTGGTAGAGTTGATGATGGCCACAAACTAGGAGGAACTTAATTATGTTGTCGGCAGAGTCTCTGATTTCTTTCTCTGAAAGAAAAATACACTCCAGGCCCATAAAATTAATTTGGAACTTCAGATCTCTAAAAGCCTTTCCCTCTGAAAGTGAGATAAATGTGTGGAGTATTGTGTAAGTACCCTACTCTCTGAAATGATCCTGGTCTGTAGAAATAGCTCTGCTGCAGTTTCAGGGAAATGATGCTCTGCCAACCATCTGTTATGCCAGGGGGTTAGCAAAGATGGGAAATGAAGCTGAACCAGGCATTGTTTAAAGGAAAGCAAGAAAAACCCCAAACCATATCCCTTAGATTGCAAGGCAAAGGATGTCTCTAGATATTTGTGTTCATCCTTTGGACAGCACTACAGTACAGATGAGCATGATGGTAAAGAAAAGGTAGGAAACCTCCCCTTTGTTGCACCAAGTGGGGAGAGGTGGCAGCTAGCTGCTTAGGTGAGGATCATTTTCACCAGGGATCAGCACACTGTGGGAGAGGACTATGTCCATGCCTGTTAGGTCATCGTCGTGGCTAGGCTTTGCAAGCAAAGCTCCAGGGAGGGCTCCATCCCTGCTCCTNTATTTCATGTAGAAAGATGGGGTCCACAATATCCTACAACAGCACTGAAATTCAGAGGAGGATCCTTTGTCAGCGCAAACTTTGTTGTGGGCTACCTGCTCCTACCTTCACTGGGGTGGTACTTGGCCTGAGGACAGGCTGTGCCACCACCTCAGATAACCACCAAACTGATGTAGGATGTGGACTTTCTCTCCACAGCAGACACCTCCACCCCATCCCTGAGACTGGCAGATGGTGATGGGCAGTGCTCAGGTCGAGTTGAGCTCTACCACAAGGGCAGCTGGGGAACAGTCTGCGATGACTCGTGGGAGCTGGCAGAGGCCAAGGTGGTGTGCAGGATGCTGGGCTGTGGAGAACCTCTGCTAGCTCTGGCTGAAGCTCAGTTTGGTCCAGGCTCTGGGGACATCCTCCTCGATGATGTGAAGTGCAGAGGGAATGAAACAACCCTATGGGAGTGCTCCCATCGAGGGATTGCTGTCCATAACTGCCAGCACAAAGAGGATGCCAGCGTCATTTGTGCAGGTAGGTCAGCACATCTCTCATAAATTATCACTTTGTGAACGATGAAAGCTTGCCTGCAAAAAAGATGTTGAAGCACAACTTGTTTCTATCAGTAGAATTGTTTCAGGCATGAAACCAAGACCTGTGAGAATTGATGTGGTTTACCACATTTTTTTCGTGTTAACTCATGCAGCTTAGTCACAGTTGTTTGCTTTGGCTACCTGGAATATCATTGTCACAAAATCACAGAATATTAGGGGTTGGAAGGGATCTCTGGAGATCATCTAGTCCAACTCCCCTGCCAGAGCAAGTTCACCTAGAGCAGGTTGCACAGGGTAGCATCTAGGAGGGCTTTGAATGTCTCCAGAGATGGAGACTCCACCACCTCCCTGGGCAGCCTGGGCCAGTGCTCTACCACCCTCAAAGAAAAGAAGTTCCTCCTTATGTTCAGATAGAACTTCCTATGTTCAAGTTTGTGCCTGTTACCTCTTTGTCCTGTCAATGGGCACTACTAAAAAAAGCCTGGCCCCATCCTCCTGACACCTACCCATTAAGTACTGATAACATCCCCCCTCAATTTTCTCTTCTCCAGGTGAACCAGCCCCAGCTCTCTCAGCCTCTCCCCATAAGAGAGGTGTTGAATTCTCCTAATCATTTTAGTAGCCCTATAGTTGATCTTAGAATCATAGAATCATTTGGGTTGGAAGGGACCTCTGGAGGTCATCTAGTCCAACCCCCCCACAGTGGGCAGGGACATCCCTGTCTAGATCAGGATCTTATCCAATGCCATTTCCTACTCTATTACCTGAGTAACCTGTTCTAGGTGACCCTACTTTAGCAGGGGAGGTTGGCCTAGATGATCTCTAGAGGTCCCTTCCAACCCCTAATGTTCTGTGATTTCACAACATCATTGTTATATTTCAGTCCTCCTAGTCCTGATTTCCTATAAATTATGAACTAGGACTACTAAATCAAATTTCCTTTTCTTGTATTTAGTAGGGAATTATTTTTAGTAACTTCCTTAACAATTTCTTTTCATATCAATTGCCAATTCTCTAGCAATTCTGGATTCTGACTGGAAACACATGTGCAGTTGGAGAACCCAAATCTTTGCCAATGCCATGACAAGTGGTGGTCCATGGACAACAAAGCTCACTCATGTGGCAGGCACTTCATGAGCCTGAAATGACTGATTTGAAATGTAACTGGCTAAAAAGGGTTTGGGATGAGACCTGGAACAAAGCATGTTTATCCTGGGGATACCTTTCCATGGGGAAAAATGGAAGCAAATTTTTAATAGAGTGAGTTTTTTTAGTAAAGACCTCAAGTGGAGTTAAATGCAACCACTATTTGACATCTAAAAAAGGGTTTACAGCCTTTTCCTTTTTGGTGGTGATGCTTCCAGAGATGAATGGATTGCTTGATATCACTACTGCTTTCTTATATTTCACATAGTAACTGAAGAATATTATTAAGCATCCTCTGTAGTAAAACTAGAAATCCACTTTTCTGTTTCCTTTCCTAGAGCCAGCTATTCCCCTGGTCACAACAGAGCCTGTTCCAGTTGGTGAGTTCTCCCTAGATGGGTCTTGCAGAGCTTTCACACTTGATTTACTTTATATAATAACTTAAGCACTTGTAGGAAGGCAAAAAATGTTATAGG
>VWZO01013028.1:41065-121065 GCA_013396975.1 Bucco capensis
ATTTCCCCGGTCCCCCCCCCCCCCCATTGTATCAAATGCCACAACTGAGCACTTAAGGAAGATTAATCTGCCTCACAGATGCACATGCCACAGTGCAGCTTTCTGAGCTCACAAAGATGTAAATCAAAGGATAAATATCCCTTGTAGACACTACCATCTGAGCAATTACCTTAAGTAGGTACTCAAAAGTACCTGTGAAAAACATTGCACATATATTGAGATCTAATCTTTGCAGTACCTATAATATATTACCATTTTCTCCTATGTGAGCTTTTATTACTGGAGATTAGACCCATAAAAAAGTGTACATCTAAATTTACTTCATTATAAGCATTTGCTTCATCGTTTTTCTTTCAACATTTGTTCAAATAATAACACTTTGAGCCAAGAAAGTGTTTTCCCTGGTGCAACTTGAAGCCATTACCACTTGTCCTATCCCTCCTTATCTGGGAGAATCCACTTGCTTAAGCAACTTCAACCTTGATGCCTCATCCCTTCAAAGAAGGGACTAGAGTCACTCTGAAACAGCTTCTCCATGAGTAACTTAGCCAGCTCTCAAATGCCAAAAATCACACAGATGAGTGTCAAAAAATACAACACTAAAGACATTACTAAGTTTCTACCTCCTATGAAGGCTCCAGATCTCATCTCTTAGGTAGTGGTTAAGCCTTGGCATTGCCTGAGCAGGCTCACTGCCAAAGGCCTCATCCTGCAGGATTGTAATGGTCATCCTGAGCCAGGGAATTTCCTACTCATACTTAGTTCATGCAAAACTCCATCACATTCATAACCCTGCTGCTCTGCTTCTCACAGTGCTTGAAATCACATTTTCCCTGCTGCTGCTCTCAGAGCTGCAGGCAGTGCAAGTGCCTGTAAATAACAGTGTCCCAACAGCTGAATCCTTGCTCCTCTATACTGAAAGCCACACTAATGTATTCTGAGGATCTGCTATTGCAAAACACCTTCCCCACAGTCACTTTCATTTTACAAGGACTTTCATGAAGATATTTTCGAGAGAGAGGAAATTCAAAGCAAGCTATTAATATTTCAGTATCATCTGATATCTGAATACAACATATAATCTGAGCATGGGCTTAACAGACAAGATATGAACAGTGTGAGCATTCAGCCTTGTAGCACGAGTAGCAGAGCTGCTTAGAGACTCATCTGTGCAGATGAAGCTGCCAGCCAGCCCCAGCTGAGCATCAACTCAGCCCTTCAAAAACACTGGGCCACTGCTCAGAGTCTAGTCCCATAGTATCCACTCCAGCACAAGAAATTTTCCTAGTCATTCATCCACAAGGAATTCCAAATACTCTGATTACCCACCTGTAACTACCAGAGTAAATAATCAGGATATCACAGCCACATCCTGGTTCTCATAGACACAGCAGTGATTGGCAGGGCTCCCCACACCAGTTCACAAAAGCAAGCATAAAAAAAATGGATGTTAGCATTTGAAAATTCCTTGCAAAGTATGTGTGTGGGTTTAAGAAATGAAAGGCTACACAGAGTAAATGCAAATTTAGCATTTCCAGAAGCTACAAGGAATTCAAATGCTATGCAACATGAAGAATGTCTCCATAGAGTATCATTGTAGATTCATCATATTTCTGTGTGTTTAGAAAGAATAAAGATTTTGTACAAAACCACTGGGTTTGTGGGAGAAAAGTATCTGGATATGTTTCAAGGAGATCTGCATTGCAGTTTGACTTTTCTAGTAGGCAGCACTTGCACCCCCATTAAGAGCTTTTGGTAAATGCATTTTAAGACACCAAATACAACCAATGTCTATCCACCCAGCTTAGGGAGTTTATCATTAACAACCTACACAGTATAAGTTAAATTGTGCACCCCAGAATTCAAAGAGCCATAAACGGTATAAAGCATGAAGCCTGACTTTCCACAAAAGAACTTCTGAGCCATCTTTCTATCTCTCCAGCTGACAGCAGAACTGAACCCAACACGTTAAAGTAAGCATGGTGCAGTAAGGCTACTCCTCTGGCCTAAGGTTGATGAAATGCAGCAGATCCTCCTTATCCCAGAACGTTCTAGCCAGCAACAAAGTCTCCTTGAGAGGAACCATGAATTAAGTACTTGGATTTCTTCAGATAATAAAACATGGATCAATACAAGTCTGCTAAGTATACATTCATTTTACTTGTTCTTGCATGGTTCAATTATTTTTAGAGGGGAAAAAGCATGGCAATTGTGGTTTAAGTATTACTTAAGGAGCCAAGATTCCCAACTTAGGTGCTAGGAGAGCCAGCAAGGCTTTCAAAGAACCCAGGCAGGTGTTCAGCTCTTAACCTGAACTCTTCACCTCCTTACAGCTAGGCAGAGAGGTGGTGGAAGACCCATCCCTGAAGTTTTGCAGGCCAGGCTGGCTGGAGCTCCAAGCAAGCTGATCCAGTGGGAGGTGTCCCTGCCCATGGCAAAGGCGGGGTTGGAACTAGATGAGCTTTAAGGTCCCTTCCAACCCTGCCAATTCTGTGAATGTCAGTAATATCCTGCCTCTTATAGACGGAGTAATAAACATCTTCACAGGGAGTACCATTAAAATAAACTAAAATCACTGAGGAACTAGATTCTGTTCTAGTGATAACACATTACACCTCAAAATCAGTCCACTTTGTCTTGATTTAAGTAAAAAGCTATAACTCAAGTTTATTTACAGTACTTCTCCATTGTTCAAAGTGGAACTTGGAAACTGTGTTTCAGACAGCTTTTAGCAATGCTCTTTAAATAAATAAGCCATTGAAGGGCATACAAAATTCTTACATTTAGGAAAAAACCCAGGCATTCTTAAGATCTTTCATAAACCTAACAACTGTGTGGTAGAATTACAGTAACAAAATGCAAGTCAACAACATTGAGGTTCTTTACAGTTATAATTCCATAAATACTAAGCTTTGTAAAGTGTAATTGCCCATAAAATACTTACATTGAAGTCCTACCTCTATACACACCTATCTCTCTCCATTAGAGAACCCTTCATTAGAATCACAGTGTGCTTGGGAAAGTTTGTTTGGCTTTGAGTTCTGAACCAAGTC
Source organism: Bucco capensis (assembly GCA_013396975.1). Taxonomy (NCBI): domain Eukaryota; kingdom Metazoa; phylum Chordata; class Aves; order Piciformes; family Bucconidae; genus Bucco; species Bucco capensis. The sequence goes on from VWZO01013028.1 coordinate 44,119, forward strand.
CATTAAGAGAACCATTTTATTATCTATATGTGTCTGAAGAGCCTGGATTTGGTGATCAATATAGTCCATTAGTTTTTTCTCCATCAGGTCCATATTTTTTGAGATGATTCTTTCCAAATAGGAGCAAATAGGCTGTTGTTCTACTCTGTGAAAAGAGCAAATGTAAGAATAAGTATAACCTATTTCTAATGACAAGTGGCACAGGCTTAATTATGCCCTAGCCAGCTTAGTTATGTATAACAAAATCCACAAAACCCAGCAGTATACACAGAGGTCAGCTTCTGTCAGTGTGGCAGACTTTATTCTTCTCAGCTAAAGTGTTTCCAGAGTTATACCAGCTATATAATTCTTTATGTTTGCATCTGCATTCTTCATAAATACTGCACTTTCCCAGGAGCTGGTGATATTTATGTTCTATTAGAACCCTGACTCCTTCATAGCACTCCTACATCTCCCCATTTCCACTGTTGTTCCTTAGGCATTGAACAGGGTGCACTGCTACCACTATGATTTTTTGCACTCCAAGTGTGAATAAACAAGGAGGGACAGAAAAGATTGGTGGGATAGGAAACATCAAGTACAGCAAAAAGGTTGTGGCACAGTGGGAAAAAAGCAAGAGTTAAGAATTTAGAAAGCTGAAGTTCTCAAAATGTAGGAACAGGCAAGACAAACTAAATGTATATGAAACTGCATAATCATAGAATCATGTAATCATTTAGGTTGGAAAAGACCTCCAAGATGAAGTCCAACCATCCACACAACATCCCCATGCCACCAAACTGCCAGGTCTACATGTTTTTTTTAACACTTCCAGGGATAGTGACCCCATCACTTCCCTGGGCACCCTGTTCCAAGGCTTAACTACTCTGTCAGGGAAGAAATTTTTCCTAATATCCAACCTAAACTTCCCATAGAACAACTTGAGGCCACTTCCTCTCATCATTTCAGTTGTTACCTGGGAGAAGAGACCAACCTCCACCTCATCCCAACCTCCTTTCAGGGAGTTGTAGAGAGAGATAAGGTCTCCCCTGAACCTCCTCTTCTCTAGGCTAAACAACCCCAGTTTCCTCAGCTGCTTCTCCAAAGACTTGACAAGCTCTAGGCCCTTTGCTGCCCTTCAAAAAAGAAGGGCCATACTTGAAAAAGACACACTATTGCTGTTAAAGGGAATAAAATGCTTACATTATGTCTTTTATTTACTAAACTCATCAATAAATGCAGTCAAACCACTACTTTAATGGGTGCACCAAAACCTTCACTTACCCAACATGCTGAATGCCTTCCTCTTTAGCCACTGCATTTCTCCCCAAATGCTTCTCACCATCTTTTAGCCGAAGATGAGTTACCTGACTGCATAAGTTCTGAAGAAAAGGAAGCAGCACCTGTGGGTTAGCTACATTGGGGAGTTTGTTCACTTGCTCCTGCATGCACAAAGATCCCATGACTTTCAAATCATTTCTGAGGTCAACTGTATTTTGCTGGGTAGTAAGTCTTTCAGAATTAGAAGTCTTCAGGCTTTCAGGTGCCTGTGTGTTCAGACCATGACTTGCTTTGGAGTCTTCACATGCTGCTTCACTTGTTACATGGTTTTTAACAGGCAAACGTTCACTGGTTGGTTGATCTAGTGAGGTCTGATTAGCTACACTGCACAATCCATCTACTGCATGGTCACCTCCAAAGTCTGACTTTTTCCCAAAGATCCAATTAAGTTTGTCTCCAAAAGGTAAACTGTTCTGATGAGAAGAAAAATAATATGATTAATATTTAAGTATTTTAATATCCTGGAAATTAGTGAAATAATAATAAGAGATACTTTACAACTCAGCATTCTGTTGGTGTGAGTGAAAGATTTTAAAAGTAGTTCTGAATTACATTCTTAGGGAAAAGCACAGCAAAAGATTTTTTTCCTGTACATATTACATGTTAATTATCTTGTCAGTCTCTACTAGTTTTACTGAGTTCATTTTTACCATGCTATGCCCCCCAAGACTGAACATTACTAAGATCATATGGATTCAGGAAGCTACTGAAATAGCCACTTTGCAGCATTAGGATCTAAATAAAATAAATGCTCTGTAAGAGCATGTTCCCTTTACTTGAAGGTGGCATGTTTTTAATAACCATAAAGGAGACAAATCAGCCAGCCATCTACATCCCAAACATTACAGGGAACATGTCCCCACCCAACAAGCAGTGACAATGGAAATGAACAAAAGGAGAGTAGGGCAGCAGGAAAGTTTACAATGATGATGATACAGAAGTCTTAACTCTGGACTTGGTGTATACACAGCGATTCCTTGAATACATAATCTTTATTCACTGTACTCTTTTAAAGGTAGCAATAGCTAAATCAGGATTAAACGGCAAAAAGTGTGGGTTGAAAAAAAACAAACCCAAAAATCAAACACTTTTTTCATCAAATCAGTTTTGAACACGCTTGACTGTTACAGAAGGCTAAGGTCACACAGCAGTATTCTTTTTGTTTCTGGAAAAGCACAGGGGACTTACTTTCTGCTGACATCGGACCATGTCCATGAGCTGCTGAGCACCTGGAGACAACTTGGATCCCATAGATTCCATTATAGTTTGGACTCTGTCTAGATCTATGCTTGAGCCTAGTGAAGGAAAATCAGTTGCTAGTTTTGCAGACACCGTTTTCACTTGTACAATTATTTTACTGATGAGTACTCTCTGTTTCTCACCAATGGAGAGCAGCTATCACAAGAAGGAGAAAGAATATTTTGGTTAGGAAATAAACAGTTTTGTGTTTCCTTTGTATGCATGGGATAATGCATTATTCTTTTGAGTTCAGAGGAAAAAAAAAAAGACAATGCTGAGCTCTTTTCCAGGGAAACTAAGCCAATTTCTCCTTGCTGTTACTCTTTGAAAAATTCTGAATGGAACAGAGATGCCTGCATGACTCAAAGGTAAATCAAGCCTTGATCTTCTAAGCACTAAAGAACAGTAGTGGCCATACAGATTTTCACAAGGTTATTTAACCACATCAGAATTAACAGTTCTAGTAACATAGCAACTATTGATTATCTGCAGTTTATCTGGTTTATGAAGGTTTTTTCCTCTAAAACACTATTATATCTCTATTATTATAACTATTATTTAAGTCTTCTATGAAGAAAACTGTGATAGAAATTTAAAACGATAACTCTGCTATCCAGGCAAAGTACTATCTGATAGATTTTTAAGTGCTTATATGAAGTACTGAAGTGTATAAAGCCAGTAATTTGATAAGGGGCAATGCAATTTAGTCAATACAGTGAATAAAAATAAAACAGTTCTGTTCAGCTCCCTACCTTAATTCTACAGGAGGTTGCAGGGCACTCGAACTTAAGGTACTTTTGGTACAAAGTAACCTTTTCAGTTTCACTAGAAAAATAAAACAGAAGAGCTGTGACATCACTATAAAAAGTACTTTTTTCTGTAGTAGAAATATTCTATACTGGTAAATACTCAAATAGGAAGCATGACTGACTTGAACATATTTCTAATGTGGTATAGCAGTATTAAATTTTACTAAATATGTATGTAAAAAAAGATGAGTATGTGCATGTACAGTATCTAGTAGAGAAGCTTTTGAGGTGCAGTATTTTACTCACACATCTTCCCTGAGGTTGAGTTGGCCAGTTTTATTTTGCTAATTAAGCAGTTGATGTGTCATGTAATGACTTCAAAACAAAAGAGAAGATATTGCTTGAATTGCCCTGGCAAAGCATGGAAGGAAATATTAAAGGGAAAAACAAATCCTTTTTTTATTTTTCTCTTGTTCTTACAACTCTGAGATGACAATGTATCAAAGAGACAACAGGTCTTTTCGTAAAGATCATCTAAAAGAGATCTGCTTAAAGAGATGAACAGATCATTGTCCAGAAAGATTAAACAACACAGGAAAGATGCACCTGTCTTAACTCCTTCTGTAGTTTTACACACAGTCTTACACAACAGAATTTCAGAGCAATCATTAACAACTTACTGAACTATAAACGTTTCACTAATTACAAAAGAGCAAAAAGATAACCAGCACAACTGCAGCTTTTTATCTTTATCACAGAAGCAGGATTTGTGTGAGCTACCAATAACTGTGAGGAGTACACCAGGGTTACCCCAGGTGACTGCAGTGCCTGTGCCCATTCACTGGGTTTGCACAGACCTTCAAGAAAGACCAAAGCGGGTGAGTGCCTTTTGTGGTGCAGACGTCAGGTCTTTACTGGCAGCAGCACCTTATGGACAAATACAGAGAATGACGCTGCCAGTCAGAGAATAACAGTATCATTAAGGTTGGAAAACACCTCTAAGATCATTAAGTCTAACCATCAACCTATCAGCACCACGCCGCTAAGCCATGTCACTAAGTACCACATCTACATGCTTTTTGAACATCTCCAGGGACGGTGATTCCATTACTTCCCTGGGCAGCCTGTGCCATTGCCTAACAACGCTTTCAGTAAAGAAATACTTCCTAACATTTAAATCTCCGCTGATGCAACTTGAGACCATTTCCTCTTGTCCTATCGTTGACAACACAGGAGAAGAGACCAACTCCCATCTCACTACAACCAGAAGGAACAGATGATGTTAGGGAGCCAGGAGCAATCCCCTCGCCGCCTCCCGCTCCTGGTGCTCCCGCCACTCACCCTGCAGACCAGGAGGCGCCCAGGCTCTCTCCACGGCTAGTGCCGCAGTACTCCTCGCCCACGTACACCTCCATGTTTCGGGCTTCGCTCAGGATACCGACAGAGATCATCTCCCCGGCCCCGGCAGGCCGGCACTCCAGCTGCAGCACACAGGGCACCTCGCTCCCGCCGCCCGTCCGCCGCTCCACCGCCACGGCCTCGGTGCTGCGGAGGGTGAAGAGCCACAGCCTCGTTAGCCCAACATGCCCATTCCCTCTCCGCCGCCCGCCCAGGCCCAAGCCCAAGCCCAAGCCCAGCACACCAGTCACTCACGCCGCCCACAGCCGCCTCAGGAGAGCCAGTGGGGCGGCAGAAACCCCAGGGAGGTGAACCTCCACCGTCACCCTCACCTGGCCTCGCCGCCGCCCGCGTCCTGCTGTAAACAGAGCACCCGAGCCAGGCCGTCCGACAGCGCGCAGGACCATGAGCACCCCACCAACACACGGCACGGCTCCCGCGGGCCGCCGGACGGGTCGGCGGAGCCTATGTCCTCCTCCACCACAGCCGCCGCACAGCCGCTCGCCATCGGGACGCCGCGAGCTGAACGGAGCGGGAACAGCAGCGGCTCAGACGGTCCCAGCGGAGGAAGGCGCCTGCGCAAGGCGGCGGGGGCAGGGGCTGCGCGCATGCGCGGTTGGGGCGATGCCCCATAGTGAGAGGGGTGTACGTTGTGAGGTACCGGAGAAGCCTGATGAGGAAAGACTGAGGGATCTGGGACTGTTTAGCCTGGAAAAGAGGAGATTGAGGGGAGACCTCATGGCTCTCTCTAACTACCTGAAGGGAGGTTGTAGAGAGGCAGGGACTGCTCTGTTCTCTCTAGTGGAGAGTGATAGGACAAGGGGAAATGGATGGAAATTGTGCTAGGGTTGGTTCAAGTTAGGTATTAGGAGGAATTTCTTTACTGAAAGGGTTCTCAGCCATTGGAACAGGCTGCCCAGGGAGGTGCTTGAGTCACCATCCCTGGAGGTGTTTAAGAGATGGGGAGTATCATTTAGCAGGTTGATAGGGTTGGGACAAAGGCTGGACTCAATGATCTTCAAGGTTTCTTCCAGCTGTAACTGTTCTGTGATTCTATGAAAGCTAACAAGGAAGGGAATGGCGAGGCATGAGTGGCCTCGGGTGTGAAATAACACCCACAATTGGGAAAACCCCAGAGTTAGTCCTTTTTATAATAAAATAAAGCTTTCCTGCAGGGATGCAAAACTTTATGAAACTTCCAACAGGAAAATCTTGAGCAACAGAATTCTCTATTCTGAGCTGTGTGGTAATAGTGTACCACATAGGAGAGAGACTATAAATAAAAGATGGGGTTCATTTAATTTTCAGTAGGATCCTAGCTCCTGGAGTCAAGGAAAGGTGCTCCTGATGCTGCAGTACAGACATAAACCCAGGGAAGAGGATATCAAGTTCTACACCTTGGTGTTCAGCTGATGAACCTGAATTTGGTCTGTGAAAATAAGAAGATGGACTTGAACAGGCTTCGTGCAAGCTTATATCACAAATGCAGTCAGCATCTCTGCTTTTTCTCACTGAAGCCATTGTTTCATGCAATTTACTCATAATGGAAAAATGGATTTGCTTTAATTCATGAATTAATTAAAGCTAATTAATGTAAATGTTGTAGCATGAAAACTGTTGTCTCAGTCTCCTTTTTCTGTTGTCTCAGTCTCCTTTTTGAGTTTCTAAGTGTGCTTGATACCTCTGAAACACATTGCAAATTCATCCAGTTTCAGAAGCATTTCTTTTCTGCTGTTGGTGACAATGCAGTTGCATGATGCCTTGGAAGATTATTCTGATCCTGGAAGAGCAATGAGCTGCACAAAATCTCAGACTTTTGGTGAGAAGAATTATTTTGAACATAGAAAGGACTGGGTAGAATCCCTGGTTTGGGGATTCCATGTGTGTGTGATGTTTCTGTGTGTTCATCTGCACTCTATTTTCGATATTTGTTAAGTAAAGATGAGAAAGCAAAGAACAAGCTGAAGTTTTGAGGAGTAGATTGTTTTATAGCCAGTATAAACACCCTAAGCATTGTACCTGTTGGTAGCAATATTCTCTGTTTCTAACCTCAGATGATCTCACTGTGGTATCAAAGCCCTTTAGAATAAACCAGTTTGATCCTGGCAGGGGTTTGTGCTGGTTCTCCAATCAGCATTTCAGAATGTGCTGCTTTTTATTTGCATTAAAGCTGTCTAACCATTTTTTTTTTGCAAGCCTAATGGATTGATTTTTACTTCCCATTTCCTTAGCAGAGACAAAGTATCAGAGTGTATTTTCTCTTGTTTACCTTTGGAGCAGATGGTTCATGTTCTTCTAGTTCTCCTGCATAGAGCAACTAAGAGCCAGGTACACAGAGCCTGCGTGGACACTGTAGTAGTTTCTCCAGGAAATCTAGTCATGTTAAAACACAGCCTGGTTTTGTTCACTTTTGGACTAACTTTAACTGGAAAACATTTTTGGATAAAAGGTAAGCTTTCAGTTTTTCTTATATATTCAGAAAGTTTCTTGTACTCTCTGGTCGTGATTGTAATGATGCACACCTTTCCAATCAAGTCAGGGCTCTCCCCAGCTATTTGCTGAGCTGCTAATTGAGAAAATCTTGTCCAAGTACAAAGTTTCTGGAAAAGATTATAAGTTAAAGCTTTTTATACTTGAGCTCTTTCTGTTGGTTTTTTTTCTCCAGGGTGTAGCATGTATGTAAATATATCATCTTCCATACAGGACACTGGTGGTGACAACTGCAATTATTATCACTCTCATCAATAGTAAAGACTGTAGAGAAAGATTTTATTCTTCAGTAATGTTAGGGAAATTCCTAGTTTTGTGTTAGTTCCTCATTGGCTCATTTCCATTTATGATTTGACTTCAGATTTTCCATTTAGATGTAACACCTGAAATATTTCTTAGAAAGTGATATTTTTGTGACATGCATTGAAGACTTTTTCCTGTCTTCAGGTATCTAAATGGTTAGCCCTGCATTTTTCACTGTTGGTTCAAGATACACTTAGCTTATGAAACAGAATGGATTTTGTGGTTTAGGTGACAAAGTTATTAACAATTAAGAGTAAAGTCATAAGTAAGTGTTGCCAATATTCTTTGCAGAGCTGTTTGCTAATAGCAGCTTCCACATTTTGATTGCAATGGGTAGTCTTTAATGCTAAACATATGCTACCTTCACCTAGCTTCTAAAAATCCTGATCTTATCTGATAGGAAGAGATCATCTTTACGCTGAAGAATCCTCCTCCTCACTTTGAATGGGTGATTCTGTGGCTTCTTTGCAATTATGAATTCCTTTCACAGAACTGTGGGAGGCTGAGGGTGACTTTGTGCTCCTATAAATGAGAAGAAAATTTATTGTTTTCTTAGGACAGAACAATCTAAGATGGAACAAACCACTTTCAATTGTCTTTCTAAAACCCTTTACCTGAAATCAGATACTTGGCAGACTTCATATCTCTAGCTTCCTGTATTAGCATAATGTTCTGGAGATAATTCTGATATCATGGAAAAGGCTACAAACCATTTATAAAAGTTTGACTGGGGCTAGAACAAACAAAACTCAGCATTAGGCAATGGCAGGAAGCAGTGTGGGGAGCCAAGATTGTGCACAGAGCACATGGCAGAGGACAAGTGTAAGTATTCCTGAGGGCAGTGGGGAAAGGAGTATGAGAAGAGGGATTTAAATGGAAGGAGAGGGCTGAGGGGAGAGTTGATTTAATCAGGAAAAGGAAATAGAGACAGGAGCATGAGGGAGAAGATGAGCAAGTGCAGGACCTAACAGTAGCTAGAAGGTGAGACCACAGCAAATGGCTCTGTAACCAATAAAAAACATTCCCCAGAGTATTTAGGGACTGAATTTATTCTGGAATCACAGAATCACGAAGACTGGAAAAGACCCCCAGGATCATCAAGTCCAGCCTATGACCCTATACATCCAACATCTAAACCATGCCACTCAGTGCCACATCCAATCTTTTTTTAAACACCTCCAGGGATGGTGACTCCACCACCTCCCTGGGCAGCCCATTCCAGAGCCCAATCACCCTCTGCATGAGGAAGTGCTTCCTAATGTCCAAGATACAATATTGGAGATACAATATACTCTACTTCTCTGTCTAGCAAGTTGTGAAACATCCTGGCAAGGCTGGATAACCTTCTAGAGAGCCCTGCTGTAGATATACAGACCAGCACAGTCTTAGTGATATCTCAAATGAAGGAACTTCATTCTATTTGAGATGTTAGCATCTCTTGCACAGTTGTTTTTCACTGGGATAGGTGGGTGAACAGAAAAGGTAGCTGAATAAATTTTCTGTAGTACATCAGGTTAAAAGTGTAGGTCATGGAAGAAAAAAATGTCTCAAAAGTGATACGCAAAGTTAATAAACCAGAATATATGAGAATTCTGTTTGTGTTTAAATCACTGGACAGTTTTATTTTGTGTGCTCCAGAAGACTCCAGCTTTAATCTGGGGTTAAAAGTTACATCTTTAAATCAGTCTGACCATTCCAAAACTCTTTCTTCTTCACTATCAAAGTATGCAGTGAATACAGGAAAAGGTTTTTATTGTTTTTCATGTGCTTGGGATTCTCTCTAATATTACTGTCACATTGATTGAGGGATATTTCTTTTTCAAACTATTTAATTGAGTTGATATTGTCTATATGAAGGAATGAAAACAAATTTAAGCTATTATCCTAGTTTATAAGGTAAATAACAAAGACCAGGAGGTAAAGCCAAGATTGCCAGCCAGTTTTGGACACCCTGTTTAAGGAAACTTTTGCTTGAGTTTGCAGTTTTTAGCACTTTGCATCAGTTCTGTTTGGGATGCTGTAGTCCTTAACCTCAAATACAGACAAAACAGCATTTTTGCAGAGAGTGAGGTCACATATCTTTAGTTTAAACACTCAGAAATGAAGAGTAACTTGGCCATGAATGAAAATGTTGATTTGTGTGACTTTTCCAGCATAATCCAAATGCTCTGGCAGAGACAGAACAGACCAAGCCAGGTCCCATACAGGTGACATTATATGTTCTCCATTTATGGCCAGATCAGAATGGTCTTTTGGGGATCACCAGTGTGCAGATGCCAACATAATTATCTTACTTTTTCTTTCTGATTCTTTAGAAATGTCAAACTTTATTTTTAGGTATATCTTCTGAACAGACATCCAGACTTTCTTCATTAGAAATAATTATTCCTCAAAGTCTGACAAGCAGAGAGAAGCATCACCCTTTCTTCCATGAGGTTTGTTACTCTACCTGACTTTTTCTTCCAATGTTGCTGCTTTTCACAATAATGTCCTATGTTATGTGCACAAATACATAATATATGGTATATATATTATATATCTATATATATGGTATATATATATATTATTATGATGAATAAATGTGCCCCACACTCACTCTTCAGATTCTGTGTTTTCAACTAGTTTTGAGTAAATTTATTCCCACAGAGGTCTGTGACTACACTCTAAGTTATCACATTTCCAACTTTTATTCCTATTAAGAGCCTTGTAAGACAGAAGTGAGAAGGAACATGAATATTCCCATTTCCTCTGAATTAGAGTAGATGTTGAACTCAAATTAACATCCATGCTGTATATCTTCTTTTACTCATTCTACTTGGTCTTTGGATAATAGAAAATTTCAACCATGCAGCACCTAAAGGGCTGATGCTTACTTTGGAGAAATGGTCTCACATAGTTGCACAGGTTAAAAGTGAAAGATTTGAGCCTTAATTCTGCAGCTGAGAGATGACTTACCTTTGTGCTAGATATTGAGTTCAATTACTGAAGTAACTGTTAATGAATTAGCATTAGTCATCTTTGTACAAGCCAGATAAGGAAGGAACAATCTGCTGCTGAAGACTTACCCAAGGAATGTCACAAAAGATGACATAATAGTGCCTACATGGGCTGTGTCCTTCTGTCTTCTAAATGAAAATATATAGATGACTAGAATTGAAACTTTCCATAGAAAAGAATGTGGAGACTTCAGCCCACAGAAGGCATCAGGGTTAGGAATCTATTTTTTGTTAAATAATCAAAATATATATAGTAATTAAACCTCTCAGACAACCAAGTAGAATATCACCTAATTAAGTGCTATCTTTTGTTCTGTTTTCAGGAGCATTCAGATGACAATCTTGCATATTCAATTAAAACCAGAAATGGAACTTATCTCCTAAAACTGAAGAAAAATGAGTATGTGATAGAGTGTTCTAAGGAATCCCACCACCTTGGGAGTTAATTGCATGTATTCAGTATTTTTATACTGAAAAAAATCAGAAGAAATAATTACTTCAATCTGATATTTAAATTCCAAAATGACTTTGTTAAATGTATGTTAAGGTACTAACTTGCAAATAGAAAGGCTTTTTTTTTTGATTGATTTTTCATTAGCAGCACAAAATAGTACATTTCAGGAAATCCATATGGAAAATTAGAATTCAGTTCAACATGAGCTTTTTATTAGCAGAGAAGAGGCTGTTACCCATGGTGTACTTGAAGAAATTTGTCTGTTACCTTTGCTACACATTCCTGAGCTTGTAATTATCCAGTCTCTGATGCAAAGCCTGCTCAGATCCTACTTTATAGATATTTTAGTTAAAATATTTCAAAATAACTTTATTTTCCAAATAATGCAGCTCTTTTTAAGGTATTTTGTTTCATGTCTGTGGATTTTCATAATGATTTAGCCTGAGTGTGCTGCTAACAGAATGTAGTACTTACTAGGATTCTTGACTGATTTCTTGCTTTCTAGACTGTTAAAAGAGCACTAGTTTATTTTTGTTTCCAGAAAGCTTGTTGGTGAAGATTTTATGCTCTATACATATGGTAAAAATGGGAAACTGGTGACCACACAATCAAAAAATAAGGTACTGTATAGAATAAAATTCCCCTTGGTGTGAGAGCTTGCTCAAAGCAGGGAAGCCAAGCTTTATGAATTGAAGGCCATGTTAACAGTTGGATAGAACTGAGGATGACAACAAGGATGTGTATGCATCTAAATGTGTTTTTCAAAGCAAAAGTGTATGCACAACCATTCATTCTGAGTGTTTTCCTATCTATAGTAGGGCAGCTAAAATTGATTACACTTCTGGCAATGGAAGGAAAAATGCATGTAAAGTATCTGCAGAAGAAAAATATACTTGGTGGGATAGAGGCTTTTGTAGTGTTGCTGTTTGCTAGCACTGTCACAAAACACAAGGTTCTGTGTCTCAGGAGGGAGCTGTTTCTGCTTTGCCAAGGAGAGAAAGGAGATGTGAGATTATGCCAAGATGGAATTTGAATTACCTGATCAGCTTGCCTTTGCATGGTATAATTAAATATATAAATATATCATTAAAGAGACAATGGCAGCACTAAAGCTCTGTAGTTATTAGGTCCTGTATCAGGCAAGCCTTTTGAATTTCATTTCAACTTTCAACTGCATGTGAGCTCAGTTGGGTGCTGTAGGCATGGGAGATCTTCTCAGATCAACCTTTGAGAGGAGGTATCTAAGAACAAAATGAGCAAGATAGATGAAAAGATTTTGCTAAAAGATGGTGATGGGTTTAACTAAAAAGTTGGTTGCTTTCTAGAACCAAGAGACCAAAAGCTATTGTAGGTGTTCATATCAAGTAATAAGGTTGAGATTGCTTTTAGAATAGGGAACTCTGTTTAATTTGTAAGAACCAGCCTTAAAGCCATGCAAATAAAAAGATTAGTTAGAAAATAAATTTGCATTTGAAGGCAGCAGCATTATTTTGTCATTAATTCTGTGGTTTTGTTGCATTTCAGACACACTGTTATTTTCATGGCACTGTGGAAGGAATTGCTGACTCAATGCTTGCTCTCAGCACATGTGATGGCCTTAGGTATTACTTCTTGCTTTTTCCCCTCAGGATAATTCATTGTGCAATACCAAAGCACACAGTCAAAAACCAGTTGTTATTCATCATACAGCTGGAGAGAAAACACCATCTTTTCTTTTAATATTTCACCTTCTGATGAAGCAGAAACTCCTTACAGGTTTTATAGTTTCCTTCAACTACCAATTTTTCCCCTTTTCCAAAATTCCTCCACAGAAAAAGTAATATAAAAGAAAGCATAACCTAAATACAAGGCAGAACAAGGGCATGAGCTGAGGCCTCTATTGCTTGATGTGAATGTCTTGTACCAGAGATACTTTTGTAGAAGAAATGTTATTTAATGATGAACATAAAACACTCCTGTGAACAATTCTGTTGTATGAATGGGCACATTTCAAAAGACAAGCTATTTCCATGACAATGTTTTGACCAAACTGGAAACATTTTTTGGTGTGTTTTAAATACACTAAAATTATATTTTTTTTTGAGAAACATAAAGGGGACAGATTAATGTAGAAAAGGTGGTGTTCTCCCCACAGTCAGTCCTTACGAGTTGGCAAAATGAGATATCTTGCACAGCAAATTGTGCAGATGCTTAGAGTGTGTCCCTTGCTCCTCTGTGTTCACTGAGCTTTGCCCTTTAGCTGGACTTGGGATATACTTGTTGGTTGTAGTAGCTTTGTTCAGTTTGATGTCTTTTTGACAAGCAGGAAGAGGCAAATGGAATAAAGTTCACTCATATAGTGTCAGAGTGAGATCCTACTCACAATAAATAGTGACATTTCCAGGCATTCCTTGATATGAAGAACAAACTAGTCAGCACACTGGTATTTCAGGATCTCCCCAAGCAGAACAGGCATTTCATTCTGGCTCTTCTGCAGTCTTGTGCAAACCCAAATTCTCTATTTACCTTGTACTCACATCTTTGAGGATCTTCTTTCACAAGATATTAACTACAGAATTCTTGTTCTAAACACAGTTTTGAGATTCTGGAGAAGAAGACAATAGCTTCTGAAAGTTTCTGATGCAGCAAACAGGCAGGTACCAGGTGTTTCTGAGCCATAGACAAATGCAAAATCTGTACACCTCACTGCATTCAGCATTACAACACTGCTATTGCTCTCATAAACACCCCAGTGATTGCTTTTAGCTTCTCTTTCTCTTAGAAGATACTATTTTCTAAGGTGCTAGATTACTTTAGCAGCATGGGGCTAGGAGAACTAGAGGTAAGGACTAAAATGGACCCTTTACATCAGCTCTGTAGCCAAAGGCCAGACTCAGTAGTAGCTTTCCAATTAATGGATTCAAGGATGGAGTGTGTGTGATCTGAATTGCTTTATCTTTTGAGATCCTCTTGGGCATTTGAACTTAACCCTTATATAAGATAACTCAGGATAATAATTTATTTCAACATAATGGTATGAACAGTTCTAGTTTTTAAGTATCCAGCTGTCATTCATTCCCATGAGGGAAAAACTGTCAAATAATTGTGCATTCTTTTCTGATTATTAGAGGAATTCTCTACATTGGTGGCAAATGGTATGGAATGGAGCCACTCAACACATCCAGCACATTTGAACATGTGTTTTACCAGTTAGAAGATATGCAGGATAGCCCCTTCCAGTGTGGTGTGCTGAATGGCAGCCTTCATCACGAGAAGATATTTGTGAAGCAAGAAGTGAAATATGCATTTTTATCAAACAGTACCTCTAATAGGGAAAAACTTCTGAGGGTAAATACCTTTCTGTTCCTCTCTTGACTCTAAGACTTCTCCTCAGTCTGTTCCAGCAGCCAAAGATCACCAGAGCTCTTGCTTTGGTATGGTATCATTGCAGATGGGTTTGGCCTGACAGGCTACTTCATTGTTGCCTTCATTCCCATGGGCTCCAGACTGGTGGGAGTATTGCTAAGGAAATCCTGAAAGAGAAGAGCACAATGGGAATTTAACACAGCTTGAAGCAATCCTTTAGCAGAAGAGCAGAGCTCTACCCAAGAGAGTCATGGGTATGACATGCAAGGCATGAAGCTGCCAAAGTGAATTATTGACACACAGATATTTATGTGGAAATCTAAGGCAAATTGATAGGCCACATTACAAAATGCATAATTGCTTTATAAAGCCCTGAAATGAAAATAATAAGGAAAAAAACTCCTGAACTAATTATGTTAACGTTGTGCTTAACATTCTCATTTGCAGAAGAAGCGAGCTGTCCTGCCCCAGAAAAGCTATGTGGAATTATTTGTGGTTGTGGATTACAACAGGGTAATGATTTCATCTAGTGCTACATACATTTGATTAAACCATTCAGGTTTTTTCTCTGATATTCTTATATGATTTTTTTTTTTACAGTATTTACAGAAGAAATCTGATCCTGCTGCAGTGCAAAAGGAAACAGTTGAGCTGATTAATTACGTTGATGGGGTAGGTCAGAGAAGTTGCTGATTCAGTGGTTTCTGCTTCATCATAGTTTTCAAAAGAACAGCTAATGCAATAAATCTGAACAATTATGTTCTGAAACTGTGTTTGGAAGTTATATAGAAATTTTAACACTTTTAAGGCATCTCATGAATCTTTGCACAAGTCTTACTAGGGTGTAGACAGAGGTAGAAATGCAAGAGGTTTTTAAACCACTCTGTGCCACCAGGCTCTGGCTGCTCCAAAAATGTGAGGTCTCCAGTAGGTTTTACATTTCCAGGAAGAGTATTTCCTGTGTATGTAGTTCTTTTTTTTTTATTAAGCAAACTGTCAGCACTGTGAACAATTCCATAAATTATCATCTCTTCCTGATTTCTCCTCAAGACAATTAGCTAAGGAAACGAATGAACATGGTATTTCCAATTTCTCCAACTGAAATCTATGTTTAGATACCTTCATAAAGCAGATTGTCTTCAGTCATATAGTCTTTCTTCACATCACACTGTTAATTACTCAGAGAAACCAAAGTTGCGTCTCAGTCACTATACTCAGCTTAATATTTACAGTAGCAGGGATGTAATCTTTCATCCTTCACTTGCAACAGACTGATAGTAATTATCATTATGGTTTTTTCAGATGTATAGAGCACTAAACATCCAGATTGTTTTGGTTGGATTAGAGATCTGGACAGACAGAAACCACATCCCTGTAATGAATGTTACAGCTGGAGATGTACTGACTAGATTTGTTTCTTGGAGGCAGAAAGATCTTCTCAAACGCTCCCAAAATGATGTTGGCCATCTCATCATGTAAGTGTTTAGTGAAAGAACTGCCAGGGTTGTTAGTGTATATGATTTAGGGTTGGTGGATGAATGAAAATATAACTAGAGTAAAATTCACTCAACTTCCAAACTGGTTTAACCTGGGAAAATGTAAAGAAAGTGTAATGAATTATTTATAGATAATCAACTCCAGGTGGCTCTGCTTGAAGAGTCCACTCTAATGTCAACCATTCTGTGAATCCAGAAGCACTGGCACAGCAGACTTAAGTGATTGATCATTATTTGCAAGCTCTTTTATTCAGATGCTCATTATTTATTACATTGAAACCCTGATATGGTGATGAATTTCATTTTGACCTCCAGAAGACCAGATTTGGTCTTGCAATATTTGTTTCAAACTCATCACTATCTTTAAGTAGAAACCATGAGCCCCTCTTTCAACACCACCTTCAAACTGCCTTTGTTGCAGAGGGAGAAGCTCTTATAGTGGATCCATTGGAATGGCTTTTGTGGGTTCTATCTGCTCCCAAGTCCAGGGAGGGTCAATCAGCACTGTAAGTACATAATGTTGTGGTTATTGGAAGTAACTAGCACAGAAGCTGCTAAATTATCATAGCTATGCTGCTAGTGGAACAAAGAGGTACCTGAACAATTGTGCATTTAAACAACCCAGAGTTGTACCTATTGCTATTCCTAAACCTTCCAGAACATCCTAAATAAGTAATGTACACTTTATGTGACCTATTTGTTCTAGTCACTCAGGTATTGCAGTGATATGGTTTCCTTCATGGGGTTTCTGATGTAAAGACTTTTGCATAATTTTCTTTTTGATTTTAAATCTAAGTATTTTATTCCAATTTCTCTCTTCATCATGTTCCAGTCTGTTTGGCTGATCTAGTCCTGAAATAATTTTTTTAATCACCTTTTTGCAATTCAGCTAGCTTAAGGTTGCATAAGAAAAGTCCATTCCTGTACCATTAAGGTTCATTACAACAGTAGGTTTGGGATGGGAATGCAGCCACAAAATAATGTGTATTTTTTGACTCTTTACATGGACATAATGCACTTAATTCATTGTGCAATTCTCCACAAGGCTGTAAACAAGCAAGAATTTTAAATCTGGCAAAATTAGCCAGATGAGTTTTTTCTCCTTCACCCTTGAGGCAGCACCAGTATCTTGAGTTTCCTGTCCTTAGAGTATGGATACAACACCACCATGGACAATCTTAGGGGCAGATTCTCTTCTGCCCTTCATGTCCAAAGAAAGGCAGTGAAGCTGGTGAAGAATCTAGAGCACAAGTCTGATGAAGAGCAGCTGAGGGAACAGGGGTTGTTTAGCCTGGAGAAAAGAAGACTCAGGGGAGAACTTCTTGCTCTCTACAACTACCTGAAAGGAGGTTGTAGTGAGGTGGGAGTCATCTATTCTCAGGTAATAAGCAACAGGATGAGAGGAAATGGCCTCAAGTTGTGCCAGGGGAGATTTAGGTTGGATATTAGGAAAAATTTCTTCCCTAACAGAGTGTTTGAACATTGGCCCAGGCTGCCCAGGGCAGTGGTGGAGTCACCATCCCTGGAGATGTTCCAAAACCATGTAGATGTCACACTTAGGGGCATGGTTAGGTGTGGACATGGCTATGAGAGCTTTGTGCCTTGAATAAATCAGTAGGTAGAAAGTTAGTCATGTCTTTAGTTTTGTATTTTTTTTTAACACTGCTTCTTTTTATTAGTTGAATCATAACAATATGTTACGTCACGCTACAGTAGTTGCACATGAATTGGGGCATAACCTTGGAATGAAACATGATGACAAAAGGTGTCCTGCATCCTACATTATGCACAGCACAGATAAGTAAGATTTCCAGTTATTTTATCTTACTACTTGTTATTTACTTGCAGTGATTATGCCTTACAAGCTGTGAAACTCCCATGAACCCTGAGGAACTTCTGCGAATGGGGAGTTGCTTGAAAGGTTTAACCACAGAGGTGAATTCACTGACTTAGGTCCTGACATCATTTGAATTTATTTGAAATGTTACCTGTTTTCTGATCCAATCATTCTTTATTTCTAGCCTTCCTAAAAGTTTATTTGGATTTTCTTCATTCTGGAGGGTTTTTTAATCATGGTATGTTGCTTTTCTCTTTACCACCTGCTGGTGGTGATATGTTAATGGTTGGACTCGATGATCTTAGAGGTCTTTTCCAACCTTAATGATTCTGGGATCCTGTGAGAATGCTTTACATATATTCCCTGGGCTTATGTAAACATGCATCCTTCAGACAGATTCTCTTAACAGTTAATTGAAATAAAAACTATCAGCCTAGATTTCTTTCAGTTAATTTGTTCTTTGGCTTCTCCTGAGAAAGATTAGATTATATTATTTTATCTATGCACACTTGTATTGATAAATCAGGGTAGTTAAACACTGGATAAAACTATAAAGAAGATGCATTCTGGAGTTCTTAGGGACTCTTGAGTTAATTTGAATCAAGTATTTTTAGACTCAGTATAGACAAGGAATTTCTAAGGCCTCTTTTATACAGGGCACCAGAAAGGATAATCTGATAGTCTATGTGGCTTCTGACAGTACTTGCATTTATGTTATATATAGCATTTTTAACTTCTAGTACTGTACTGTAATGCAAAATAAAGTAAAAATGAAGTATCTCATGATCTCCCATCCCTGGAGGCATTGCAGGTGAGGCTTGCCAGGGCTCTGGGCAAGCTGCTCTAGTTGGGGATGTCCCTGCCCACTGCAGGGGGGTTGGACTAGATGAGCTCCAGAGGTCCCTTCCAACCCAAACCATTCTAGGATTCTATGACTCTATCTCCTAGCATTATGAAACATGGTATTTATTATAGAGTGACAAGATTTTAAGAGCTTGACTTTTATTTTTTTTTCCTGTAAGCAAAATATTTATAATAAAAAATACTATTATGTTTTCTAGTGGATCCAGGAACTTCAGCACCTGTAGTGCTGATGATTTTGAGAATCTTATTCTACATGGAGGAGGAAACTGCCTTAGAAATCCTCCCAAAGCAAGTCATGTTTACAAGGAACCTGTCTGTGGTAATAATGTGGTAGATAACAATGAAGAATGTGACTGTGGCAAACCACAGGTAAGGAATGAAATTCAACAGGATACTTGTATGCTATGTTTTATGCTATATTTGTTGGGTAACACTGGCCTTTTGGTATACCTGATCTGAATTCATACCTGAGGAGCTTTCCTTGTAAATCTACATATTTTATAAGTAATATGAAGAAAAATTTTAGAAAAAGCCTAAAATCATCCTTTAGTTTTGATATGAACTCAGTTAAGGGCTTCTGGACTACACAGAACTTTGAGTCCATCCTTAAGAAAGAAGAGCATTTGAGTACAGAGTATATGGATATTTCTGTCACATAAAAGAGACTATTCATCTATGGAGCACTTACAGGTTTCCTAACTAAACCTTAAACTTCACCCACAACAAAATGACTTTTATTGGTCATATTTGGATTGTCAAAATGTCCCTCAAATAATAGGATATATTGACTCATTCTTTAGAAATCAAGATGTCTCAAACAAGACACCAATAAATAATACCAGCAAAACCAGGTGCCATCATATAGGCCTTCTTCTAAGTCATGAAAGATACCAACATTTCTCTATATCCAGCTGCTGGTGTAGTGGAAAAATAAGATGAGGGAGGAATGATAAGAAGTGTTATTTAAGAACCAAAGTGTTCTGCTTCTTTTAGCATCCATTTAAAGTGTAAACCTATCCTGTACCCCTGTGCCACAACACAGCAGAACAGATGTCTTTCTAATGACTTCTGATTAAAAAAAAATACAGCCAAACTGTATGGTGGTTTCTGTGAAAGCAGAACATGCAAGAGAGATGGTGTAGTTAAAGTTTTCTTTCCCTGTGCACTTGGTTTGATGATGTACTCTATATAGTGAGGTAAAAAACATTGTGTTCCCTTGTCCATTGCTATTCTCCAGGAATGTACTAACCCTTGTTGTGATGCTGCAACCTGCAAACTCACTCCTGGATCACAATGTGCTCAAGGACTGTGCTGCAAGAATTGCAAGGTAGGCTGTGTTTTATTAAGTTAAATTGATACTATTTATTAATATTTTCTAATGTGTGAAAAGAGCTATTGTGGTGTTCTTGACATATTTTCACCTTGTCACACTATATTCACCATTAGAGAGCACGGAAGGCAAGAATTTGTGTCTATCAACTCTTGGCCAGTTGCTTAGAAATGGAATGGTGTCTGTTTGTCATCCCTCATAGGAGGCAGGAGCAATCAGGGGACTCAGTAGTAGTGCAGCACCAGACTTCTCCAAGATCTATGAGAGTTGGCTGCTTTATAACTTGTCCTTGTGTAGACATTTGTACAATCTATCCAAGTCCTCTGCAGGCTCAGCTCATAAACTTTATAGCTACACCATATGAAACTAAGAGAAGTTCTGGCTATTTGTTACATATCGTTCTGAAAAACTGTTTTGTCTTCCCTGAAATGATAAAAAGTTCTCAGTTGTCATTGTTTCATGTTGGAACTTCCACACTTGAAAAATAAAAGGAGGGTGGCAATCCTCTCTGGTTTTTTTGAGGGTGGTGGAGCACTGGCCCAGGCTGCCCAGGGAGGTGCTGGAGTCTCCATCTCTGGAGATATTCCAAACCCAACTAGACACTGTGCAACCTGCTCTAGGTTCTCCTGCTCTTGCACTGGGGTTGGACTTAGATGATCTCCAGAGGTCCTTTCCAACCCCTAACATTCTGTGATTCTGTGTGATTCTAGTTTAAAGTGGCAGGAGCAGAGTGCAGATCAAAGATGGATTTCTGTGATCTACCTGAATACTGCAATGGAAGCCATGCCTACTGTCCAGAAGATGTTTACATCATGAATGGTTATCCATGTGACAACAAGAAGGCATATTGCTACTATGGAGTATGCCAGAGTTTTGATTCCCAGTGTGAAGCCATTTATGGAAAAGGTAGGTTTATAATTTAATGTAAAAAGACTTGTAATCTCCTAAAAGGAAAAGAAAAATCAGAAATGTCTTTCTCATAGTTTTAAGGCAGTGTAGTGGCTTACTAAAATTCACTCTTTTTCAAATAGGAGCACGAAAAGCACCAGATGTATGCTTTGAAAGGGCAAATATTAAAGGAGATAGGTTTGGAAACTGTGGAATGAGAGGTGGAATGTACAAGAAATGTCCTGTACAGTAAGTCACCAGCAAATAAAAGCTAACCCTAAAACCTTCAATGTAAAAAATATATTGTTAGAACCTCTTAGATCATAAGATTTTAAAGTATATTACCTTGAAATTCAAGCTTAAAAGTTTGACTGGATGGTGTATTTCCACTTATCCTGTTGGGTTTTTTTTCTGGTTACCTTGTCTCTGAGTGTCATTCATCCAATACAGGCATAGTCTCTGTGGCAAGCTCCAGTGCACATCTGTTAGTCTTCAAAATCTCCCTGCTTGGAGTGTTGTCAATAATGCATCTGGGATTTTATGCTGGTCTTCTGACTTTGACTTAGGGTCAGATGTCCCTGATCCTGCTCAAGTTCATGATGGAACAGCCTGTGGAGAGAAGAAGGTAAGGTGAATCACAGCAGCATTACAGAATGTGTATTCCACCAATTGGAAAGTTCTTAATTTCCAAAAGCACTACATAGTCCTTTTATTTGCATGCCATAATGTAATAAAAAAATCTGCTTTTTGAGATATACACAAGCAAACAATGACTGAGCTCTCCAAAAACTGGGATGCTACAAACCAGCAACCTACACTATCAGTTTTCAAATTACTCCATCAAAATACATCCACAGACTTAAGAAAATCTAAGACAAATACAGCTATGAATTGTGAAGTACTGAAAATTCTACCAGCCCTTTTTCTTGACACTTAAGAAAAGCTATATGCTTGTAAACATAGATATTTATATAGTATATTTATAAAAGGATTGGATTTGGGGATGTTTGTGTTTGAAAGACACTAATTCCTTTTTCCAGGCCTGTTTAGGTTTTGAATGTGTTGATGCAAGTCACCTGGGCTACAGCTGTGATGTAAAGCAGAAGTGTAATGATAATGGGGTGAGTGGATGGTGTTTTCATTCTCTTGTTTCTAGAAGACAGAGACAGGTGTAAAATCCCTGCATAAAAGCAATCACCATCCAGATGGCTTTGTTTTTTTTCTAATCTGTATTAAAAGCTAAGTCCACCTTTTCATCTATAATTCATGTTGCTAGTATATTGTAAACCTCTCAGCACTGACAATGAAAGACCTTGCTTCAGAATTTCCCTAGGGAATTTGCTAATATTACTGAGTTGTTGAGTTCTAAAAGGAATATCCTCCTGTAAGGAGGACAGTCTAGTGATTCCTGATTTGTAGATTTCTATACGAAAGATCAAAATGGAGTGGAAAAGTTGTAAAAGTGGTAGATTCTTTGGACTGTAATCTATTGAAGGCAAATGACAAACCAAAGATTAACTACTAGAGAAGATGATCTTCTGGTGTCAATGCTTTGGGATGGGTTAGAATCACAGGATCATAGAATCATTAAGGTTGGAAAAGACCTCTAAGATCATCAAGTCCAACCATTAACCTAACACTAAGTCCACCACTAAATCGTGTCCCTAAGCACCACATCTACACATCTTTTGAACACTTCCAGGGATGGTGACACCACCACTTCCCTGGGCAGCCTGGGCCAGGGCTTGACAACCCTTTTGGTAAAGGAATTTTTCCTAATAGCCAACATAAATCTCCCTTGGCACAGCTTGAGGCCATTTACTGTTTTCCTATTACTAGTCGTCTGGGAGAAGAGAGCAACCCCCACCTTCTTCCAACTTCTCTCAGGGAGTTGTAGAGAGTGAGAAGGTCTGCCCTGAGCCTGTTCTTTCCAGGCTAAACAACCCCAGTTTCCTCAGCCACTCCTCAGAAGACTTGCATTCTAGACTCTTCACCAGCTTTGTTGCCTTTCTTTGGACATGCTCCAGCACCTCAGTGTCTTTCTTGTAGTGAGGGGAGAGGGAGAGTTTATTCCCAGTTAATACTTTTCTTTCTATGCAATACTACACGATATCCCTTGTTTCCACACCCAAGTGTTAATGTGTAACTCCAAATATAAACTGGAGGTTGAAAGTGGCCTCTTGATTGACTAATCCCTGTTGTATCAACTGTAGGTGTGTAACAACAATGGGAACTGCCACTGCAATTCTGGATGGGCACCTCCCTTCTGTAACCAGTCAGGCTATGGCGGCAGCATCGACAGTGGTCCAGCTCACATCGGTAGGGAACTGAACGTGGACTTCCTTCTGCCCTCATTGTCTGGCAAAATAACCTTCTAATAACAGGGGCTTTTTTTTCAGTCTCTTTTCAACTGTTTGTTTTTTCTTCTCCTGCATGGGGCACTTCATCACAGGCTGACTTGAAGAACAAACATGATTATCTGATGGGTTCATTTGCACACATCAAGGAAGTTAGTCCAAGGGAGAATTTGGCCTCTATTTGCCTGAGATAAAAAGCAATCCAGTAGTTGCTTAGAATTACTGTAACATTTTTTAAATAGCTAGGTATTTAAATATTTACTTAGGAGTTCTGATGAAATGGAGGTAATAGAGGAAGACTATAGTTTCAGAATGAAACCTTTGTATGGAACCTCAGGTCCTGTGAGGAGTGGCTGAGGGAACTGGGGTTGTTTAGTCTGGAGGAGGCTCAGGGGAGACCTCACTCTCTACAACTCTCTGAAAGGAGGTTGTACTGAGGTGGGGGTCAGCCTCTTCTCAGAGGTGACTAGCAATAGGATAACAAGAAGGTCTAAAATTGTGCTGGGGAGCTTGAGGTTGGGCATTAAGAAAAATTTTTTCATTGAAAAGAATAATAGAACGGTTACAGCTGGAAGAGACCTTGAAGATCGAGTCCAGCCTTTGTCCTAGCCCTATCAACCTGCTAAATAACCTGCTAAAAGAGTGGTGAAGCATTGGCACAGGCTACCCAGGGAAGTGGTGGAGTCACCATCTCTGGAAGTGTTCAAAAAAGGAGTAGATGTGGTGCTTAGGGACATGGTTTAGTGGGGAGTTGGCAGTGTTACATTAACAGTTGGACTTGATGATCTTAGAGGTCTTTTCTAACCTAAATGACTCTGTGTATGAAGAAGATCTCACAGAAATGAGAGGAGTTAAGGAGGTGCATGCAGCAAGCAGCATCTGGCTCATGTAAGAGCCATGAAATTCTGCAAAGAGAAAATGGAATAGATTTTGCTGGCCCTCACACTGAGAGACTACACAAAAATGCTTTCCCTTTCTTTGTTTAGAAGCAGAGGTCATCATTTGTAGCTTTGGGAGGCAAAAACTAATTAATATTTTATCAAATCTTACTAAATTCCTGTTTTGGGGAAGGGAAAAAAATTGTATTTAGGAAAGGCTTAGGGTTGCAAAGAAGTGCACATGAATTGTAGGTAAACACAAAATGAATCTGCCTGCTTTGAATGTTTGGGAAAGTTTGTATGTTAGAGAGCATGGGGTGGGTAAGGCAGAAAGAACTTGTCATAACATAAGGCCAAATCCTACTTTTCTGATGATAGCCTTTTCTAATATTCAGTAGTTACTACTTTTTATCTAGTGTAATTTGAAGATTGTAGCTTTTACAACAGAAAGATGGTTTTAGCAGGGGGGAAAAAATGCTTTAATATGAGATTAAATGAGATTACTATCTCACAGGTTTTCAATTCTTCTTCCCTAGATACATCACTTCGGGATGGGCTGCTTATTTTTTTCCTCCTTGTGCTGCCAGTAGTCATCATGACTGTTTTAGCAGTAATTAAGCGTGATGCAATTAGAAGAAAGTTTTGCAGGAGAAGTAGAAGACAACAGAGGTATTTCACTTACTACAAATGCTTAGTTAACACCTGAGAGCATGCTAAGTAGATGCTTTATCTATACAAAGAATTCCATACCTCCTAAAAGAAAAGACTTCCCTGCTAGAGGTAGTTTAATAGCCAGTACCCTGCTATTAGCTAATTTAATCCAGATACTCCAGTTGTCAGTTCTCAAGCATTTTTTCCTCCAAATACATTGCATTTTCCTAATGGTTATTGATCACTGTATTGCCTAGACACAGAGGTATAGCACATTGAAATTATTTGCCAAGGCCAGAAAGGGCTGGAGTTAGAAATGGAATCCACATCTTTGAGCTGTAGCCTCATCCCCTGAAAAATGTTGCATCCCTGAAGGTAGTTAAACCAAAGAGAGATTTGCCTGATGATGTGTTTTTCATTTCAGGGATAACAATGTACAGCAACCAAAGCAAAATAATGGACCAAGTCATAACACAAGAATTAATGAGGTAAGACAGATTGATACTTGTTGAGTAATCCAAATTCTACAGTGCCTTTTCTCTAATATACTTAAGGATGACTTTGTGGCTTTATGATACACTGAAGCCACCTGAATTTCCAAGTATTTAAAATCATTTATAACATGTTAGACAGAATTTCTGTTTGGGTAAGTACAAGCTTTATTGCCTACTCTGTCTACACAGGCTGTGAGTAGATCAATTAAGTAAATAAAAATTATAATAATAAAATGTTGCATGAGAATATGAAGAATGTCACAGGAAACAAAAATTAGCTCTAAAATACCATTAGCTTAATACTGAATAATTACCTGCACCTTGAAATGTGTTTTCTGTAAACCTGATCTTCTGCCACACCTTTTGCAGCCTGCTACAGTGAGTCCTGATTTTTTTACCGTCTCACATTTCCCTGCTCCAAGGTTTGTAGTATTTAAAATCTTCCTTATTTCATGTTTGCTACAGTTACATTGCTGTATCCTTGTAAGTCAAGTTCCTCAAGTCTCATGTCCTGCTGAGGAAGATATAACAGAGTAAATGCTTGAAGAAGAAATTGTGTTTTACAGTATAATGGGACATGGGCAGTACTGAGTGAACAGTTGGACTCAATGATCAAAGGTCTTTTCCAACTTATGGTAAAGAACCAGTTTAGACATACCAGTTATCTCAAGTCATGAAATACTTCACCAAATGTGTTTTCCACACTTCAGGCAACCAGTCCAAACCCAGTTTCCTACAGTTCCTTCAGCACCTCAACGACCTACAGTCCCACCAAGACCTGCAGTCTGAAAAGTTTCTTGGGAACCCTCAACCCATTCCGACAAGCAACTGGTCTGAAAAACAGTCAAGATTGCAATCCTCCACTCCTCTTCCTGTGCAGCCAAAATGCCTTCTGAAATCACATACCTCTGGAAAACACTTGATGCTGAGAGGCACTGAACACAGATGTTGCAATATCCCACTACTTTGCTAATTCCTGCTGGCTGGTTGTGCCTTTTCTACCTCACCTCTTGTAGTTTGTTTGTTGTTTGTTTGTTTTAAATCAGAAGCCTGAAGTTCAACTCTTAAATTAAACTTTTAACAGCATCAGGGAACAAGACTCTCCTGAAGCACAGCCTTACTTGCAGGCCAAAGAGAAGTGAATTCAGTTATTTACAGACATCATTTATTCACCTCTAGTCATATGCTGCTGTGAAAATGAGAATGGGAAGTCTGCAGCCTGTCTACCTCCAGGATGATCCCTCAGCATGTGTGGCCAGGCTTGGGGACAGGTCCTGTGCATCACTCTGAGCCCTGTCTTCAGTGTAACCCTATCAAAACTGGGATTTAGATCCCACCTCTTGTTACCTACTAGCTGTGTCACTTTCCAGTTCAGATAGTTTATAAAAGTAACCTTATATTATATAACCTCCAGGTATGCTTTATAGCAGCCTTCCAGTACCTAGAGGGTTTATAGGAAGGAGAGGGAGGGCCTTTTTTTAAGGGCATGCAGTGATAGGACAGGGGGTGATGGTTTCAGACTGGAAGAGGGGAGATTTAGAAACTCTTCACTCTGAGGGTGGTGAGACACTGGAACAGGTTGCCTAGAGAAGTTGTAGATGCTCCATCCCTGGAAGTGTCCCAGGCTGGGTTGGATGAGGCATGGAGCAGCCTGGTCTAGTGGAAGGTGGCCATGGCCATGGCATGAGGGTTGGAACTAGAGGATCTTTAAAGTCCCTTCCAATCCAAACCATTCGATGATTCTATGATATAGGGAGACTACCAATAGAAAGAAATGCTGTAGATAATGTACCTCAGTCTAGCTGACTACCAAAAGAGTGAATAAATGAGGGAATTTCTAATATATTGATACTAGAAATTGATATATATCTATACTGATATATATTGAATTATGTATTTCTAACCCCATCCATTACCATTTCAGAGCAGAGCTGGACAAAAGGACCCCAAATATATTGCAGGCATAACCTGCACTGGCACGGAATGTCTTCCACGGAATTGTCATTATTAAGTCTTCCTATCCTTTAGACCTCATTAACAAGCATACTGGTACATTAATGTAATTTAAAATAAATCATCAGCTCAGCACACTTGGTGGTATCTCCATGTTATTACCACGTAACACAGCGCTGGGCCCACCCCGGGATCCCTCAGCGTCTGACACTGCTGGGATCACTAAAATGTATTACTGAGTTTACTACCGAGCCAAACCCGACTAACACTCCGTTTCATGTACACGCTCACACCACTCTCCTCAGCTCCCGGCGCCGCCGTGACGACAGCTCCGCTCCGCGCCCCTCCCGCCAGAGCGTGGCCTACGGGGACTACGCCCCCGCGCATGCGCACTGCCGCTGCGAGGGCGGACAAGCGGCAGGCGGGGTGCTGGCGGCGCTGGCAGCGGCGGGGGAGGAAAAGGAGAAGTGGCCAGGCGGCACCGGGCGCGCCCGGGTGGGCCTGTGCGTGTTATGCGGGCTGCCGGCGGCGGGCAAGTCCACACTAGCAGGCGCCTTGCGCCGCCTCCTAACGCAAAGCGTGGGCTGGGCCTGCGCCCTCCTCACCTATGACGACCTCATCCTCCCGGAAGCCTTCGGCCCTCGCGAGCCGGAAGCGGTGCCGGCAGAGCCGTCGCCATTGGTCAGTGCGGCACTTCCTCCTTCTTCGCTGTCTACTCTCATTGGCCAGCTGGGGGTGCAACGTCACTGGTCGCGCGGCGTCGTTGCAAGGCAACGCGGCGCGTGCCCTTTGAGGGGCTTCCTCGGGGCTGGTATTGGTACCGCTACCTCCGCGGCGGAGCCGAAGGAGGGAGGGGGGAAAGGCGGCACCTCACCGCGGGGAAGAGCGGTGATGAGTGAGCGGGAGCGAGACGACATGAGTGCGCGGAGCCTTCACCCCTCTACTGCCTTCCTCCGCAGCTGACGCGCTGGAAGCAGAGCCGGCGGGAGTTGCTGCAGTGCCTGGAAAGCTTCCTGCAGGCACTGCTCAGCGGCGAGCCGCTGTCCGCCCCTCCCGCCGCCGCCCAGCCGGCATGGGACCGCTTCCTGGCCTGCTGCCGGCAGCAGGGGCTGCTCTCCTTAGCGGGAAGCCACGGCGGAGCCGGTGACCGGATACATGAGGGAACGGCCGGGCCTCTCTACCTGATCTTGGACGACAATTTTTATTACCAGAGCATGAGATATGAGGTGTACCAGCTGGCTCGCAAATGTAATTACTCTTTGCTCCTATGCGTGAGAATGTTTTCACATTTGTTGGAGGTTCAGTGCACTTTTAACTGCCTTTTTTAAAGTGCTCTCGCAGAACATTTGTTTTTCTTAACTGCTAGATTTTTGCAGTATAGCAGTCAACTTCATTACGGTATTATTAGAAATCACTAGGTCACTTAAAGCCTTTCTTACGTACATTGAGCTTAGAAATTACTACTTGAGCTGCTTTGAAGGTAAAAGTGTTTGTGTTCTCTGTAGCTTTGTATTCTTTTTAGACTCAGAACTCATGTAGAAGTTCCTAATTCATGTAACTCCTTTCTCATGCATGTTGTCAGAAATTTTTATCTGAAGTTTAAAGCTAAAATTGTCTGTTTATGTTTTCTTAGATTCCTTGAGCTTCTGCCAATTATTTTTAGAGTGTCCACTTGAATGCTGCCTGCAGAGAAATCGTTTAAGGAGTCACCCTTTACCTGATGAGACAATATGTTTAATGGCAAGGAAAATAGAAATGCCAGATCTGAAGAAAAATCCTTGGGAACAGAACAGCCTCATTCTGAGGAGTGTCGATGACACTTCAGAGGATGATAAGTATGTTACTGTTTTCATAAATGGATGGGCAGAAACATTTTTTACTGTACCTAAACTGATTTTTGGAAGCCAGTCAATTCCACACACAATACATGGTAGCCATCATTCTTTGCAGAGATAACCTCCAAACTAACTGCATTTCTAAACTCCTGTTGAAAATACATGTAAATTGTCTGAAATGTTAAGACTGGAAATCATTTCTGTAGTTTTAGTTGTAATTGCTTTTTATCTAACTTGATGTGAAAACTGATTAACGTGTTTTACTCTTGTATGTTCTCTTAGTGAGCAGATAATTAGTTTGCTGGTCACTGCTTTGGAAAATCCAGTGAAGCAAAATGAGGAGAATACTGAGCAAAAGGTAGCATTGCTTGTCTTCCCAGCAACAGCTGTTAGAGGTGATGGTGGATGAGTGAGTTATTCCTGAATTGTGTCCAGAACACCATGATGACAGACACTGAGAAATAGCTATTTCATTTCTTGATTGCAAAAGAAATCACAGAAGAGTTGATGCTATTTGAAGTGGGTGCTTCTGTCACCTTAATTAGCTGCTGCTAACATGTTGTTTGCTTTCAAAGAGTACTTCAAAAGTTGATGACAGTCTAAATCAAACTGAATTTGTCTTTCTATGGTGTTCTTCCTTCCCTCTTGGTCCCCCTGGCCAGGAAGCAGATCGAGCAATGTGTGCAGCTAGCACTGTTCATCAAGCTGATCAGACTTGCAGGCGCATCATCTCCCAGACAATGAAGGATGCCAAAGGTAGGTGTAGGATGCTCTAGGTGCTAGCAGGCAGCATAAGACTAAACCTGTGAAATTCCCTCAAGGAAATTTTGTTAAGGAATCCCAACCTTTAGGTGTGGCTGAGGCAATCCCTTCAGCAGTTCTGGTCAAAGGTAGTGGTAGAATTTGAGTCAAAGCCTGTAAATTTTGTCTTTTAAGGTTAAAAGTTCAGCTTTCGTTTTCTTTTAGATAAAAACTTACTCTCAAGTGACATGAAGAGCCTGGCAGAAGAACTCAACAAACTGAAAGCAGAATTTTTGGAAGGCTTGCGGCAAGGAAATAATTTGAAACCCCAGATTTGCACAGCAAATCAGCATTCTGACCCTGCTGCAAGTATAACTAATTCATTCCAACATCAGGCAACCAGTATAGTTAATAAATATATTTTTAAATAATGACAAAGAGAATGGTGGTGGTTCTTTTAAGAGTCCAGAGTGCTTAAAATGCAGCACTCTTTCAGCAGTGAGAGAGCTAGGCTTGCTTCTCTGGAGGCTCACACCTTCTTTAACTCCTCTCCTCATATTATGGAAGAGAAATACATCAGCATACTAGATACAGAAGCCCTAGATGCAGTGACACCACCTCACCATGATAAAAATCTCTGATTTCAGACACAAAAGCACTCTTGGTAAGAAGGAAATAGGAGTATGAGGAAACAAAGAATTTGGAAGATGACAGTATCACNGGCACAGGAGAGGGGAGAAGAACCTCTCTGGCTCTGCTGGCCACGCTCCTCTTAATGCATCCTAGGATGCCATTGGCCTCTTGGCCACAAGGGCACATTGCTGCCTCATGGGCATCCTCCTAGCCACCAGCACTCCTAGAGCTTTTTCCCCAGGGCTGTTTTCCAACAGATCAGTTCCCAGTCTGTACTGAATGACCAAATGTACCAGATGTACCAATGACCAAATGTGTAAGATTAACAGTGGAAAGGAGTACAAGTATGGCCCAGTTGGGCACTAAAATTAAGTGTTTCAACTCTGCTAATTTGTAAACATACCCTAAAGGTAAGCTTAACTTCCTCACCACATCTAGACCATAGCTAGTCATGAGCAGTTCACTAGCTCCACCTGTTGCAGCACAGGTAATTCAGAATTAACATGAGACTTGAATTAGAAAGTGTTATTTTATTCATATCTTACAAAAGCAAAGCTTCACAACATGAACTACACTAGATAAGAGTTATTTCAGAATTAGCCTTGTCATCTGAAAACATTCACTACACCATAAAATTTCTTTTACAACTCTAACAGATTGCATTTCTTGCATACAAAATATGCTCTTTACACTGAAATACACATTATTAACAAAGCAGGTACTCAGAAGCACGTAACACCAAGATTGCTCAATGAAAAATGCTTCAACAGGGGATAGATTTCCTGCAGCAGAACATCCATTTGCTGTAGATTTTCAGAAAAAAAGCTTCAAATGAATAGAAAACTTGCCAGTGAAGACTTCTAAATTACATTCCCTTCGTCAAAAAGAAACAAAAAATAAACAAGCAATCTCCTCCCTCAAACATTCTGGATCAAAACAAATAGCAACAGATCATTTTTGATAGCAAACACCATGACAAGTGTCTTCCAGCACAGTTTATGTTACAATGCCAATCAACATTTTATGTCAAAATCTTAATTAAACACATATCTGTGAAAAAAACAACTATTTTTTCCTATTTGCTTCTTCACAGTTGCTTTTAAGTATGAACCAAGCTAAGATCTTCAGTCTAGTATTTGCATGTTCATTGGAATATTCAGTCTCAGTAAGTCTGTCTTAGGAGTACTAGAAATCATCATCATCATCATCATCATCAATAGTGCATGTTAAAAATGTCAACAAATCTATAAAATCCTCTGTTACAATAAACACAAAAAACCTCACAAAGTTAATGTTTTGCAATTACAGACGTGAACAGAGTCAGCTATGGAAAAATTGCAGCTCATTCCCAAACTTTCCTGTTAAAACAAGTTAAAATGCTAATCACCACCTCAGAACATAAGGATTTGGTTGTGTTTTTTAATCATGTTTAGTGTAGCACATGAAGAACTCAATAGGAGAAGTCCTACTAAGAGAGGACTGAATCCCAGAATTCTTGACAAGTGTCCCTCCTGGAGTCTCTGAGTAAGGCCTGCTTGGGCAAGGGAATCATCAGGATCACTCTCTAAACCAATTTTCCAGTACTAGTTCTGGGCTTTATATGACAGTAGATATTATGTACAAAATCATGAAAAACTAATATGAAAATACACCTTCCAAACCTACTCAGTAGACAAGAGGAACTCAGAGTAAAAGGGCACTGTTTGGCACAACTGAACACAGTATTATGTTGAAAAATTAAGGATCTTAGGCCAGAGGGTCACCCTCTGTGAAGGACTTGTTGGTTAGAAGGGATCTGCCCCCCAGATCTGGCTGCAGAACCAAGGGATGAACAAACACCAAAGCCTGCTGGTGGCTCAGGGAAAGAAGGAACAATATTGTTATGATTGCTCAATAGTTCGTTGATGTTCAAGCTGATTTTCTTTTCCTTAGGTACTCTGAGGCAGAAAGAATAATATATTAACTCAGAATAAGTGCTGTTCTAAGTTAAACCAGGACATACTATTAAAATACTTCTAAATAACAATTTGTGAAGTTTGGGGTTAGATTTTTTTCCTACTGAGTTCTATTATTAAGAACATTTGTTCCCCCACCAGCTTCCCCCTCCTAAGTGAGGGCCCCTGCAGGCTTCCTCTTGCTACCAGCTACCTCTGTTAGTCACCTAACTATTCTCCTACCTACAATTTCATTCAGGGGCATTGTGCTTCAGAAGTCAAATCTCTAAATCATCAAATCATTAGCCAACACAAAGAGGAAAGTCTGTGATGTTTACAGGCACTGTCAATGAAAGTCCCAAAGGATCAGAAACCATGTAAACAGAATGGGAGGGTGACATCTCAAATGTTTGTGCATGTTGGGAGTTAATCTCCCTACTTGGTAACCAAGAGGGAGAAAGGCTAGAGCCACAGGCCAAGAAGAACTTGGCTGTTGGGATCAGCACCATTCAGTACTAGAAGGTGCTCCTTGGAGCACAATCATTTCTGGAGTTTCTTTGAAGTTGCTAGAGCCTTGCAATACAAGTTTACATCATCTATCAGAAGGGAAGGGAAAAGACCTCTACAAATTACTAATGGTAGTGGTCTTCCACAGTAACATCTATTGTTCTAATACTTGTATTTTAACCAAAATTTAGATTTTAGAATGTGTCAATATGGGATCAAAAGAGAACTACTATTTCTACATTTGTCTTTGACTAGAAGACTCATCTTACCAAACCTGTAGAGGAGCAGTAACTACCACCTGGATTCCAGTTCAGTCAACTTTTAGTCCTTAAAATCAAGGACTCTGTATGTTTATGCACAGAGAGTTGCAGTTTTACTTACAAAACACACTGTAAAAAGTATAAAGCAACAAAGAGATATTAGAATTATGAAGAGTGTCATTCTGAACATTAATACATTCTGTTCTACAAAGCCACTGAAATGAATTTGGAACAAGGCCTGAAACAAAAAGCATTGTTAGGAGAGATCATTCACCTTCACAACATTGGAAATACTTTAGTGGCATATTTTTTACTTCATTGCCATAAGATTAAATGCGGTCAAGAATCCAGTTCCTTCAATTGATTACTTAAGCATGGAAAATTCAACAGTAGGTAAAAGTTAGGTAGAGAGAAACACACTTGGTTCCCAGATTTCTAATTCATTAAAGTCAAAGTTACTTCTAAAGCTAGAATTCTCAGAAGGGTGATTTTTCCTGTGTTGATCTTACAATGAAGTCACTGTAAATTTTTCCATTGGCTTCAGGAAGCTTTAGCTCCCATAACATTATAAATCTGAATAAGCCAAACATTTGCTATTCAGATTCCAACCTCTGACTTGCAGAATATCAATCAAATCTTCCTGAATTAAACAACACATATTTGCTGCCACATTCTGCTGATAGAAAAAAAGAGGACTGTATCAGGGGAAGCTTTAATTTGTCTCAACTAAGACAAACTAAGGTAAAAGTGCATGTCTAAACATGGGAAAAGGAACAGTTCTTCACTTTTGGAAACATGGTTAATTCCTATGTAGGACATTAAAACTTTTTATTCATTTTCCTAGGATGTTTTACTGAGGTTTAAAGTGCCTGTTTGTTAGCCCAGGTGGTTCTAAAGTAAGATGTACAGAATAAAAAAAAAATCCAAATAAACACGTGCAATGGACTACATGTACACCTTCAGTCACCATTTCCCACCTATGGTTATTACCACAATGATTTCGCCAGAATTCCTTTGCCTACCACGTGAACACTTAACCCCCAGAAGCCCTTCCCCTCCTTTCTAGCACACCAAAAGGACAACAAATTTGGGGGAAGAGACAAGACAAACTGACTTCTGAGTTAGATGAAGTTTACAATTTACTACATGATACAACTTGCAAACCTCTCAGCATGTTCAGGCACATATACAGGTATATATGTGGTATAAACCTGTATAAACCTATACAACCTATTAGCTGTAGCCTGGCCCAAGATAAAACTGAACAAATGCTTTTTCATTTGTAAACCTCTTGTTTGGTTCTATTAGAACCTCTGTCAGCAAGACAGAAGAGTCTACTTGTGCAAATTTTAAATAGCTGTACAAATTAGTTTAAGGCAGTTAAAAATCTCACTGAATATGTATTAGTTCTACAAACTATTTCTTATATCTGTTCAAAAATTACCTCCTTTTAGAAAGAGTGATACGGAAAATTTGGTAAGTGTAGTTTAAAAATCTAGTTTTCATTGATTTTTTAAAAATTCAAGTTTTTAATGAGTTTCATTAGTTTTTAATTAGTTTACTTTTATCTCATTTAATTTTGCTTTTGTATAACTAGTGAATGACAAGCTTTTAACTTCTTTCCTACCAGAGTTTCCTACCTGTTATCTTCTAGTTTTGTGATGAGCTTTAAAAATAATAATTATATTAATATTTGAGTCCTACCATGAAGAGTTTAGGCTATACTAAGCAAAAACTTCTTATTGACCTTCACCAGATCACAGCAAGTTTTACATCAAATTGAATTTGTAGGTGAAAGTTGCTTCTGTTTGTTTTTTCAGTTTGGATTAGCTATGTTTCTAGGATAAGGATGCCTTCAAAGTAACCATATGTGTCACTGCATTAACCTTTTGTATTTCAGGGCTAATATATTTTGTCTTGCCTAGAAAATAGATTGCTACTTGCATCCTGTGTTTCAGGACACACACTCTGCTTCTACACTAGTAGAATGTTTATATCAGGATTCAGTGCAAGCAACTTAAATTAGTGACCCAAGCACAGAAATACATCCCAATTCTTAGAGCACACTCTCAGCTTTTTCTTTTTTGAAAGGCTACATATAAAATAACAACCACACCTTACACAAAATTTCCCTGGCAAGTTTTACAACAACATAGAAATAAATTTGCCTCCTATGTCGAACTGATTAATGTGAAGATTCCTTAGGGGAACGTGCAAGCTTTCCTTCAGCAAGTATGAAAAATATACTGTAATATGTTAAAAAACTAAATGAAAGCATGTTCTCAGTCAGTGTTGACTATGTTGGCCTCTTGCAAAATGGCAGGCAAAGTCATATTTATTTTTACACTTACACCCACAGATGTTGCACTGGAAAGGGTTTTCAAATCCATGACATCCCATGTGAATAGTATAGAGGATATTGTCTGCAAAGTACATGTCACAGTGTTGGCAGTGATGCAGAAGCTGAGGGTCCTGAACTGGAAGAGTTGGAGCTGGAGTACTTGGTTGACTGTTACTTATGCTGGGTGTACTGGTGTGAGCACTACGATCACTGCTGGGACCTGCCACAGGACTATAGTTCCTCTGATTGTGTGTAGGCCGAGGATCTGGGCTGGTTGGAGATGAGCTTTGAGGAATATTTGCTGACACAGCTGAAACAACTGCAGGGGCAGCAGGCTGCTGGATCATGAAAGGCTTCTCATCTTGACAGGAAACAACATCAGGAGAGGCTGGATTTTGGTTTTCGGGTGGCAAGCTAGATAACTGTCCTGCTAAAGTAGAGAGCTGGTTTAAAGGATTATCTACCATAAGATCCTGGGGATCCCTTGGCAACCCGCTGCTCTGGGTTGGTTTTGTCATGCTTTCGTATGCTTCAGGCTGGATATTTGGGATTTCATGAGTGAAATCATTAAGGTAGTCTGGTTTCTGAACCACCATGGAAGGTGGACTCAAATTAATTAATGCTCTTCTGCTGTAGCCCAAATTGCTGGTCTTCTTCTGCAGAACTCCCCACATTTTCTTGCTGCTTAGGGAAGACCTTGTACCCTTGATAGGCACCATCTTGTGTTTGCGCCTGCGGTGGTGAGACAAGTTGCTTCTGTCACTGCAGCGAAAGGAGCACAGTTCACATTTGTATGGTTTTTCACCAGTATGGGATCGCATGTGAGCTTCCAGGTGACGTTCATAAGCTGATGCAAAGGGACACAAATGGCATCTGTGTGGCTTCTCACCTGGAAAAATGAAAATGGATTATTACTACAGCATCTCAGAATGCTTGGAAAAGGCTTTTCAGAGCTGCTAATCAAACAGTTCAGAGTCAATGCTAGTCTTGAGGTTAGTTGGGTACATGGTGGAAAAGTGGAGACAATTCAGACATCTTTGCCTCACCCAAGTGATAACATGCATAAGAAAAACTGTCACCAGAATTAGCATAACAGATAACCTGACTGGGAGTTGCAGCAATGATGCCAAGGACTGAATGCAGTGATGCTTCTGTGGTGCTCTTAACTGGATCCAAACTCTAGCTCACAAGCAGTTGGCTATAGGAATGTCTGCACCCTGAAATATTCTTAATGATAACTGTGTTTAAACATTGAGGGAGAGTATCCTTTTGATACCTTCCAAACACTTTCAAACATCCTGGAACTGTTATCTAAATAACCCATGCACACATCCATCCACTTAAAAACTGAACTTTGAAGAAGGATCCTAAGGCTAAAGAGTTATTGAAGAAGGCAAAAGCCAGCTAATCCCTGGCCAGCTGTGTGCTCTCTCAGACACCACATTATCACATATTCTCCTCTCTGACAGGTAGAATTTTGCTCTTCTATTACATGATATATAGAGATATTTGCATTAAGACTTTCAAGAGTACTTAGAAAACTTTCCAACATAATTACAGGTCAATACATTTGTAATATAATACTTTAGGACTTTTGATCTTCCTTTCCTTCCTTTCTTAGAGGAGTTTTTAAATTCAGGTCTCCAATGTTAGAAATGCCTGAAGGATTTGATGCATATGCTGAAATGACACATCATCTTATCTTCCTATCTAGAATGCCAGGGGAAATTCTAAATCACTGTTGTGCAACTGATTCTCTTGCCACACTGAACAACAAACTCCAAAAAAAAATGTGAGTAGGCTTCTTCTCTTTACACCCTTTTTTTTAAAAAGTATTTTTTACTATTTTAAATACAGACCTTCAAAATCCATCTAGAATAACTGTAAAAGCCAGGGACTGAATGCAGGGAGGGCCACTATTAAACTGCAAGCACTGTACAAGGTCCAGAAGATGGTATATGACTGGTAAGAGCAAGCCCTTCCCATGCTGAGCATCCTGCAGTTTGGACTCACAATCTGGGATATAGAATAGAAGATTATCTTCTTTCTCCTAGATTACTGGCTCTTCAAGGGGAAAGAAAGCAATTTTTGTGCTACCTCTAAGTAGCTTATTCACACCAACTGAAACCATCACTTCTCCATAAGCATACATATCTATTCACATACAGCATTATGTAAAAACCTGGAGATTTGGTACAAACGATGTAAAAAGACTGACAAAGTCTCTGTCAATCTGAACATGCTTATTTCATTCTAAACTGGTTACACAGAGATAAAGATTTGCATGCTATGTTGCATGCCCTTAATACAGCACAGCTGGTGAACTCCTAATTATACTGCTGTCAGACTCAGCATGAAGTGAATTCTGCACTAAGTTGCACTTAATAATGGTTGTGTGATCATGCCTGGGTCATAATTACTTTGGCAGGTACCTTGCTGTGCATGCATGTTATCCAGGATGCATCATCTGTTTACTTGCATAGCTGACTGGTAGCCTCAGAGCAATCAGTTCCCTATTTCAATGCTGATTCAGTCACTCTGAGCCTTCACAGGCCATGCAATCCATCTCTTGGCCATTTGCCATGCTTCCCCACTATGCTTCTGGGCAAAACTACACTCAAGTCTTGGGTCTCCTTGCCCTTAAGTAAGAAAAAAATTTGAAAACCCAAAAAAGACAACACCTCCCTCCTAAAACAAAACAAGAAACCCCACAACCTTCCTTTTTCTGCAGTCCCTTGGCTCTGTGCACAGAAACAAAGCAAGGCTTTCTGAAAAGCCATTAAGGTAATGGCAAAATGGCATTGCCATCAGG
Source organism: Bucco capensis (assembly GCA_013396975.1). Classification (NCBI taxonomy): domain Eukaryota; kingdom Metazoa; phylum Chordata; class Aves; order Piciformes; family Bucconidae; genus Bucco; species Bucco capensis. The sequence continues at coordinate 82,224 of VWZO01013028.1, forward strand.
ACACCATGCAGTGCTGTGTGAAAAGTAAGGATATGAAATTTATAGTAGAAAGGCAAAGGAGAAAAGATACAGAGACACAAAAAGGCCTCTGGCAGCCTGAGATTCTGTATTATAGAACTGAACAGATTGGTATAGGGAAATGAACTGTTATCTTTGTGCAGATACTGCTGTTTCATTAGCCATCAGACCATCTTTGAAGGAGTAACCTGGCTATAAAGTATTCACTGTGTGAAGGTGAGTCCAATCTGCTGAAGCTCTTTGACAGACAGGAAGCTGACATTCCCTGTATCCCTCTCTCACTGCTAGCTAGCTGTCTGGGATGGAAATAATTCAGACTGCAGGATTTTGCAGCAGAGTGATTTGTGCCTTCAATTTGGCTACCTTTCCCTAGCACCTCTGTGAAAGCTTCTTTGATCAAATGAGTCATGCATATACCCTCTGAGAACAGGAATACCTGTAGCAGCACCAGGACAATCAGCATCCCACATGTAAAGCTCTGTTCTTTCAGTATAATGCTAACAACATCTTATACTACAGCCACAAGAAACAGCTCAAAATGTTAGTCAAGGTACAAACCCAAAGTATTATGCTCTGCCCTAAAAATTTGTGCAGCTCAGGGAATTCTTGCTTCTGAATAATGACCAGAGATTTGTGAGGGCATTTCTCCATATCCCAATTCTTTGTTGGAATCTTTCTTGCTTTTGTATCTATTATGCTGCAACCATGCTGAAATGGTCATAATCTGTAGCAGGAATTGTTCTGCTACCTCCAGCCACTCTCTGCTCCCTAAAGTTGCAGCAGGGTAGGAAAGTATTCTGAAAACACAAGAGAACTGTTAACCTGAGATCTGAGAGTATAAACAAGGTAGGAAGCTCTCCAGAGTAAGAAAAGGAATGCTGACACTATACCAACACCCACATCTTGAGACTTAAAGAAGGAAGATTTGATTTCTTACTCTATAGCATGGCTAAGTTTTATCACATTTGATGTTAAGTAACAACACATTATTTCAGTCATTCTGTCTGAGAAACCAGATGCACACCAAAGCCATCAAACTCATCTCAAGAATCATCAAGCACAGAGTATCAACATCCTCTAGCAGCAATTTCTGTCTCCCATCACAGCTGCAGCAGTCCATCTGCTCATGTTGATGACTGGCCAGTGGTAACTATGGGCTTGTGGATGCAAGTTTTTAGATGACAATAGCTATGTACTACTGAAAAGACATTAAATTTTAAAGTTGATGTTACTTCAGCATCTTTAAGTACCATTTAAAAATAAACTGCAGTGCAGTTTCTCCCACTACACAACCCTCATTTCACAAGCTCAGAAACAGGCACTCTACCAGGTAAAGCTGTTAATAGAAAAATCTCTCTTCTTGTCCACATGCCACACGAGGCAAATGGTGAAGCTGTAACTGCTTTATGAAAAAGAGACAACAAAAAATGCTCCAAAACACACTGCTGCTTTGCAGCAAGCCAGGTAAAGCCACAGTATTTTATCCACTATTGGAACTACTCAAAACTTCCACTAGGAATCTGAAAACAGCAACAGCTACACACAGAGGTAGCTCATGGTAGCACAGGAGAAGAATTTACCAGATCTTCGGAGTCTGAAGCTCAGAACTCTTTAATTACTAGTTAGCTACCATTTTCTGTCCCATTACAACTTGTCAAAAAAATCTAACACTGCACGGCCAGTGCAAGGAGCACTGACTTCCTCAAAACACATCTTGGCAGTGAGTGTGTAGAAGCAACAGTTCACAGCAAAGTGACAATCTGACTAACAAAAACCACACTTAAAGAAAGCTACAATTACATCCAAGTTACAACAATGTGTTTCCTTCAAAGCAAGTCCTAGCATGCCACCTCCTCAAGACAACTGAAATGATATACTTAACAGTTAGGGGACAGTCCATACCACACTGAGAACCTGTAAAAAATTCCCATTCTTTTCAGAATACACCTTTATCTTACTACTCTAGTTACCAGCCAGGAAGTCCTCTGCATTGGTATAATACACTCAGCAGGCACCAAAGTCACACTTTAACAAGCACCTTCTGTTTTCTCTCATTTGCCATGAAGTCAGAGCTGCCTTCACAAACAGTTCAGGATATTCTACCCTTAAAACTGAGGGCTTTGCTTTTCAGCTTTACCAACCCAAGAGTGGCAAATGCTCTTAAACAAACCACAGTAAGTAATTTTTTTCCTTTCATTAGTGTTACAAACCACTTATTTGATGATATGCCACTGTGTGTGAATATCCTACCAATAATGAAACTTTGTTCTTATGACTATGTTTTTCACTTCCACATCTAGAATGTTGTACAGGAATATTTTCACAGCTAAACAACACAGGAGGAAAAGCCCCTATAAATCTCCATCTGGTAGCATGTATGGTTTGCTTTCAGGCTAAACTTTACTCCCAGATCTACTTACTTCAAATTCAGTAATCCGTGGTCATAAAAGTAAGTAGGAATTTGCATGATTTAAATATATACATGGCACACTTGAAAAATAAATAGTCTTATAAAAAAAACCAAAATCAATTCCAATTGCTGAGTAACTCTCAGAGCTACCCCACTGCTTGAAGATGCTAACTTCTCACATGCCAATCACAACACTAAGTTAAAAGCACAGTGAGAGTATTCCATACCTGTATGAATTCGGATATGTTCGATGAGCCGTGCTGTTCCTTTGCTGGCATAGTTGCAGTATCGACACTTTAGCTTCCCATCAAATGTCCTTTCGAAGCCATCCACTAACATTCCTGAGTTTTCATCCAGTGAAACTTCAACAGAAGGATGATCCAGACCATTCTGATCACCTTCTGTCCCAGCTGTGAATAATACAGAGATGGCAAGCAAGTATCAGTAGGACACTATCTATGCAAGTGTGAGAATAGGCCAAATATCTTTTGCTCCTCTGTGCTCTTGGTCTGTAAATACACAGAGCTATAAAATGATAAAATGATTAAAAAAAAGTACATACAAATCATCTGTGATGTGAAAATGACTATCAGAAATATTTCCACACAACTGCAGTAGTGTCAACAATAACCTGGAAAGAAAACAGTGCATTCACTCTCAAAAACATCAAATGTGATAGCGCTGAAATGAGCTTACCTCCCTGAAGAGGCTCTGCTTCCTTCTCTCCACTAACTGATCCAGAAATCATATTTACATGGTGAGTCTGCTGTGTTAGATATTCCTGAAAATCTTTCACAAAGTCCAAAGGTTCTGGCTTTTTTTCACCCATATTCACTCTTTATGTTTACAATCTCTTGTGCCTAGAAGCAGAAGTGTCACGGAGTTTGAATGCATTCATAGAAACAAGTTTGGTTTGGGGGATTTAAGTGAAGGGTTATTTTTATCATACAGCATGACTCAGTGCACAAATTGACAAAGATGAGAGTATTATTTTTAGAATCTTTAACTCATTAAAAATCACCAAATATCTATTACCAGGAAAACTGCTTACAGCACGTCCTTGTTTTGCTGGGACAGAATCCTAGGGCAGCCATGGGCAGCAGGCCATTAGCAGTTTAGAGTCAGCCAGGGCAGCTGAGCTCAGTTGGCTACAGCAGTGTTTCATACCGTATATGTCACATACAGTAAAAAGGGGGAAGTTTGCTGAGGAAAGGGGAGACTTCTACTGGAGCTCTTGCTGATCCTGCTCCTTTTCCTTCTTCTGAGGACTGTTTTTCCATTTAGCATGACTGCTGTACCTTCACTGGGCTGAGTATAACTTCATATTGGCATTGCTTTGGCTAGCTCATTAAATACATTTTCATTTCAACCTGTGAGTTTCCTCTCCTTTTCCCAATCCCTCTTCTCTGCTGGGGAGGGCTCACTGGCTGATAGAGCAACTGCTATAGTTTAAGCCCCAGACACAGGCTAAATGTAGACACAGCAATAGTAACATAAGGACAATATCAAATTGGATACAATGACAGAATAATCAAAATATGGGTTGTTTTTTTTTTTCATTTTTAAATGTATTGTACCTGAATTTCAGCTCCCTGCTAAGTAGCAAACATGCTCCAAAATGTACTCCCAACAGGTCAGGTAGAAAGCACAGAGCACAGCTTCTCCACTTTCCCTGGCAGGAAAAGAAGGAAATGCAGGTTCATTATTCCTATAAGAAAGAACCTTGAAACAAATACGTTTTGGAAGACAGGTTCTAACACTTCACTGCTGTAAGTTTTATTAAAGCAATTACACTTCCAGCAAAAAGTTTCCAAAGACTCTTTTCTGCATCAACTCTTTTCATGTATCTCACTGAAAGACTCTTCTGTCTCAGTGCTTATTTGAATAGTTTCTTTGGTGAACCCAGAGAGCTGGGTCAGTCAGTCATGGAAACTGTAATGTAACAAACTAAATGTCACTGATTAGCAAAGATGGAAAGAAGCCTTATAGAAAGCACTACTTCATAGTTCTCCCCTAATTTTAATCCATTTCACGAGCTAGCATTCAAATAGTAAAAATATTCACTAGCAAGCTCATGCGTTTTTGGGGGACTGTAAATGACAAAGCTCTATCATCTCAATTTGCACTGAAATTGTGCAAAAAGAATGTAGGATTCAGTTGTAAAGAGGGCAATGAGTCAGTCACCTTATTATTCCTGCAGATTATAATCAGAAATCACTTATAATGCTATCACTTCCAGGCAAAGTATCTTTTTATTTTCCAACAGCTACTAAACAAAGCATTAGGTGACCTATAAAAACTCAAGTCCTGAGCTCAAGACCACATTTAAACACATTCTACTGAACTTTCAACATTATTTACAAGCATCAGTTCATTTCTGGCATCTGTATGAGTATGTTCTTCCACATCATACCTAAGTGTGCTCAACTACTAGTATTACTATCACCATTACATCTTTATGTATCAATTTTGCCTACCCTCTTTCAGGTGTCACCAGCCTTGTGTAGGCTTAAGTTAATTTGTGTTCCATTTGTTGGTGTCTCCTGCAATAAAACAAAGATATCAGGATATAAATTAAAGAGAGAGAAAAGAAAAACAGGACAATGTAATGTAGAGTTTTGACCAGGCTAATTTACAATAACAAGAAATAACAATTTAAAATTGAGCCATTCTAAACATTGCATAGTTCAATATGAAACAGTGTTTAAGGTCTATATTTTCAGAGAAGAATCTGTTTATCTCTTTGTGTAAGGCATAAAAAACTTATTTGATTGATTACTTTTATAATGACATTGAGTTTTTACAGAAAATTATACAAGCTTTTAGCAATCTTATTGGGGAAAAGGCATTTTAATGATCAACTGCATAAAACTTCCTTTCTCTACTTCATCAATTTAACTTGAAAACATTCATCTTTTATGCCAATGTAAGTAAGCTGCCACAATTTAAGCATTGCCTCAAACCTTTTGCATGCACAAAAGAACCTTTTGTGACTTTATAGATACACAACCAGCAGTTCTCCTTTTCAGGGAGGAATGATACAGATCAGATGCTCACTATGTCATTACTGCCAGCTAATAAATGCAATTCTAATTATTAGAAACCTGAGCAGCCCAGCTTGTGTTTCACATACTGGAATGGGCTGATCACACCAGATGTTCCTCAAGTTCTACTTAAACAGAATATTTTCTGCACAACCACATGGTTGTTTTGTGCATAGACAATTCCATCTTCTCCAGCTTTATACACTAATGGGTAGAACCCTGGTTATTCACTTTCTACACCTGCTGGGTTTAGCACTAGTTACTGGGCTGATGTGTACTAAGTTTATTGTGTAAGAAGCACCACAGGATGTGCTAGGATGAAAGGGTGCTATAAATACTTTGCCTAAAAGATTCTGCTAAAGAAAATAATTCAGACACAGTAAAGACAGTAGTTTAACACACACAGCAAGAACTTGTACTGCAGTAATTGCATGAGAATAAAATGCCTGTGAGCATATGTATGCATCCTGTTCTCTTTTAAGGAGGAAATTCTTTACTGTAAGGGTGGTGAGGCACTAGAATAGGATTCCTAGAGAAACTGTGGATGCTTCACCCCTGGAAATGTTCAAAGTCAGGCTGAATGGAGCTTGGAGAAACCTGGTCTAGTGGAATGTGTCCCTGGCCATAGCAGAGGGGTGATCATTAAGGTCTCTTCCAACCCAAACCATTCTGTGATAAGGAAATAAGGTGGAAAAAAGCAGGGGATCTCTCTACCCCTGTCTCAAGTGCAAATGACTTAAAATAAGGAAGGATCCCGAACTCTATCCAAGCCCTTCCTAAGCCTTCTCAAGCAGTTTTGCCTGTGGGAAAGGGAAGAGGAATGGCAGCGTCGGAGGTTACCAAGCAGGCCAAGCCCCACGACCTGTCATCACGGAAAACTGCCGATTCTCCGCCACCTCCCTTCCACTCTAGACGATGCACCAACCCTTTCGCGTTTCCCCCACCTTCCTCCGACCCACCCCGCCTTCACGCGTGGGCGGGAAGAGACACGGCCACGGGACACCTNCCATGTCCTCACTCCTGGCCTGGCACCACAGCCTTCCCCCGCCGCCACTGCCCACCCGCTCCCCGAGGGGATCCGGGAGCTGTCTCCCTGCCGGCCCTCACGTCAAAGGGAGGCCCCAGTGGGGATCCCACGGCCGCCGAGTAGACATATCAAGGCTACTGCCACTCTCCTAGGGCTATGCGGGCCGCACTGCCGCCTGGCCCGTCACGGCGAAGGGGGAAGAGACGGCGAGAACAGGGTGCTACTCACCGCCACCGCCCCACACCGCTGCCTTCCTCAACCTCCACCACCATCGCTGCCGCCATGTTTGTTGTGTCTCCCTCAGCCCAGCCCGCTCCAGCCCACAGCAGTCTCGCGAGACCTCGCCGATGGGCGGATGGGGGCGGGACGGGGCTGGGCCACGGCGGAAGGCAACATGGCAGCGGCTGCATCCTGGCTCAGGAGTTGTGTTAAGGTGAAGCAAAGAGGGTCTCATCTCCTGCCCGGGTGTCAGTGTCTCTTGGTACTGCTGAGTCTGTGGGTGTGGCTGAGGGAGCGGCAGGCCGAGGGTTCTGGGCTCGGAGGTGGGGGATCCCGCCTCCCCTCTCCCCTCTCTCCCCTGCTACCTCTGCTGCCGAGGGGCAGCGGAGCGCCGTGGCGGGGGCTGCGTGTGTCCGGTACGCGGTTCTCCGGTCCCGCCTGTGAGAAGGGAGCGTTCGCCGTGGGGTGCCGCCTGCTGGAGACTGGCGTTGCTTCCCCGGGGATCCGCTTACTGGAGCTCGGGGTGTGCTCGGGGCCGGTTCGAGGGCAACTCTGCAGTGGGTGAGGGCGGGACTGGAAAGCTCTCTCCTTCCTCCATCTGGAGGGGTTTAGTGTGGAGAGATAGTGGAGGGTAACTTCTGCTGAAGAAAAGTTCTTGCAGGTCTTGTGGTACGGCTGGGAGCTGGAGCAACCCGGGGTGATGTGCTCCTGAGGAGATAGCGCAGGTCTAGCGGCAGAGGTGCTTTGGTGTCTCCTTATCTAAACAGATTTGGAGCATCGTAGAGGTAATCAAAAGACAAAGGAAATAAGCAGTAAACGTGGGTTTGACTGAGAAGACTTATGTTGGCCTGTGACCGTCTCATGGCAGCTTTTGGGTGTGTTATGATAACTGATATAAAGAAAACCAACCCCATAAATGGAGACATGGAAGCTTCTTCATGTGATGGAGCTTCTCTCCTGAGAAAAAGGAGTTGTCTGGAGCCAGCTAAGACAGATACAGTAGTAGAAGTCATCAAGGAAAGCAAAGTGAGCTTAGGAAAATATATTGATTTGGCCTTTTTTTATTTGTATCTTAATGCTGCTGCCAGGTCAGCCAGCACTTAAATCTTGTTTTACATTGTAAAACAAACAGAAGGAGACTGGTCTTTAAAGAGCTGAGGTGGAGGTAAAAATTGAGATAAACAGAAAAATCAATGTTATCAGCAACCCAGAAACCAATTTTCAAAGACACGTGTTTAGTAGGACAAGCAGTGTGAATCTTTTAGCAGTGTAAATCACTACCTTACCTACAGAAAAAGAGGGGGAAAAAGCAGGGAAGCAGTATCAAAGCATTTGAGTAAGGTACATGCACTTTAACTACCTGAAAGTTAGTAGTACTGTATGACTACATGAATTCTAAGAATAAAAATGTAAACCATGTAGTAACTTGTTGGGGTTTTTTTTAATAGAAATCAAACATCATTTCCTCACTGTGCTATTACTCTAGCATACCTCTTGGTTGCAGCTCTGTGTGAGTGTTGCCAGTGTAGGTCCCACCCCTTGAGGCCGTCCTACTGGTTTTAAGACTTTTCAAGGTAAACTTGTTAGGAATATTCCTTTTGTCCTTCAGTGCCAACTTGATCAGGTATCAAACTGTGTCTGGATATGTATGCTAAGGCTTGTTTTTATTTCTCCTGCCACAGTGGGAGACCTTTCTCTGCCACTCTAAGGTGGGTTGGTTGCAGTGGAAGAGCTTCCAAGTGAAAGCTCTGGGGTGAGGGGAAGGCCTGGAGTGGTTTCTACTAAGGAGGAGGGAGAGGAAGTGAGTGAAGGGACACTTCCAGCAAGTCCCAGCACTCTCAGAGTTGCCTAGAGTGGGCCTGCTATAACCTGTAGCAAATACAGAAGTGTTTACTGTGTTTCAGAGCTTCTGCTTGCCTGCCAGGCATTTTGCAGGTCAGTTGTGCTGATACAGTGCCAAGCACTTGTGCATGACCTTGCTGAACTGCTTTTAATCAAGTTTGTCCAGCTTTCTGTGTTCATAAAAGCACATGAGAAAAATCTGTGTATTTGTTGTGGTCTGCAAGATCTGTGCTTCCTGTTCTGTATGGAGCAGAATCCTCTGAGTGTGTTTAGTGATGTGTTCATCCAGTGTGTGGTCAGAAATGCTACATCTAAGTGTCAGGTGCCATCAAACAACGCTGGAGTACTACCAGTTGTTGTTTCCAACAGCGGTGGCTTATTGCCTACTGAGCCTTCCTTCTCACAGTTTGTCAAAAAGCTCTATATTCTAGGAAAGCACCATGCATTTTTTCTGGGAGCTCTTGATCAGTACTGGTGAAATACTCTTAGTGATTCTTAGAATCAGTAAGGTTGGAAGAGACCTCCAAGATCATCAAGTCCATCCATTGACCCAACACCACTGTGCCACTAAACTATGTCACCTAGTGCCATGTCTACACATTTTTTAACTCCTCCAGGAGTGATGTCTCCACCACTTCCCTGGGCAATCTGTTCCAGTGTTTAATCACAGAATGGTTTGGGTTGGAAGTGACCTCTGGAGGTCATCTAGTCCAAACCCCCTGCAATGGTTAACCACTCTTTCAGTGAAGAATTTTTTCCTAAAACCCTGCCTGACCCTGGCACAACTTGAGGCTATTTCCTCTTGTTCTAATATTTGTTACCTGGGAGAAGAGAACAACCCTGACCTCTGTACAGCCTGGTTGTAGAGAGGTGAAGGTCTCCCCTGAGTCTTCTCTTTGCTAGGCTAAACAACCCCAATTCCCACAGCCACTCCTTGTAAGGCATGTGCTCTAGACCCTTCACCAGCTTCATTGCCCTTCCTTAGACATGCTCCAGCACCTTAAGTCTTTCTTGTAGTGAGGGTTATGCCACCATGAAACAAAAATGCTCTTTTCTATGTACTTGGAAAGTGGAGAAAGCAGGAAGTATATGAGATTTGTAATCTGTAACTGCTCAGGAAGCACACTGTTAAATATCTATATGTGTGTGTATGCTTAGTTTTTTTCTTCTCAGATGTTGCTAAGAATATGGACATTACACAGGTGGATGTTTAATAGTCTTACACATCTGGATGTTGAGTGACCCTATCAGAGCTGGGTGTTGGGTGAATAATCCATTCCTGAGTGACAGCTTCCAGAACATGGTTACCTTGGATTTTATCTCTATTAAGGCAACTCTTTCCTTGTTTTTCTGTAAAGACCTACAGTGACTTAATCTTCATTTGAAAGTGTTGCAGCTATGCTGATCATCCAAAATTTGTACATGTGAGTCAGCATCATTAGTCAGTATTTGTTTTATGTGACCAGAGGTACTGAATGTGAACAATCATTGAATGCTCACAACAATCCTTATTTTCTATATTAACACTTCTTACTGAGTTTGTTTGTTATGCAAGATTGGTGGTGTTGAATTTGGAGTTTCCTTACTATAACAGACATATGCAACTTTGTCTCTAAGACAAAAAGAGTCCATAATCTGTTTTACATCAGTTCTTCAGCCAGGAAGATGACAAGTGTTGAAAGCCAACATGAAAGAGTGAATTATTAGAAGGATCAAAGGAATTTTTACTTCCTGACCCCAAAGTTTCTGCTGTTTTTTGAGGAATTCACTGCAAAATTGTCCTATGTTCTGTTAGCAGTTTGGTACAGCACAGTCAGTTGGGCTGCTTGCTGTGGGGTCAAGAGTGTGTGCTGGCAAAAATGTGTATTGGCAGGCATGTGCTTCTATATACATTATATTTATGGCATAACTGTGTCTCTGCTGGGGCTTTCTGTCAGCAGTTGTCTTGGTAAGATATTAATGTCTCCATACTTCATACTGACATAGCAGAAGTGACAGAAATCTGTAGCAAAGATGTGACCTGTAGATGTTAGCCACAGAATGAGTTGGGTTTGGGGAGCCACAAGAGCAAAAGCTGTTTTTCTGTCATGCCTCTTTTAAGACCAGTCAGTTGAACTGTGCTTTCTTGAATACTGCTTTTCAGGAATACATTTTGCTGCAATTTAGCTACTGTTAGCCTGGTAGTTTTTAAGCCAAATCATATTTATTATACTAACTTCTTTTAAAATCTTAAGAAATTATTCTGTGGTTAGAAAGTATATTAACTTTCAAACCAAGCATATTCCTTTCCAACACATGCTCTTACCTACTTGAATAAGTCTTGGAACACAAAGTGTAGTTCTGCAAGGTACAAAACTAATTACATGTGAATGTAAACTATATTTCCCATTCCATTACTGAATAGAAACAGTGGCTAAAATTGTGTATTGCTTTCTGTCTACAAATACAAATTCTGTTAACTGTTCTGATGTTCTGTTTTTATTGTCAACAGCTGAAAAGACATATGCCAGCATACCTGGCTCCTTGGAGGGCTTCTCTATGTGCCTTTAGATCCTCCAGATCAGAAGTCATGCCAAATCTTGTCAGTGATGGAGTTATCTGTGCTCCACTTCAGACATTCACAGAAGAGGAGACAATGCTGAAAAACATGGGTACCTATTATCTATGTAGTTAAAATTCAGAAATCTCCAACTAGAAGGGGGAAATTTTAGCTTAAATTTCTTGATTTAACTGTAGTTAAATGTTGAGTTTGTTGTGGGGGATTGTGCTTCATTTTAAAACTACTTTAGTTCACAAGTGAAAACTGTAAGGTTCTTTTTCCATGCTACCATAGCACAGTTCCACATACCAGGGTGCAGTTTACTGTGCATAAAGAAATATTAACTGTTTAGAACTGTTGCTGTTACAGAAGTGAAGTTGCCTGGCATTGGCTTGTGCCCTTTCTGAAGTGTTTAGTTCAGCTACAATGAACTGCTCTGGTTGATTTTCAGAGCTTTCAGATATAGCCAGAATGGTGGCAGATGTGATGTGATGAAGAAAACACTCAGAAGGGATCCTCAGAGCAAAGGTGGATGAGTGAGGACTTCTTGGAGAGAGCTTATAAAAGGCTCTGATTAAACAGAAACAATCTTAGAGGATTTTGTGCACTCAAAATAACCTGTGTTAAAGCCTGAAACCATCTTCCCAAACTGAAGGTTTAATTTATAAAGGAATACAATACAGCTAACCAAAGAAGGGGTTTTTTTTTGTCAACCAATGTTATGTAAATTGCTGAGATGCTTTCAAACTTTCTGAATTGATAGGAAATATTTGTTTCAGTTTAGAGAGTTGTAGCTGAGTTCAGAAAGCAATTCTACCTGAGCCTGATAGCACTTCACCTTCTTTCACATGGGCAACTTTTTGTCCTTTTATTGCTTTGTCTGGCAGAATCAGGGGATCCATACATAACCTGTCAGAGGTACCACATTACATTGATCTTCAAGGAGAGTGCTAGAACACTTACATTGCTTTCTCTCTTCTCTTCATTACAGTGGCTAAGTTTGCTCAGGACCAAGTTGCACCTTTGGTGCAAAAAATGGATGAGAATGCAGAAATGGAAGAGTCTGTAATACAGGGATTGTTCCAACAAGGGGTCTGCACATTTTTACTTAATCTTTTCTTCAGAAAGTGAGATGATTTTATCAATCTCTCTGCACTTTTCAGGTTGTTAGATTAAAAGATTGAGGGATGTAATTTAGATGAACTAAAAAATCTTATGAATTTTGGATTTATCAACAGCAAGGCATCTTTCCTTTTTTAATGCATTATCACTCTCCATATTTTTACTCTAATACTCTTTCCATGTCTCTCTCTCCCATACCATATTCATCACCTTATGTTTGAGTTCTTTGACTTCCTTCCCCCAACCTTTTAATTGGGTAAGCATAATTGTGTGCAGTGCTAAAAACAGTATGACTCTGCTAAGTGTTGCTGGAAGAGTCAAGAGTCCTTTATGTCCTTACTGGCCAGCCACAGGGACTTGTGTTACAGATATCCTGTTGATCATTCCTGGCTTCAATTTTAGCCTTTGCTGCTATCAAACTTAAAACTTGTCTAAAATGTCATTTTATACTACAACCACTCTAAATATTAGACTTCTGTTGAGACTGCAGTTGTTCTGGAAAATGGAATCAAATTGGGGTGATGACTGCACATGTTATTTCATGCATGAATTGGTAACTTCTGTGAAGAACTGTTAAGTTTGTTAAGAGTATTGAAAGGAAACAGGTCTTTAGGGAAGGATCTGTAAACAATTTCTGTAGTTTTCATTTTAATCTCTTTAAGTGTCAGCTTTGACTAACAGGTTGTTGACAGGAAGCAAGAGATTGATTTATTTACATCTTTTACATTGCAGCTGATGGGAATTGAGCTTGGAGAAGAATATGGAGGAACTGGAGCTTCATTTTTTTCAACCATATTGGTGGTAGAAGAATTGGCCAAAGTTGATGCATCTGTAGCTCTTATCTGTGAACTCCAAAACACACTAACAAATAAGTTGTTTACCACATATGGAACAGAAGAACAAAAGAGAACTTACTTGCCCAGAGTTGCTAGAGATCTGGTGAGTCAAAGTCTCACTTTACTGGAGGAGGGTGAGAGGAGACCTTAGCAATGTGTAGAAGTATCTGAAGGGAGGGTGTCAAGAGGATAGAACCAGGCTCTTCTCACTGATACCAAGCAATAGGATATGAGGCAGTGGGCACAAACTGGAACACAGACAGTTCCACCTTAACACGAGGAAGAACTTCTTTCCTGTGAGGTGACTGAGCACTGGAACAGGTTGCCCAGAGAGATTTATGGAGTTTCCTTCTCTGGAGAGATTCAAAAACCATCTGGACACAATCCTGAGTAATGTGCTTGCTCTAGGGGATCCTGCTAGAGCAGGGAGGTTAGACTAGATGACCTCTGGTGGTTCCTTCCAACCTTAACCATTCTGTGATTCTGTGATAATAGAATATATGTGCATATTATACATGTAAGTACCTGTATAATATAATATGTGTGAGCTTTGAAACCCTGGGTAGAGCTGAGATCTGTGGTGATACAGATAGGTCCTGTCATCAGTAGCTGAGAGGTAAAAGTGGAAAGGCACTGACAAGTTTCATTAAAATTTCATTTACTGTGGGAAAGAACTTTAAAGCAGTTGACTTTGAGAGACATGTAATTTCTATTCTTAATCTCCATATCTGAAACTTAGTTACTTTGATGCAATAGGTTAAAATGTTTGAATTTAAGAGACTTGTGCTTGTATATAACTGGTTTTGTTGCAGAATTTCTTGTATGTTGTGCCTGTATGTGCAGTAAACATTAACATGCATTTTTCCCTTCAATTGGCAGATAGGCAGTTTCTGTCTTTCGGAGGCAGGATCTGGCAGTGATGCTTTTTCTTTGAAGACTAGGGCTGAAAAGAAAGGAGACTATTATGTTATCAATGGCTCAAAGATGTGGATTAGCTTAGCAGAACATGCAGGAGTTTTCTTTGTGATGGCAAACACAGATCCATCCTTGGTGAGTTGCTTAAAGAATAGTTGCATTTAGGTGACAGCTGATGATGTATGAAACTGTGGGTTTTATATTAATAATCTGATGTTAAAGGTTAGTATTCTTTCAACCTTTTCGTAGCTGACAGCAAACCTTTAAAAAGAGATTTCCCAAGAAAAACTGTGAGAACATGCTGAGCAACTTAATAAATTTCTCCCACCAGGGTAAATAAGAATGTCATAAGCATAATTGCTTAGATGAAAAGCACAGCATGCATTGGTATTATTCTGAGTAACAGAAGAACAGATAATCTAAGTCTTTCCAGTCTTTCTCACTTAACTGATGAATTGCTGATGTTAAAAGGCAAAAGAGAAACACAGAGAGTGTGTACACCAATTCTGAGTGTTAGATTAATCCATGGTGTGACTGTGACACAGATTCCAACAGCAAGCAGTAACTTCGCTGCACAGCCATAACTTGCTTTCCCAGTGATTTCCAGTATAGGCAGACACCACAATCCTGTTTCATGTACATAATACCAGTCCCCTATCTTACCAAGAGAGCTTTTAAGGTTATTCTGATTGTGCTTTCCACATGGAATATTTTAATAGGAAGGCATCTCTGGCCTTTCTTAATTCATGATTGACAGATGCAGAGGGAACAGCTGATGTTGCTAGTGTTTTATTTAGCAATATAGAGTTAAGCAAGCGTAAAATCTCAGTTCTGGCATGAGATATTTAGGCCACTGTTGAGTGATACTAGTATAAAACCCAGTTCTTGATTATTGTTGGAATTCATCCTAGGGATACAAGGGAATCACATGCTTCATAGTAGATCGCAACACAGAGGGACTACATGTGGGGAAGAAGGAGGACAAGCTTGGAATCAGATCATCTTCTACCTGCCCAGTAACCTTTGAAAATGTTAAGGTATTGGATGTTGTTTAGCTATTGAAGCATAGTTGGAGCTTGACCACATCTGAAGAGAGAATATTAACTAAATTCTCAATAATCTTTCCTTAAATGTAGTGATT
Source organism: Bucco capensis (assembly GCA_013396975.1). Lineage (NCBI taxonomy): Eukaryota > Metazoa > Chordata > Aves > Piciformes > Bucconidae > Bucco > Bucco capensis. Next base: position 97,337 of record VWZO01013028.1, read on the forward strand.
ATTGGCATATTTTAACTTTTTCCTCTCTATTCTTTCATAGAAGTCTTGAGAGGATTTGGGTTTCGTAACTTTTTTATGCAGTTTATAATCACATGTAGCAGGGAATGTTCTATTCTTGCAATCAAATATATCTGGTTTATGTTTTATGCCTTCACTTAAGAGGAACACTAAATAAAACATACACTGATTCAAGTGTGAACTCAACCAGCAGTTGCAAAGCAGAATAGAACAGGAATAATTGAGTGATTTTGTTCTTCAGGTTCCTGCAACCAATATCCTGGGACAGGTTGGACAAGGCTATAAGTATGCAATTGGAATGCTAAATACTGGCAGGATAGGTATTGCTGCACAGGTGGGTAATTTTGGTTAATATTGAACACAACCAGTATACCAGAATTTGGATTGAAGTTTACCAACTATTTAAAATATGCAAAAGATTTCTTTATTGATAAGAATAAACTCTTTAGAAAATACTGTATTAAACCCGAAATTGCCACTAGATGTCACCATTCCTGTAGCTAAGTTACAGTCAAATACTGAAACAACTGTAAATGGTCAAATTCTCCTTTGGTGACATAAGCAAATGGCAATTAGTTTGTCTTTTGTGGTTAACTTACTGCTCCTGAAATATATCAACATTTTTATTTTCCATTATGCAAATTTACTTTATAAATCAAACTAGATTTGGAAAATAGAACACACTGAAATGTGTAATATTAATGCTTCCAACTACTTCCAAATGTAACCTTATGCTAATTGGTATTTTCCCAACAACTTTCTAAAGTCTATGTATTTTTGGAATAAATGTTTTTCTTTTTATAGCAGAAGTGTCCTAGTTCATTGTTGTGTTTGAAACTTGCACTTTATGGCACTGTAGGAGGAAATACTTTCTGACCTTGCAGTTATTTCAGAATGCTGTATTTTGTTGTAAACTCAATTTGGATCTCAGATTGCTGCAGATTTCAGTGGAAATTAGGTCCAGACTCATAATAAAATTATTTATGGCAAGCTTTTACAGATTTAATTTACTTTTGAAAGTAATATTGTCTTTTTTTTCTACTTTGCTGTGGATGTATAGGGTGTAATATATCTGTACTACCAATCTCCTATACTTTTTGCCTGAGGTTGCAGTCAGATCAGAAGTAATCATCCTCATGAAATTTAGACTTTCCACATGGCAATATACTGTGCTGCTAAGTGGCTTGGCTTTTCCACCCTTTCTACAGATTATCTGTGATAGAACTTTGTCTGATATGGCATTTAAAAACTAGGACTGTGGACCCTGTTGTTCCTAGACATATAAAGAATATAGAAGCTTTGGCAGTAAACTACATGGGCTAGGTTTTACTCTTAATTACACTTAGAACCTAATTAAAGGGTAAGGTCAGGCAGTTGTTATATCTTAGTTACTACTTTCTTGGCACCTTCAAATGAAGAGAAGTGTATTTGAATAGATAAGAACAGCAGTTTGAAACCCCTGCACTATTGAATTTAGTTTTGCAGTAGTATTGGTTTTAAAAGGTAATGAGCTTCTTATAAAATGTAATTGGGGCTGTGAAAACAGTTTCAGTTGCAGTGCAAGGTAGTTACATATATTGTTGCAGGTGGTAAAAATTTCCTACTTGGTTCATCTATGTAAATTCAACAAATGTGGTAATTCATCTGATAAGCAGAAAACTGCATTATTTTATTGTTTTCCCACATACACATTTTCCCATGTATTGTGGGTTGGTTTTTTTGCTAGAACCTTAAATGATTAAGGAGTAGATATCTGAACCCAGAGAGTCATGTTATCTTCTTGGGACTCTTAGCATTCAGCTTAATATGTGGATGTACCCAAAAATACCTATACACTTGTAAATCATTAAAAGTAGTTTAACTGATCTGCTTAATGTGACAGTTAACTGCCATATTCCAGTATCTTCACTTTATGAGATTCCAATTTTACCCTATACTATTAGTTTGGTTTTTGATAGTTCTTCATGCCATTAATTTCCTTTTTTTTTTAATTTCCTTTTTTGATGTTTCCCCTAATATAATTTCCTATCTTTGTTTTTCCTAGGAAAGAAACCAGGTAAAAATAATACATTCAGGTGGATGGTAGTTCTGTAATGAAACCAAATCATTTGACTTACAAATAGCTATATATTCCAAAATAAATGAAAGGCAGGGTCCTTTCTTTACTATCTTGTTCAGAATGGCATACACCTCTCAAAATTTGCCCTAAAATTAGTTTAATTTCCAGATTTCCTCATGTTTCTTTAGGCTAACAAATCAGACACTAGCACAGATGTGAGTTACTTCTTTATAGATGTTTATATGTAGTTTTACACTGTTATCCTCCAAGATACCAGTTGTGCTTTGCTATCTTCACTGCTGAGTGAAGAATGTGCAAAGACAATGAGTCCTCTAAAATTGCTCTGCAGAGTTGTTTTCTTCTAGAAAATGCTAGAAGAAATGTTATCTCTCCTTTCACTACACTAATTTTCTACCTTCTGAAATAAATTGCTTATTCTGGCAGTCCAGTGTCTTCTGTAAAATGAGAAATTATTTTGATTTATGAAAAGAGCTTTGAATAATCATTCAAATTGTTTTTCCTTTAATAGTGTAATGTAGCTCTATAGATCTGTAGTTTATAGTCATTTTCCCATGTAATTAAGAATTTTCCCAGAAACACTTACTATTTGTGCAACCACAATTGACTCATAAGTTTGGTTCAAAAATCAGTGATGGTGTTTTCACAAGTGTTTTGCCTTTAGTAAGAAAGTTTCTTTCAGGAATGGAATAGTGTGGAATAGGCTTATTCCTTATAACTTGCCTCAGTGTTTTTAATATCTGTAAAATTCTGGCTTTTGAGATTCTGTGTGGAACCTTTATTATATTTTAATAAATAGAATAAATAAATACTATATAAAATAAATATTATATTTTAATAAATATAATTATAATTAATAAATATAATAAAGCTATTTTAGCTTTGTGTAAGTTTCAGCAATCCCTAGTTAGGAAGAAAACTTTTCTTTGAATTCCAAGCTTCTTACAAAGGTGAACTGCCTGACCAGAAGATCATTTATCATCTCCATTAGGTGCAGTTAATTAACTAATTTTTACTGAACTTGTGTCTTATTTCTTACAGATGTTAGGACTGGCACAGGGGTGTTTTGACCATACAATTCCCTATACAAAGGAGAGAGTCCAGTTTGGGAAGAGAGTATTTGATTTCCAGGTACTTGTTAATGAACACATGGGAAGTTTCCTTCATAGATGAAGTTAGCAAAATAAGTCATCTGATTTGCATAATTTGTGCTCTACATTGTGTCCTGTCTCTGCTTCTCAATACTTGGGAAGAGCTTTCCAAAAGGATTTCAGATGAGTATTCAGATGATAGTCCTATGCCTGAGGAGGAATAACTCTGTGCAGCAGTACAGGTTATGGGTTGACCTGCTGGAAAGCAGCTGCACAGAGAAGGACCTGAGACTACCCAGGACAAGTTAACCATAAGTCAGCAATGTGCTCTTGTGGCCAAGAAGGTCAATGGTGCATTAAGAAGAGTGGGACCACCTCTACTCTGCCCTAGTGAGGCCACATCTGGAGTACTGGGTCCAGTTCTGAGCTCCCCAGTTCAAGAGAGACAAGGAACTACTGGAGAGAGCCCAGCAGAAGCTACAAGGATGTTGTGGGGACTGGAGCATCTGTAGGAGGAGGAAAGGCTGAGAGCCCTGAGCTGGTTAGCCTGGAGAGGAGCAGACTGAGAGGAGATCTTCTCAATGTTTGTCAATATCTAAAGGATGGGGGCAAGGGGATGGAGCCAGACTCTTTTCAGTGGTGTCCAGATACAGGACAAGGGGCAGTAGGCACAAATTGGAACACAAAAAGTTCCATCTGAACATAAGGAAAAACTTCTTTGCTGTGAGGGTGCCAGAACCCTGGCCCAGGCTGCCCAGAGAGGTTATGGAGTCTCTTTCTCTGGAGAGATTCCAAAGCCACCTGGATGTGATCCTAGGCAACCTGTCCTGGGTGACACTGCTTTAGCAGGGGGGTTGGACTAGGTGATCTCCAGAGGTCCCTTCCAACCCCCACCATGCTAGGATTCTGTGATTCATCTGCCATGTAAACTATATAAATGTAGTGCTCTGTGCCTTTGCCTTCAAAACACTAGTAACTCCTTTTCCTTGATTGTATATTCACTGCCTATGAAAAATAATACACGTGGACCTCCTTTCTCTTCTGAGTTTAATATCACAGTATGTTGAAGGTGGTCCAGTTTTTATAGCCTTTCATTAAGTGTAGGGGAAGGTCTTTTTCTGGAGGCACTAGAAGTTGTAAAAAGATGAGGTAAACTGAATTCTTAGATTTCCTATTCTATACAAAGACATTTAGTGTTCATAATTATATCTGTATCTTAAAGCAAAAAAGACTCTTTGTTGCAAAAATGATGTACAGTTTAATAAAGAAGATATATAATTGTAATTACTATAGTAATTTTCTTGTTAAAAGAAACCTACATTTGGATGAAAGGAAGGAACATTAGTGCTACTCATAATTTATACAAATTTTAGGAAGCACCCACAGATGTCTTGGAAATTATTGGAACGGCTTCTTTCGAATGGGAAATGAAATTTGTAATTGCCAAATCACTTTGTTATTTTGACCTGCATATATATAATTTTTTTTGCAAATTTTAGGGAGCAGTGTTAATGTTCTACTAAGATGAAAGATTTCATTGTGGTCTAGGAGCAAGTTAGACAATGAAATGTTCATTTTCAACCATAATATTTGGTTCTCCTTAAATAAAGCTATTCTTCTGTAATATCTACCATGTAGAGGTGAGCTCCATCACATTTTTCCTCACCTTTGAATCCATCCATCAGTCACATTCTCTAGACTTCTATGCTTCTCCTAACTCCTGCCTGATGATCCTGGGACATGGGAAGAAGTGCTTGTCCTCTTGCTATTTCTCCACTTGATTTAAGGGGTACTTTTTTCAAGTGTTTCTCAGTAAAGCTCACAGCTTTGACCTATCCATGTCTCTGTGGTACTGAGAAGAATGTTATGGTTGGGTGAAATTTTGAAAGAATCACATGATGGAGGTTAGAATGGACCTCTGGACACCATCTAGTCCAACCCCCCTGCTAAACTAAGGTCACCCACAGCAGCTTACCCAGGATCATGTCCAGGTGGGTTTGGAATCTCTCCAGAGGAGACTCTACAACCTCTCTGGGCAGCCTGGGCCAGGGTTCTGGCACCCTCACAGCAAAGAAGTTTTTTCTTATGTTCAGATGTGTTTGATATTCATGGCTGCACACAGGTTCATATTAGACCATCCTCTCCAGCCACTTAGGCAAGAAATTCCCCAGCACTTCTGAATGGAAGAAGAAAGACGGAGAAAATGAGAGTGCAGTTCCTAAAAGGACTGTGGTGGCCCAGAGGTTTTCCCAACTTCAGTATCAACAGATGCAAAGGAATGTGGAATTACTAGTCCATCTGGATTTTGTGGTTTTATTTTAGAGTATATGTATATATTTTTGGGCTGGAAGTTAGTTTAAAGAAAACAGAAGGTTTACATCAACCTGCACCTCAGGAAGTTTCTCATCATCCTCATATCATCATNGTGCCGCAGATGTTTTGAAGCAGGCACGCAGGATCACTCTGGAGGAGAAAAGACAGTGTAGAAAGACTCGTGTCTTGCAGCTTCTACCTCCTGAGGAGTCCTTGTGCTGTGCCTTTGGCAACTGCTCTTGTCTGTCCCAAATTGGCCTTTACAGCCATCAGTGCTTGGAAAAAGCGCTTGGGAAGAGCGTGGATGGAGCCCTCCCCGGAGCTTCATTTGCGAGGCCTAGCCATGATGATATATATGTATGTATGTTCCTTGGTGAAAAGAATGGTTCTTGCTAGAAATTCCAGTTGATTGCTAGCTGCTTGCTGACTTGTGGTGTGCTTGTTACAGGGAATGCAACATCAGATAGCTCAGGTGGCCACGCAGCTGGAGGCAGCGAGGTTGCTGACCTACAACGCAGCTCGTCTGGCAGAGACAGGAAGGCCTTTCATAAAGGAGGCCAGCATGGCCAAGTACTATGCTGCTGAGGTAACTTACAGCTTCTTTATTCAGTGGATTTGTGTTGAAAAGTTTCTTCTGTTGCTGAGTGTATTACTGAAGTCATGTTTTGCAGTGAAATCTGTGGATGTTACCTTGTTTCTCATTCTCAGTCCATGTTTGGGATGTAAAATAAGCCACCAAAGAATGAACTGCTCATGCCCCTAAATGAAACTTTGAAAAACAAGCAACAGCATTAAAAAGACAGTGAATTAGCGTTTTCACTCATGTAGAGGAATTTCATTTTCTCAGAATTCTCTTTTTGTGGCTGCAGAAGGGACATGGTGAGACTTCATTGGTGACCATGTCAACTCTGCTGGTCACAACTGTGAGTCTTAGTATGAGTCAGAAATGGATTGCTTCTGTCTTCATACTGCTGCTAGTCTTTTTTATAGTGCACCATATGAACTACTGCAGTAACAGTTAGTGAATTCTTGATGTCTACTGATTGAGAAAAATGTCCTTTTTATTCTAAAATAACTTGCATAAATAAGATGAATACAAATATAGCAACCCTTCCTCTTCCCACTTCTAGGAATTGATTTAATTTCTCTGTTTACTTCAAATACAGGCTGAGAGAGTTGGGATTATTCAGTTGGGAGAAGAGAAGGCTCCAAGGAGACCTTCTTGTGGCCTTCCAGGATCTGCAGGGGGCTACAAGATGGCTGGGGAAGGACTTGTTAGGATGTCAGGGAGTGATAGGACTAGGGGGAATGGATCCAAGCTTGAGGAGGGGAGATTTAGGTTGGCTGTTAGGCAGAAGTTGTCCCCCAGGAGGATGCTGAGCCACTGTGCCAGGTTGCCCAGAGAGGTGGTGGCAGCCCCAGCCCTGGCAGTGTTGGGGCTGGGAGCAAGCTGCTCTAGTGCCAGGTGTCCCTGCTCATGGCAGGGGGGTTGGAACTTGATGATCTTTAAGGTCCCTTCCAACCCTGACAATCCTATAATTCTATGAAATAGCTACAAACAATAAAATTTACTGCCACCTGCATGAGGTTGATTCCTGAAATGTTTAACTCTGAAACTCTTTTCACAGGTTGCAACACTGACAACTAGTAAGTGTATTGAGTGGATGGGTGGTGTTGGATTCACAAAGAATTACCCAATAGAAAAGTACTATCGTGACTGCAAGATAGGTGAGTGAGAGCTCCTGAACAGCATTTCTGCTAGCATTAGTAGTGTTAAAGGATGGGGATGAATGACTGTAACCAATACTGATTCAAAGGCTCAGCTATAATTACCTGTGTATGTGAGGCTAATTAAAATGTTTCATTAGATACCAATAAAATACAGCTATACACACGTTGTGTCCCATTCTCTTAAGAAAACTCTAGTGCAGAAAAACCAATTGTTTATTTTCAAGACTTCCTTGTTTACCAATATAATCCTTGGACCTAATGGTTTGACATTTCTTAATGATATTACCCTTTGACTCTTATTGCTGGTAGCATTTGTAAATACTTAGTTTTTGTTGGTTATTTAGGAATTGCTTTTCAGGATAATGTCATTATGTTGTGCCAGCAGAAGAGTATTTTAATTGTTGCAGATTTATGTAAATAATAATTCTGATTCTAGAACTTGCACAAAGTTCATAGCTGTAAATGTTCTAACTGCACTGCTAGGATGATATCTTGGCCTCCCTTCTTGTACCCACTGTTGTTTTATGGTTTTCTAATTTATATTCTTCTGATTTCAGGTACAATATATGAAGGAACTTCAAATATTCAGCTGAGCACCATTGCAAAAAGTTTAGCACAGGAATACTGAAACCATAAGGACTTCTTGACTGTTAAGGGGAATCATTTCCTTGAATATTCATTGTGAATTACACATTTATTTGTAATTGAGAGAAATCAGTAATTGCATCATATATAAGAACAGAGCATCACAGATGAAACTATGAGTTCCCCATTTCAGGAGAGTAAGTGTATAATTCATATAAAATTGTGACTTCTGTGTTCAAATCCAAGTCATGGTTTACAAGTATCTCTGCCTGAGACATTTCTAAGCTAACACATAGGCTGAAATTGTTTTGTTGCCTTAAGTTATGCAAAGAGTGTGCTATCTCCACTTTGAGATATCAAAGTGAGAACAAAAGAAATCAAATCCTTGACTTGCCTGGTGTGAAAGGTTCTGTTAAGCCACCTAGGAGAAAAGACCCTCTCTATGCAGCAGAACTGTGGTGTGGTGTGAAGCTGCTCTTTGTTCATGATGCCCCATATTAGCATGGGGGGCAGGAGAGGTATGTGGAAAGAGAGAGAAGTGATGGTTTCCTCTCCCAGGTGGAGCTGCTGTAATTGGAGTAATTTTTATAGCAGCTCTTAGTGTGTTCTTAAGTATATCTTGGTAATTAAGCCCTTCCAGCCCCAATTTGTAGTACTGAAAGGTGGATAATATCTACCTCCCTTTCCAGCCTTCTCAGCTGTTAAGGGTTTTAATCCAAGAGGCTATTTATAGTTCTCCTTTCAGAAAAGGTTGAGTTGAAATCTTTCTGAAATAGGGTTAAAAAAGCTCTAGTAGTTCTGCAAAAAGACACACAGAAGCTGGGTAATAGGAATGCTGTGATGCTACCTCACAGTTTCCTTTCTGTGTTCAGTGCATTTTACACACTTTAACCCTCAGAGCCTTCCTGGGAGTTAGGGAAGGACTGTTAATTTGCAGCCTAGAAAGCTCACTCATGGAAATTAGTGGTTCTCTAGCTAAGTTTTCCTCCTTTTGAGAGAGAGAGAGAAAGAGAGCAGGGGTTTGAGAAGGATTTGCTTTTTTATCCCTCTCTGGTTACTTTATAATGTACTGGGTTTGGCAAGGGTAGAGTTAATTGTCTTCATAGTCATTCAGAAATTAACACTCCTAATGCCCACCAATCCATTGCCTTTTTGTAAACCTTGCTGAGAATTATTTCAGGTGCCAGGTATTCTGGAGTCCCACATAAGCTCCCAGTTCTTCCTCTTTCTCTTTCTGCTAGGCATTTTATTTACAGCAGAAACCTCTTGAGTGCTGGAGAACTAATTAACTAAGAATCAAGAGACAGAAGGCTTAATATATGAAAAATCATTATAATTGCTGTAATTGGCAATTTGTTTCAAGTGTTTTGGGGAGGGAAGGATTGGTTTTCTGGTTTTGGCTGCCTTAGAAGAATCTCATTTTTTAAAAGCTTGCTCATCACTGATGATTCACTTGGAGTGGAGCTTAGAATGTTACAGGCTGAGAGCCCTGAAGGCTTTTCTAGCAAAACTAGGGTAAATGACACTTAACAAGTAGGATTTTGTAAAACAAGAAGACTCCAGTGCCTTATACAAAGAAAGAAGCAAGGAGGAAAAGCACTGTCAAAAAGTTTTCTGGCTTTCTATCAGCTTCAAAGGGAAGTAGCTACTTTAGTGAATTAATGCCCCTAGCTACATACTTTGCCTGTTGATAAGTGAAGAATTAAGTCCCTCCCTTATCAATTTGATCAACAGCTCTGAGATTTTCAAAAGTACAAGAATAGAAAGGTAGACTATATGAGTTCTGAAGTTTATTTCTAACATCATTATTATTATTATTAATGCATTTCAGGTTGTCTGCAGTTTCAGAACTGAAACAATCTGTTAGACTAGAATAAGAGCTACAGACACTGCAACAGTTAAGTACAGTTATTCTGCTCAACATATTCTATCTGCAGCTCAGAAAAAGCAAGGTCAAGCCTTTAACTAATGTTACAGCTGTAAATATTTCATGTCTCACTTCTGTATGTTGCATTCTGTACACACTTGACTTTTGAAAGAAATGTATGTATTGTGTTTGATTTTTCTCTACACAGTTCTGTGGAGGAGTATGAGCACAAATGAATTAGAACCACTGAGTTTCTTTCATCATGGTTTTAAAAGGGCATTGAACCACTGTGGAGAGCATTAGGTATTCTGGGAAGAGTTAACCTGTTTTATCCCCTTAAGTGTGACTCTATTGCTGCACTAAACACAGAGATGTTAGTTCAGCAATAAGATTGAGGTTGGCTGTTAGGCAGAAGTTGTTCCCCAGGAGGGTGCTGAGCCACTGTGCCAGGTTGCCCAGAGAGGTGGTGGCAGCCCCAGCCCTGGCAGTGTTGGGGCTGGGAGCAAGCTGCTCTAGTGCCAGGTATCCCTGCCCATGGCAGAGGGGTTGACACTAGATGTGATCTTTAAGGTCCCTTCCAACTCTGACAATTCTGTGATTCTGTGTGCTCTGCTGTTGTCCAGGAGCTGTGAAGAGCTGCCTGCACTCCCCACCCCCTGTTCAGTTTGGGACAGACATTTAGGGCTTGTCATAAACTGCATCTCTCTGGCACTGTGGGCACAGGACTGTTGATGGCTGCAGAGCTGGTGTCATACATACCCTAAGGCTTTCTGTGCTAAGGAGAGAACTCAGAGCTGCTTTATTCTCAATATCTATTTGTGAGTTTTGCCTTGATATGTCCTTAGTCAGCCCAGTCAATCTAGTCTATTGCCCTGGAACAGCATCTGCAGTATCAAATGTTTCATCTGGACTTCCCTGGTTAGAGGAAAAGACCTGTACTGAGAATGTGTATTAAAAAGTGCCTGCATTTGAGCTTTGACTTAATACAGTGCTAATCTTGTATATCATGTGATTGTTCTCTAATAATCTGTCATTTAAGAAGATTCTCAGATCTTACAAGTTTTGGACTGGGAAAGAATGACTTACCTGTCAGGTTTCTGTAGTTTTACTCTGGTTTGTGGTAAAGGTCTGAGGCAGATTTCCACAGAAAGTTTTAATCACTATTTGGGAAACATTCAAATACAACATTTTGTTTCATGTTTTCTGTCCTGTTGTTCTTCCTTCCATGCTTTGTTTTCCCCATACAAATATTGTGGTAGGAAAGGCTTATGTGAAACACAAAGTAATTGTTCATTGGGAGCCTTCTGCTATGTAAAGAGTTTTCTAATTAGCATGTTATTGCATTTCCACTTGGAAATCTTTTGGTGAGAGACACATTTCAAGTCCTTCCTACCAAGCTAAGCTCAATGTGAAGCAGAGTCTACTTCCAGAGCAGCTATCTGACTTTCCTGGGCTTGCTTATTGGATACATGAAAGCTGAAGAAATGTTTTTTCCTCAAGCCCCAAATGTACTCAGTGTACTGAGGTGATAGATCTCTAAGAGAATTATGTGGAAGTGGTTAACAGCTACCACAAATGCTTCATAAATATTTACCTGTTATGTTATCACTGTGCAAACTGTTGGCAGAGGCACAAATCAGCTGGCAGGCAGATGAAGATGTATTGGATGATTCCCAAAGAATTTTCCACAGTATTTCTCATTTGTTGTTGTGCTGAAATAGTTGTTGCAGAGTTGTTTTGCAACGAGTTGTCTTCTCTGAAGAGTAACTCCTTAGTCTAGGTCCAGGTGAGGGGATATGGCTGGAAGACTGAACTCTTGTGGAGTTGTGTCTGGAGTTAGGTAGCATGGTTGATTGTACACACAGGTGAGAGGAAGCAAGAGTTCTTTCCTAGCCCACACCAGTGAATCCAGAGTTGCAGGCTAACAAAGAGGATTTTCAATCATTACTTCAGTTAAGCATGCCAGTTGTAAGATCTGTTGCTATAATTAACAAAGTCCAGCTTAGAAGCACTGAGGGAAATTCTCATTATCTGAGACTAGAGACATTATTGAACTGCTTTGAAATCTTGGCATTTGTTATCCTCTAAAAATACTCTGTTCTTGTGCAATAACTTACATTAGGTAACTAGAACTAACCAGAGTGTTGCCTAATAGCTTGGTTCATAGAGCATTCAGATGGTGATTCAGATTGGTATATTAATGCTGAAAAGAACATGCAATGTACAATATAACTTTTTCTTTCTGATAAAGTATTTTAAAATGTGAAGCAAAAATATGTGCAATCTCAACAGGCAGGAATAGCATTTTTAGATATTATTCTGTCTTTTGAGATCATTTTGATTTACATCTTTCTGCAACTATTCTCTGTGTGTCTATTAGTAGCTTAGAGCTACTAATAATGGAGGACTAGACACAGAAAAAAATGTCAAGGTGACTTCACTAAAAATCCTAAGGAAAATCACTCCTCACCTGACAGAAAACTATGTCTCCATAGCCAAGTAACCAGCACTGTCAGAACTGGATTTATTTAATATACACAATGCAGAAAAACATGTTCATCCAACATTTTCCAGGGATCTCTGAAGAAAGGAAAGCTATTACAAGCTGTAACCACTCTCTTACATAAAAAAAATCAACTAGCAACAGGAAAACCTAAAATACAGCAATAAATCCTCAACTTTCACATTGTTAGTTTGTGTATTTGGGAATCACCTAACCAGGAAATCAGCATTTATGGACTGAAATACAATTCTGCTCTCTAACCAGCCAGACCAGGAAATCTTCCAGTCTGTTTGAAGTGTTACACAAACCATTGTCACGATTTGGGACAGTTCTTAAGTTGTAAGAGGACAGAGGAAGCAGGGCTGGAGTGCTTTGGATGTGCTCAACAGAGGAGAGAAGTCCATGTGCAGATGTTAGCAGGGCTTAAAATGGGTTTTGGTTCATCTGTAACAATGGCTGGAAGGTCACAGTGGGAAAGTGCTCCTTGGTGGGAAGAGCTGAAATGGGACATTACTGCTTGTTTGGTTCAGAGCCAAATGCACATTGGCAAATGAAGAAATGGCTTCATGTTCTCCAGCTATGAGACAACTTTCTTTCCTAGTGTGGAGAGAACAAAGAGCAGAGCTGCAAGATGATGGCTTCATGTTGAATTTGTATCCCTTGCCTGCAAGTCTGACTGATTTGCTTCAGGAAAGTTTCCATTTCGGAGCCTGCAGAAGGACTCTGGGAGGTTCTCCTCTTCATAGGACACAAGAAGCTCTGTTGTTCCCCTGCTTGAGGAGTTGTTTCCTGCCTCCTCTAATGAACAGTTAGCCAGGACTAAATGATCACCCAAGAATAATTTTCTGATCATCCTTTTCATCACTTCAAGTTTAATACAAATGCCTTAGATATTCTTAACCTTAATTTTTTTCTGGAACATGCTGCAAGATGTGTCTGTTCATTCCTGTGCATCCTAAAGATGCAAATCAAATCCTAGAATGGTTTGGGTTGGAAGGGACCTCTGGAGCTCATCTAGTCCAACCCCCCTGCAGTGGGCAGGGACATCCCCAACTAGAGCAGCTTGCCCAGAGCCCTGGCAAGCCTCACCTGCAATCCCTCCAGGGATGGGAACTCAACCACNGATTGCTGTGGCAGGCTATTTTGATTGTTGCTTGAAGAATAACAGAAGCTATTGGTCAGAAAATGTATTTGAGTGCCATGCAGGATTCACAGTTTCCAAGGTCCAAAGCAAGGTGCAGCAGCAGGTCTTCCATTTTATGCTAGAAGAGTTGGGATTATTCAGTCTGGAGAAGAGAAGGTTCTGAGAAGACCTTATTGTGGCCTTCCAGGATCTGCAGGGGACCTACAAGAGGGCTGGGGAAGGACTTGTTAGGATGTCAAGTAGTGATAGGACTAGGGGGAATGGATACAAACTAGAGGAGGGGAGATGTAGGTTGGCTGTTAGGCAGAAGTTGTTCCCCAGGAGGGTGCTGAGCCACTGTGCCAGGTTGCCCAGAGAGGTGGTGGCAGCCCCAGCCCTGGCAGTGTTGGGACTGGGAGCAAGCTGCTCTAGTGCCAGGTGTCCCTGCCCATAGCAGGGGAGTTGGAACTTGATGATCTTTAAGGTCTCTTCCAACCCTGACAATTCTGTGACTTCAGTGATTCAATTTGCAGAGATAAACAATTCTCTGGAGGTAATACAGCTTGTTATTATTTAGTAATTACTTACAATGTACCTAGTTACCTTTATGTAAGAATCTGGGCCACAAGAGAGTTGTGGTTGTCCTCTTAATCCTTCAGGTGGCTGACACAGCACCAGCTTAAAACCCCCAATGATCTGGTGTCTCAGACTATTGTAATTTAATAACCAACCTTCTGTATACTGCTGCTTCTATTTAGAAGTGCCCAAAAATCTTTTCCTTTTTTTTTTTTCTAACTGTAAAAGCCTTCTGGCACTGAATTACATCTAGTTCTTGACTGAAACATATCTGCTCTATGCTAACCTCATTATCCACGAATGATTTCTAGAAGAGGAAGTGAAGAATAATTAAATCATTCCTAACTGAAGGAAATGCTTGGCAGAACTATGTAAATTCAAAGCTGGCTTAGGTGCTGTGGTTTCATATTCTATTTCTGGGAAGGGCAGAGAGAGAAACAGTTATTTTGGAGAGCCAGATTATTGCTTTGAGATGAAAGTACACTGGGACATCCCTGTTCAGGTACCTGCCATCACCTGTAAATGCTTATAAATTAAACTTGCCCCACTTGCTGCACATCTTATCTTCTTTGGTTGGTGCTTGCAGAAGTGGGATTTTTTTTTTTGTCTGTGTGCAAAATTAGGACTCATCCCTTACCTGAAATAGCAATTTAGGCTAGGTTTAGGTTAGGCTTTAGAGTAGGGCTTCAAATTAAGGCTCAGCCCTCAACTGAAGTGGCAACTTCTCTGCAGTGGTGTGTGGCCTTGGTTGTCCACACAGGGCAAAGATGCAATGGGATGGACTTCCCTCCCCTTCCTCCTTAGCCTGTGACACAATGCCTGGGGAAAAAAAAAACAAAAACAACAACAAGATTATATTTTGGAGTTAAAAAATGTGATTCCTCTCTGTGTGCTCAGCAGGAGTGCCTGGGGCAGCCCATGGGCTGGGCACAGCCCTCCCATCTCTTCAGAGTCTCACTTTTTTTTTCCCTCTCTGCAGATTTCATGCTTCCAAGGCTTAAAGGCAAAAATAAGGGGAAGGAAAAACCCTCACAACTAGCTAATTTTTATGTGGGAATGTTTGCAAATACATTAGTGATGTGTAATTGAATTCTTAACTGGGCAGAAATATAATTAGAATGCTGGAAGAATGGCTTTTCAGTGCTCCACAACTTTGTCTTTCAAGGAACCAAATTGCTGCAATGAGTTATGCACTCCAGAAATCAGCTTAGAATTAACAACATATGTCCTACTTTTCCAGCTTTACCTTTAAAAGTTACCTATTACACTAATGAAGTGTAAATAGTGAACTTCAGTGATTTACAAAAGGTACCAGCCTTGCCTCTTTTCTAAACAGGTTGATTTATGTGCTGTTTGCTGTTTTTTGAGAACACAAAACAATTAATTTATGTGTGAAAAGAACAGTGAATTAATCCTAGAGAGCCCTGGAGCCTTTAAAGACCTGAATCATATGTTGAGCTCGTTTAAAACTTGCATAAGAAATTAATGGAGAATAAAGCCCTTTAATTTGAAAAGTGCATCTATAGTAGGTGTCCCTAGGATATCTTCAGGAGCATTATTCAGAAAGGTTAAGGAGGACTTTATTTTTTCTTTCTTTCTTTTCTTTCTTTTTATTTTTGATGGTCAGTATGTATTTCCCAGTTTGCAGCTCAACATGGTGCATTTCAACTTATAAAAGAGACAGAGATTTTTCAAAGAAAACGGGGAGCTTTTTATTCACCTTCCACTTAATTTCCTTGCTGCCTTGCCAGTCCCAGCTTAATGAATGTAATTGCTACCTTTGATGAAAATACTATTATCAAGATCACACATTACATTGGAAAACAGTTTTTCTTTAAACACAGCTACTGCAGTCTCTAATTATGCATGTAACAAGTGGCTCCTGAACAAAAGAGCATGTTGTCTACAATTGCTAGGAATTGGAGCAAGGCAAATTTGAACAAAGAACAGATTAGATTTGCTCCATGCTCCACAAAGCCCATTCCCCTGATTAATTTCCTGCAAAAACTAAAACAATTCTCTCTTAAAAGAAACTAACCCTCATCCCCAGAATGATCCATATGCCATTTGTGTCAATCTATACAATGATAATGGCTACAGATTGAAATTATTAACTATTAGGAGTAGTAAAATAGGAAAGCTCTTTTATAAACTTGCCTTTTCATATGTAAATAAGCAATACAAGGACTTAAGGAACAAAAAACCTGACTTTTCTGTGGAAACCAGGAGCAAGAAAGCACCCAGTAACTGAAAGTCTGAATTGTGCATGGATAATCCAATTATTTTGTCAGTTTACTCTGTATTCTGCAGCAGGAGTCTCAGGTCTCCTAACATCATGTTGGGTTTTCCAAGAACAATGTATTTGAGGGTTGCTTCCCATGTGTGCACCTTGAGGAGAGATCTCCTGAAAAGGATTTCATTTAACCCTTCAACCAAATGATTTTGTCAACAGGATTTAATGAGTCAAAATCAGAAGTGAGAAGGCATCTTGTTATTTTTTCCATGGAAGAGCAGACAGACACTGGTAACATTTTGAATTAGGACTTGGCTGCTGATAAAATCCTGGGATAGGGATTGAATTGGGTTTTTTGTAGCACTAATACAAGGAATTAGTCATAACAATTTAGAACACTGTGTTCTTTTTCATTCTTACTTGTATTGATCTAGGATCCCTTGCTGTAGCCCATGGTACAAGATGCATACAAAACCCAGTTCTCTGGGTAAAAGCCAAAAAACAAAGAGTTCTGCTGCAAAATATTTAGGATTGGATGTGGACTAGTGTAAACCTGTGTCTAGATTGTTTTCAAGAAAAGCTGGTGAGCAGAAGTGGTGTGCTGGTTAAAAAGCAGCCCTAGCCTTGCATCCCCTTGCTTGCTCTAGTGAAAACACTTCGTTCCTGGGAGCAAAGTCAGATTAGTCACATAAGAACTGGCAGTGAAAGGTAGGGTCTGCTCAGCACTGCTCTGCCAGCCTAAATCCAAAGCCACTGTATGTGTAATACACACTGCAGGCCTCAGCTCAGTTAGCCTGGCCTTCAGCTTTGCTGTCTTCTCTGCCACTAAGCTCTGAGCTTGGAGCAGTGGCTGGAACCCCAGGAGCTGTGCTGCCATCCAGCATGACCTGGACAGGTTAGAGAGATGGGCAGGGAGAAACTTAATGACATTTAACAAGGGTAAATATAAAGTACTGCATCTGGGAAAGAACAACCCCATGGATCAGTACAGGCTGGGAACTGATCTGCTGGAGAACAGCCCTGGGGAAAAAGCTCTAGGAGTGCTGGTGGCTAGGAGGATGCCCATGAGGCAGCAATGTGCCCTTGTGGCCAAGAGGCCAATGGCATCCTAGGATGCATTAAGAGGAGCGTGGCCAGCAGAGCCAGAGAGGTTATTCTCCCCCTCTACTCTGCCCTGGGGAGGCCTCCCCTG
Organism: Bucco capensis; assembly: GCA_013396975.1. Classification (NCBI taxonomy): domain Eukaryota; kingdom Metazoa; phylum Chordata; class Aves; order Piciformes; family Bucconidae; genus Bucco; species Bucco capensis. Next base: position 114,646 of record VWZO01013028.1, read on the forward strand.
GAATGCTGTGTCCAGTTGTGGGCCCCTCAGCTCCAGAAGGATAGGGAGCTGCTGGAGAGAGTCCAGCACAGGGCCAGCAAGATGCTGAAAGGAGTGGAGCATGTGCCCTAGGAGGACAGGCTGAGAGAGCTGGGTCTCTTCAGCCTGGACAAGAGGAGACTGAGAGGAGACCTCAGCAATGCTTAGAAATATGGGAAGGGTGAGTGTCAGGAGGAGAGAGCCAGGCTCTTCTCAATGGCATCCAATGTTAGGACAAGAGGGAATGGGAGCAAGTTGGACCACAGGAGGTTTAGTATTAACCTGAGGAGAAACTTCTTTCCAGTGCAGGTGCCAGAGCACTGGCCCAGGCTGCCCAGGAGCCTGTGGAGTCTCCTTGTCTGGAGCCATTGCAGAGCTGCCTGGACACATTCCTGTGTGAGCTTGTCTAGGTGATCCTGCTCTGGCAGGGGGGTTGCACTAGATGATCTTTCTAGGTCCATTCCAACCCCTGACATACTGTGATACTGTGATGTCCTCTCTGCCACTAAGCTCTGAGCTTCAGTTTTAGTGTCCTTTCTGCCACTATAAGCTCTCCTTGGCCATAGACACTGGCAGGTGTGAACTCTTCCAGTAGGCAAAGCCTTCAATACAGTCAATACTCCGTAAAGTCTATTCATGGACTTGGTGCTGCTGATATAGGAAAAGCTCAATGTGTTCTCTGTCATAAGTTGAGCAAAGATACAAAGTGTTGAGCCCTCCATATAGTTTTAAAATACAGGTTTGGTTCTTCACAGGATTGTTCTTAATAGAGTTGGTTTACCCTCCTGAAATTTGGGGTTTTAAGCAAGACACTGCTGAGAAATCTCTTGGGTTTCACAGCTATTATCTGCACCCCCAGTCTCTTTTCATAAAATAACATCTTTTCACCCATGATGTAGCTTCATGACTGCATAGCTCTGTGGCAACCTCACCCCTGCACTGCTCTGTGATGTCTAGTTTAGGTCTTCTTCCTTCTATCTAGCCTAACTCTCCCCTCTTTTAGTTTAAAACAATTACCTCTTGTCCTGTTGCAGTAGGCTCTGCTAAAATAGCCTGTCCCACAAAATATAGATAGCTTCTCTCCAAGAGGGAAGGATAACAACAGGCATGTTGTGTTCAGTGCCAGCAGTGGAAGAAGTGAGGTGGCAGAAGTATGTGTGTTAGCAGCCTATTTTTCTGTTTCCAGACCCTTTTTCTTGAGTGTTTCAGCTGCCATTGGGTCTTCTGATGATGGGACCAGTGCAGAGCAGCACTGGTAGAAAAATAAACCCTGAGAACAGCCCCATGCTTTTAAGGCTTCTAGCTGCATATCACAGTGACAAAAGGGAACAGGATTATAATCCCTTCCTGGGGAAGCTGGAGAACAAACCCAATATATTTAGAAAATCCAGAATGACTTGTGGTTTAGTTCCCCCAAACAAGTTGAAATTAACCTCCTGAGTCTGGGGAAACATATTTGTGTACTTTTCTGAAGAAATGTTAGGCTGTGAGGTTTTCTTCTTCTGGAAACTAATCCATTGTTTCCTGCAGTGGGTGTTAGGTTCATGTTTTATTGTAGCATTTAATGCAGCACACTGTAAAGAGCCTGGCTGGAGAGAAGCTATGGCACTTGGACACCTTCCTCACACATCCCCACTGACATCTCCCATCAGTTCATTTCAGAAGTTCAGCACAATTACTAGCATAACCCCCAGATCCATAAGCACTCTTCCAGGTGTCACCTGGCACCTAAAAATATCTTATTTTATCACAGGCATTGTCTGGAATAAGCATTAATTCACAAATACCCTCACAGCCCCTAATGGGGTAGTTGTGTGGGGATGCAGGAGAGATTTCTCTCAAGGTATGATGCGCTTGCTGAGATCTATTTTACAGCCAGGGGTGGGGCAGGGTAGGAGGCTTGGGATGTCCCTTTGAGAGGACAAGTCCTTGACAACAGTGGACCAAAGAGGATTGCACAGGAGTGACAAGGAGGAGACATCTAGTGAGCTTGTATCCGGCTCACTCTCTGTCCGTTCTCCATCAAGTTCTTAACATAATGCAGAGGAGGAGGTGATCTTATATCTGCATTTAAATAACCTCTTTTCATCTAGTGCAAATGCAAAAGGGAAGGAGCAGTTGGTGACAGAGGCCTCAGAGATCACTTGCTTGTTGCTGGATTGATGGAGCTGAGCCCGGGCCAGCTCAGCACACCTTGGCTTCCACACACAGCTCGTTTGTTTCACGCTTTGCTCTATCGAGATGTATGATCCAGAAAGAAGGAAAAAGGAGTTGAGGTTTAAACTCTTATCACTAAAGTGAGTCTCCCTCTACATTAAAAAACTATCCAGACATTGTAACAGGAATGGGTTCAGTTCTTATGTCATAAATTTGTGTGTGTAGAAAAAAGACTTATTGGTGAATTTAGCAGTATTTTTCGTTGAACTGGCAGTTGCTAACCATTACACCAGTATTTATTTGATTCTTAAAGAGCACAAAAGCATGGACTACAAATAAAGAAGATGGAGTAATAGCTTTTGACTGGACCACTAGCTTTAAACTTGAAATGAAGTGTCCAGTTTTGAGTTACTGTGTCCAAATGCCATTTGTACAGTTTGAAAAGTGGGGGCATTTTTCCAGCTTGTCACTGTTAGCTGTAGTTCATTCCAGTGAATGATACCAGTGAAGGAGCAGTTGTTCTGCTATAAGTACTTCACTCATGACTGGAATGTATTAAATGTATTAATCTGTGCCTCAGAGTGTAATTTAGGGAAGCCCTACATTTGACACATTCCTGTACATCCTTATTTTATTGCCTTTTCCTGCAGGTAACAATGTCTCAAAAGCAAAGAGACTGGATGAAGTTAAAATTACGTGTCACCAAATATTATAAGTGCTTTTTGTTGCTCATTTGGCTGTCAGAATTACAGATTTTCAACAACATTAGTTTAAATATGTTTATGACTTGATTTACACCTCTGACGTCCAAATAAAATGCCAGGCAGGAATCTAAGGCTTCTAATGAGCTGAGAGATGAGATGAAGCCATGAGGGGAATGTCCCCAGCCTCACTGCAACATCTTTCATGGCAAAACTCAGTCTCAAATGGCACCTGGGCCAACCAAAGATAAAACATGAGGGTTGAGTTAATCCTGGAGAGTATTTGTCAAATCTCCTTCAAGTCAGCAGAATAAAAATATATTTTTGCAGCAAGGTTAGACCTTATGTCAACTAAGTGAACCTGCAAAGCATTTATAGCCACCTCATGATTATTACCTATCATAAATTTGAAGCACTCTTAATCCATAGGTATATAATTTTGAGCTACTTGGAGATGCTCTTGCCACCTTCTATTTTCAATGTAGCAGTCATCCATATTGCTGTTGGAAATTAAGCAAGGCCATGACTATTAGTAATAAATGGCATTTTCTGAACTGTGTGGTGAGTTATGCACCTATGAAAAGACATACATCTATTGCTGCCCAAACCAGGGGCAGGTGTCAAAGCTGGGGCTGTTGCAGGCAAATCTGGAGGCATATCCAAATGTTGTGGTTATCAGCCCTGGATTTCTGGTAATTAAGGCAGTTTAAATAGTTGGGTTGAAAGTACAGCTCGAGTGACTCTGTGCTGGAAACTATCTCACCTCTCCTTCCTTCCTGTGATGTGTAAACCAATTAACAACCAGCACATCCCTTCTTTATGTTTAACCAGATTTTCCCTGGAAAAGCAGAACCCCACAATGCCAGCACCACACCAGGGGTCAGCAATATTTCCTCCAAACACACCAGGCTGCTTTTCTTCTGTTGACATCCACGTCTTCCCTTGTATACATTCCAAAAACAAATATCTCCAGCTCCCCACAGCTTTTCCTATGGGCTGGAAAAGCCTTTGCTATGGAGCAAGGCAATTTATAAAGGTAGCCAAGTGCCTCCCTGCTCCACCTGCAGGCATCGTTAGCTGGCAGTGATGGGAATGATAGAGGAGATGGGACCAGAGACTGAACTCTGACCTTATTGATCCAGCCACCTCTACCCAGCTGAGTTGCAGCAGTCCAGTCAGCTGAAAAGGAATTTAAAGGGCAGTCATCTTCCCTGCTCAGCCCCTCCTGTCATTAATAACGTTTTCATCCATGACAGTGATAAACATGCAGTACTTGAGGGGAGTTTATTAAGGTCAGTCTATAAATAAAAATTAAAATTTAAAAAAATGGGTTTACACAGATGAACAGATGGATGAAGAAAGTGATTGGTAAAACAATAAATATGAAAATAGACAGATGGATGAAGTATCTGGCAACGATCCTCTAAAAGCTCCATGCTTCAAACACTGGCAGTGTTCTATCAGACTCTTCTCTCACCCTCTGATAAAAAACACATTTAATGAAGCTGCTGCAGAACTTACAGGTTTCGTGGATCTATGGCCTGACTAATATTTTGTCATTTAATGCCTATACTCCAGCCTGATAAAAAGGATTGCAGCCATTTCTCTATGTCAGGTCTATAACTGAGTGCTACTAAAATTTAAATGTCTCATCTGTCCTTGGATTTAAATACAGATGGTCTTAAACCTCTGAGTTTTTCTTAATGCAAGGTGGTATACAATACCCTGCCTGCCTTCTTTTATCATTCTCAGAGAGACAGAGATTTGTATCTCAGTGGAATTCAGACTAGAAGCAAGCAAATATTTCTTCTTTACTTCCAAAATCCGAATATCATGCAGAAAAACAAAGCCAAAAAGCTCAATAACATTTCAGCCCTTACAAGCTAAGGAATGCTGGCAGGGCTTCAAGCTTTATAAACCACAATTCTACTCAATCCAAAAATCTCCCTGGGAATCATTTAATGGTTTGCTGTCATGTGAGTTAAATTGTAAATTTTATCCTTAGTTTAGCATAGTTTAAATGTGATGAGAAGCTAGTGAAGGAGAAAAGTTAATTGTCATTTCACCTGATTTTCAGAGTGTGATTTTTTTGTTCCTGGGCTTGCTCTGTAGGTAGCTGAGCTTGAGCAGGAGGAAGTATCATTTAGGGAAACTTGTACAATCATTAAAGGTAAACACTTGACTCAGATTCAAGACCATAGGCTTTAAGTTTCCACCATCAAAAGAACCTTAATTGTTGCCTCTGGTTAAATATTTCAAAAACCATTACTTAGATGATTGCAATTATTGATCCTTTATTATGCCTTCGTTCCTTGATGGTCATGCAGACATTGACTTGCACTGAGCAGAGTCCTTGTTTGCTGCAAATGAAGATTTTGAATGCAGAATCTGAATGGTGGCTCAGGACTGGTCCAGCCTGAGCCTGCCATCAATTTCCATGGAAAGCAGCTGCCTAAGTGAAATGGATGAGAAGAGGGTGCCCAGTGCCTCCCAGAAACTGAGAGACTCTGCATGATTTGGTCCTCAGGAAGCAATTCAGTCTAATAATGAAGAGGTGATGGGGCACATAACTACCGCTAGTTAAACCCAGGTTTAAATGGAATAAACCAAGAGTACTGCAGGTCCCTAATGAACAATCAAAAAGGTGGTTAGGATTGTGCAGAGCAGCTGTATTCCTTAAAAATAAGCAACAGTTAGGGGAATAATGGCTTTCAGGCAGTTGTTGAGTAGATCTGAATGGCAGATTGGAGAGAAGGTAGAGATCCTTCCCCCAGGACTGAGCTGGCCATAAGATGTGACATGGGATCAGTGTGGTGGCTCTGTACCCCATGGGCTCACCAGGCCACAGGCACACCTCCTTCTGCTTAGAGGAGCAGAAGACAGATCAGAATCCTGGACACCTTTTCTGGTTTGGGACACCAAACTCAGAAGCTGGAGGGTCTCTGCAGGCAGCAAGCCTTCAAATATGCTGCCAGCTAGAGGAGGGTAAGCTCCCTTCCCAACAGCAGAGGAAAAAGTCAAGGTGCAATTTAACCATCCCTGGGGTTTTAAAACAGTTTTTAAAGAGGAGCTTGCATTGCTTTAATGACAGGATTATACTCAGCAAAGCTGGAGTCAAGGCTACAGGAATTATAGTGGGAGGGGGAAAAGGATGCTATGAGGCTTTCTCTTGCAATGTCTTTGGTTTCCTTTAAGACTCCTGGAATAATTTAGGAAGACTCGTCCAAGATTGTGCCTGCACATGAAGATTTTCAGAAGATTTTCCAGGTGCTGCCACTGCCTTGATGAACCTGATAAAGAATGGGTAAGCAGGACTGAGCAGTGGGAAGGCCCTTCAGTGGTTTTGGTTTCTGTTTGCCAGTGAATGTAGTAAGGTTTTTCATGTCAGGAATGTTATCTTGCTGTGCAATGCCCTGGAAAATGCCCTTTCTTCAATTTTTATGCCTTCCTGCTTTGTTACTTAGTCTCAAGGTCTTATATCCAGATGGGACTCAAGATAGAAGCTGTGGCTGTGACCTTTTAGGCAGGAGGCTGGTGGTGGTGT
>VWZO01013028.1:124063-138896 GCA_013396975.1 Bucco capensis
TCGGCCCGGCCGGCGAGCGGCCCTCGCCAGAGGGAGCTCCAGGCAAGCGCGGACGCGGCGGGATGACGGGCAAGGCCTGACCGAGTCGCTGCGGGGACGCTAGGGCCGGAGCCGGACCCAGGCCTCCCGTGGGGTTGAGGCGGTCCTGAGCGTACCGCGGGACACAGCCGGACCCAGGCCTCTCCCCAGGCTGAGGCGGCCCTGGATCTCCCGTATGGCCTTTCGCCCGCCAGGCTGCCTGAGGATTCCGCATGCCCCTCGCAGAGAGCTCAAGGAAGTCCCTTGCTGAAGCAGGGAGGACAGAACCAGTCGCTTTGCCTCCAGCAGGATCCTAGCAGGGCTTGGATGCCCAATGGTAGGGAGGGCTCAGGCAGGCTTGCAGGCACAGTGGCTCTGGCATAGCCCGGGAGGGTGGGTGGAATTTGGTCTGCATAAGTTCAGGGAGCACCTTGGGAGATGGGATGACACAGTTTTTGAGTCATTGAATCACATAATAGTTTAGGGTGGAAGGGACCTTTAAAGGTCATAGAATCATAGAATGTTAAGGGTTGGAAGGGACCTAGAAAGATCATCTAGTCCAACCCCCCTGCCAAAGCAGGCTCACCTAGATGAGATCACACAGGAATGCATCCAGGCAGCTCTGGAATGTCTCCAGAGAAGGAGACTCCACAGCCCTCCTTGTAATCTAGTCCAACCCTCTCTGCAACGAGCAGGGAATGAAACAGGATTAAATACTTAGCAAGTACATTTATTCCCAAAACGGTTAAAAAAATAAATTATTTCTGCAGTGTCACAAACAACAAATACCTAAGTTAGTGCTGAAGCATGGCCTTGCCTGCCCCAGCAGCACACCTCCCAGGAGGAACTAAATCCATTTCCCAGGAAAACCATTGTAGCAAAGTACATCATATAAAACATGAGTATAAATACAGCTGCTGAGGCACAGTGAAGGCAGGGCACTCGTCCTGAGGAAGGGTCACTGTGTGCATGTCCCCTCACAGAGTGCCTCAGTGATGGGTGGGGAATGTTGCTCCATTTGTGCCACAGGAACAAATCTGTTTCCAAGAGCTGCTTTGTGGGTGAACAGTTTTCAATCCATACAAAACCCAAATGGGTAACTCTCACATGATTTCTTGTGATGCATTCATGGAGCAGGAGGGAAGGCTTTTGATAAGGAGTTCCCACCCCTTCCTGCACACAGTATCAGTGGCTTGTGCAGTGGTACAATGATGCTATGTTTCTCATTTTACATCCAAGACAGAATAACATTTTATTTACCATTTTGTTCAGGAACATAAGGCTGCCAACATACAGGCTCCACTACACTGGGCTCTATACAAAGAAGGTGGTGGATTCACCATCCCTGGAGGCATTTAAGAAACATATAGATGTTCTACTTAGGGAAGTGGTTTAGTGCTGTGTTAGTGATGGGTATGGTTGGACTCAATGATCTTAGAGGTCTCTTCCGACCTTACTGATTCTATGAACAAGAACTTTTGCAGCAGAGGTGTCCATGGATGGCAGCAGCACCTCGGTATGTGTGGTCAAAGAGCTGGCAGCCTCATGGTCTCCACAGACATAGGTACACAGCCAAAAACTGAGAGAGAAATACATGAAATGTGTGAGGTGCATTTCAGGACCTCAGCATGAAGAATCTGCTGAGGATATATGTATAGGTACCTCCAAGAAGACATCTGCTGCCCTCCAGCCTGGCCCTCACCTAGCCCTGATCCTGGTGTTTTCTATATATCACCATAAAATATATTTGCCAAATATAAGAGGATAGAACTGGCAGGTTGGAACGTTTTGGTTTTCCACCTGCTCAGAGGTGGCAAATATTGTGCCACAACATAGTGAGTAGAAGTAGTGGTTGCTTTCTTCTTTTACTGGCGTTGGCTGCAAGATGTTAGTGTTGCTTTTAAAGATTGCATAAAGTTTATAACTAACATCAAGTCGCCGCTTCTGTTGTTAATTCCTGGTTTTGAAAGGTTTATCACTTGAACACAAAATATTTGCTTTAGGATTGAACTTAGTAGGTAACTCTAAGCTGAGGGGGAGATTTGTTTTGGAATTGAAAAAACCTTCCTTGTCAGTTGTTGGTATATTTTGATTTACAGGCATGAACCTAAACGGTCATTTTGGGACTGGCCATTGTGCTTGCATCCTGCCCTACTGCACCTGCCAGGGAGCACATCTGCTCACCCCAGCCCAGTGCTGCAGCTCTTCTGGGGCTGGGAAGCTTCCCCACAGCTGATCATGAGAGAGAACCTCCCACCCTTCCTCATCCTTTTTAGGTGTGATTTCACAGTGTTGGGTTTTGTGGAGAAGAAAATAGAGTCATGCTCCTGCCACTGTGAAATTAAGTGCAGAGCATCGCCAGGCTTGCCAGAGGTTTCCCACCAGCAAGCCCTGGCACAGCCCAGTTTATCTCCCTCAGGAGAAAGCATGAACTCCCCAGTGCTCTTCCCTCAGCCTCCTGCTAATGAGCACCCTGAGTTTTACCTGGGGAAGATGAAAAATTGCAAAGGAAGGTCAGAGATTAGGTAAAAGAGTTGAGTTAAGGCAGCGTGAAACCACAGGCAGTAGCGGCAAGATTTATTTTGCTGGATTTATATCAGCTCTTTAGGCCAGATTCCAGATCTTGCAGCTACAATTCACAGTGGCAAACACTGCAGCTGGGCTCTTCATTTGAGCTGGCATGGGAGCTTTATCACCCTTGTCCAGTCGGATGCTGCTCCTTATTTGCCAGCCAAGCCAGTAGTGATTAAATGGCATTTCTCAGCGTGCAGGTTGGAGCATTATTAGCTCTTATCTCTAATTGCTGTCATTTTGAAAGTGTTTTGAACAGATGGCTCTAAGAGAGTAAGAGTGAAAAGAGAGCCTTTATACCTGTGACAAACAAAACCAACAAAATGCTTCCTGGGCTTCCAGCTCATGCTTGTGGGGTTAAATATGGAGAAAATAGCACAAATCCCACTCTAACTCCTGCAGCAAAAGGAACCAGGAACACCAGCACTGCCCTGGAATAGGTTCCCACTTGCTAATGGCAGTTTGCTCTCTCAGACTGACCCCTGGTCTGCCTGGTGGGAATATGCTGTTGGCTTCAGCAGGGAAATAGTCATTTGAGCTCCTCCAGATGCCCATTGCCTGGTAGGGTGCTTTGCTGGGATGTGTAATGTGATGCATCCCTTCACAAACCCCTGCCTACATCCCACCACCAGTACATATGTACCAACACCTGCAGTGGAAGGATTTGATCCACTCCAGTGTGCTCCAAGTATGCAATAGTTACCTGCATTAAATTATTGCTTTTAAAATAATCAAGCTCATTATTAGATTATGTGCTACAAGGTCTGGATGCATAAAACCTTAGCACAAAATTTCTGTTATTTTGCTAACTGCTTTAAAGTAAAACTGCAACAGAAAGAAATTGTTCCCATGACTCATATTTTTCATCATTTGGTCATTAAATACTGATGGATATAAACCTATAAAGTACCTAAACTGAACCTTTTAACAATCCATGAGCAATACTATCATTTCTTTAATAGAACTCGCTGACCGTGCCTTTCTCTGATGCTATTTGTCATTTTCAGTGTGCAATAATCAATAACTTGGCTTTGAAATAAATAATATAACAGTCACAATATATTATCTTTCAGGCTGGCCTTATACTAACCATAAAAAAAGACTTGGAGAGATGAAAACTTTAGGTAAATGCCAAAAATGAAATAACTGAGAGTAGGAGCTAAATGAACAAGAAACTTTACATAGCTTCTCTTCCAAATTCATTCATACTTCCCTTCCTTTTAGGAAACTTTATCTACTTCCAAAATAAAAACAAGAAGTTGGGATTGTCTGATTTCAGATTTGGGACAAATTCCACCCCTTTGATTCCCTTGCTACAGGGCTGGTGTAGCATTGCTCTCCCAGGCACTAGGTCAGCAAGGTGTGTAAGCACCACCATCAGTTTGCTGTTATTCACCAGAGCAATTAAACACATGCTAAATTTTAAACATATGATTGTTACATTAAAATCAATGGGGCCCAAGAGCGTGTCTAAATTAAACATGTTTCTAAACCCAGCTGGAGTTTAGAAAAGCAGCTCCATGATGACATAGCTAAATCCTGCTGAAGTTTTGGGGACGTTCCTTGGGTTCCATGAATGGCATGGGTCCTGAGAGCAGAGCCACTCATGGGTGTGCTGGCTGTGCTGAGTGTGGTGACACATGACAGCTTGGAACACCCTTGTGGGGACCTGAGCAGTCACCTGGGGAAATCACAGAATCCCAGCATGGTGGAAATTGGAAGGGACCTCTGGAGATCATCTAGTCCAATCCCCCTGCTAAAGCAGGGTCACACAGAGTAGGTTGCACAGGATCATGTCCAGGCTTCCTCCTGCATCCAAGCCACTTCTCAGGGCAGGGCTGGGCAGCCAGGGCCACTGTGGTTTCCATCTTGCTCCTTGGGGATGGATATTTTCTGATTAAGAAAAGAGGTATGGGCTTCTGCCTGGTAAACTCACTTTTAGTGTTGTTTCAGGACTCCCTGCTGAGCTTTTTGGAGGTTTGCTGAGTCTGGAAGAGCAAGGGAAAAGGGGAAGATTCTGTGTAAATAAATTGTGGTGGTTCAGCTCTGAGGCAATGTTTTCTCAGCCATTGGTATAACAGCTTTGGCTGCTCTTTTCAACCAAGACCTATGTTTGGAAGCTCTCCTAGGCCACAGCAGTGTCCCACACTGGGGCCATGCCAGCTCTGGAGGTTAGCACTCACTGGCAGAGGGACACCTACCAGAGAGTTTCCCAACACATCATCCCCAAGTGCTATTTAATTGCTGAGATTTAAGATCTAAACAGCAGAAGTTCATGTCCTCAGGTGTGAGCAGCCCTTGTCACTCTTATGGTTTGAAATAATGACAACAATTAAAGCCACACAAGCTCTGCCTTAAACCACATCTGTCCCCTGCCACAGGTGTGATGGATATGGCTCCAGCACACACCATCCAGAGGAACCACTTTGTCTTTACCACCTTTTGGAAGTCACTTAATCACCTTTCCTTTCCCTGCCCCATCTAGACTGCCAGATCTCCAGGGCAGAAATGGCCAGAGCAACAGTGGGTTAGTGCTTCAGACAATTAAATCCCAACCTTGCCTTGGTTCCCCAGCAGCTCCTGTAAACACAAATAATTAATTCTACATTGTCTTTTTGAGAACAGGGAAGAGAGAGTTTGAAGGAAGTGATTTAATTTGATTTGCTCTTTGCCTTTTGAGCAGAATTGAAGACTACAATTAGGGTGATGAACTGGGAGGGGACAGACAAGAAGGAAACTTAAAGACCTCTGTGGAAAGATAACTGGAGACTACAGAGCATTTATTATAAGTAACACCAGCACGTGAATCTAAAAATAGTGTCTCTGATGCTGTGTGTGTGTGACTGATATTAAAAATGACTGATTTAAAAGAAAGTGCTTCACCTCTGTTGCCAACCAGGAAGGCAGGTCTCTAGTATTCTCAGACTTAAATGCTGCCAGTATTTCACGTTAGGATAGTCATAAAGTTAAAGGTTAATAGGCTGTACAAATGACAGAGTTTAAAGGGGAAAATGAAGATGGGAAGATTTCTAGCACTTAGGGAACATTTTAAAAATGAAGCTCCTCTGCCTAATCTAATTTGTCCTCAATTCCTTCTCATGCTGTTGATCATTATTGAAAATATTTCTATTTGCATAAGTGATTTCTCCTTCACTGCCCACCTCCGTTTGCTTTTTGGATCATCATTACTTCCCACAGTACATGATGAGTCATAATCCTGCTGTCTGCCATAATAGTCTGCTGCCATCAGAAAGTGATAGGGTGAAATTAAAGCCATAGCCTTGGAGGGAGGATAGGCAGGGAGACCCAGAGCATGAGGAAGGCTTTTATTTAATTGTGAGTTATTAGAATTGGCAGCTTGAGGAGAGAGTCAAACATGTGTGTGGCTGGAAATAGGATTTGGTTGTGGTGTTTCAGATTAGCTCAACAGATGATGTTGAGTGGCAAAAGCATATTGCTGTGTCAGCCTTGCTGCCTTAGCTGGCATGGACTTTGTTCTCTAACCCTGGAGCTAGAAATTAGTCTAATGATGGGATTAACGTGACTAAGATAAATACTTCTACACAGAGACTGTCAGTTATCACATTTGCTTTTGCACTGATGAAGAAAAGATCTCCCTTGATTTCTGTCTAGGCCTTCCTAGAAGCTGGGAAAGGTTCTGGAGCACAAGTATTATAAGGAGTGGCTGAGGGAACTGGGTTGTTTACTCTGGAGAAAAGGAAGCTCAGGGGAAAACCTCCTTGCTATCTACAACTACCTGGTCTCTTCTCCTAAGCAATAAGTGACAGGGCAAGAGGAAATGGCCTCATGTTATTCCAGAGAGGTTTAGGTTGGACACTAGGAAAAAAATTCCTCACTAAAAGGGTTGTCAAGCCTTGGAATAGGCTGCCCAGGGAAGTGGTAGAATCACCATGCCTGGAGGTGTTTAAAAGATGTGTGGACATAGTGCTGAGAGGCATGATTTAGTGGTGGACTTGATAGTGTTGGGTTAGTGCTTGGACTTGATCTTAAGGGTCTTTTTCAACCTAAACAATTGATTCTATGATTCCAAAGCAATTGGAAGAGGAAAGGAGTCCAAGGAGTAAAATGCTTGTAATGCAAACAGATTTCTCATTCATTTCTTTTACAATTGCTTGGATGAAAAACTCTGCAAGATCTCCAGTAATTCATTTTCAGAGCATTTTCCTCTTTTCAGTTGTGCTCAGTGACAGGACAAGGGGCAATGAGCACAAACTGGAACACAGGAAGTTCCAAAACATGAGGAAAAACTTCTTTCCTGTGAAGTTGCCAGATCACTGGCCCAGGCTGCCCCAAGAGGTTGTGGAGTCTCTTTCCCTGGAGAGATTCCAAACCCACCTGGACACGATCCTGGGCAAGCTGCTGTGGGTGACCCTGCTTTGGGAGAGGGTGCAGCTCCGCTTTCCACCCTCAGAACTCCTTACTCTGCAACTAAGTTCTTGCTGCCAAGTAAGACTACTGCAGGAAAGAGGTATTTTTCATGCTGAGCCTTTGTCTCTGAGGCAGCTTTGCCTCTGAGACTCACACTGGGCTGGTTGGTAGAACCTTTTGTCCCTCTGCATCAGCAGTTACTTGCCTAAACAGCTCTGTGGAGTCAGGGGAATTGCTTGTGTGAAGAAGTGCTCACCTAAAAGCAAAGAGCCCTTTCTATTTGGTCCTTTGTAATTTCTGCTTCTTCATACATTTTTACAGACAGGTGGAATGGTTATAATGTTCCAAAATAAAAGACAGTTTTCTCTTGAAAAAGAGGCTATGCCTAAAAGTCGAGCATGGAAAATTTTGCCTGTAGCCTTTTATTAGCTTTATTTACTCTAATATATCTGCCTTGTATGCCAAGAAAAGTATAAACAAATGGCAGGGTATTGTTTTTTCAATAACAAGGTTTAAACCAAAGATCTAAAAAGCATATTCCATCTGATGCTATTTATGAAACAATTAATATTGTCAATGTCTTTTCCATCTCCTCCAAGTTACACATAATGCATAAACCTTGATATATGTCTGAGAAGTAAAAAAAAAACATCAGCTGGAGAATAAACAGGGCAATGTGCCAACACTATTGGAAAGGGAAAGCATTTCCATGTCATCTTATAAAATGCTTTGATATTAAAATAAACCAAGAGTTAATTCTCTTGAGTTTGCCTCTGACGCCTCAGAACAGAGCATACAAAGGGTCCTGGATTTAGATTGTAATCTCAGAGTTTAGATACAGTTAATTATTCTGTTGTTCGGGAGCTTTTACAATAGCAGTAAGCCTCTGGTTCTTCTTTTTGCCCTTCAGATCCCAGCAATTTACTTCCTTCTACTCTCCCACGCACCCACACAAACACAGAGCAGCTCTGCCCCTGCAGCCTGTCACAGCACTGTCGTCCAGGGAGTGCGGGGGGAGAGTGGACAGAGTAGGACCCACTGCCCCTAGACCTGCAGGGAGGTGCTCCGCACTCCCGCGCGTCTGCGCACCGCCCCGCGCCCTGCCGGCCCGGTGCTGGCCCTGGTGCTGAAACGGGGCGGGCGAGAGCGGTAAGCGTCAGGAAGCAGACAGTGGTCAACGTGTTCGTTGTGTGTTAGTGACAGTGTGGTAGCGTGGTAGTGACACTGATAGTGTGGTAGTGACACTGATAGTGTGGTAGCGACACTGATAGTGTGGCAGTGTGGTAGTGACAGTGTGGTAGTGACACTGATAGTGTGGTAGTGACACTGATAGTGTGGTAGCGACACTGATAGTGTGGCAGTGTGGTAGTGACAGTGTGGTAGTGACACTGATAGTGTGGTAGAGTGGTAGTGACACTGATGGTGATGGTGGTAGTGTGGTAGTGATAGTGACAGTGATAGTGTGTTTAGTGTTAGTGTTAGTATATTAGTGTATTAGTGTTAGTATGTTAGTGTCACTAAGTTAGTGTTAGTGACAGTGTGTTTAGTGTTAGTGTTAGTATATTAGTGTATTAGTGTTAGTGTGTTAGTGTTACTAAGTTAGTGTTAGTGACAGTGTGTTCAGTGTTAATCTGTTAGTGTTAGTATTAATATTAGCAGTATTAGTATTAGCATTAGTATTAGTATTGTAATAGCAATAATTCTCCATCAATTAAGATGGAAATCTGTTTCCAGGCAAAAGTGAGAACATTTTGATGAGAATATCACACATAGACCAAGTGCCCTGGTTTCAGATAGTGATTTTACTTTTTAGCTAAGTCTTTCCTCAGTAACTGCACTTCCTGCAGGTAACAGCATGTTTTCGCAGGCAGCATCTGCTTCCAGCAATGAGAACACTTGGATGGTTAGAGTTAGTATCAAGGATTGGTGTGCAGACCAAGGTCACTGCTACATCCTTTGTAATCACATCAGGGTGCAGTAAGTAAGAGGTGGCACCTGCGGGGAGGAGGGGACAGGGCAGGTAATCCCTTACCAACAAGAGATTCCATTCTGTATATGTCACATTCAATGTAAAGCTGAAGGATCATGAGGGTCAAGCCAGTGTCTGAGGAGTACTCTGTCCTTGCTGCCTTTGATCCCAATCCATGTGTTCCTGAATCCAGTTCCATCTGCTGCTGAATCTAGGCTGGGTCTTCCCCAGTGCCTGCTGCAGCACCAGTGGGGATGGTGACCAATTGCCACTGGGGATTGGGTTCAATATTGGTTTTGTATATACCAAATACTGTTATTATTTTAATTAAAGTAGTTTCAGATTTCTTTTCCAATCCATAAGTTTCTCTCCTATGTTCCCTTTCTTTTCCCATTTGGGAAGGGAGAGGGGTTCATAGAGAGTATCTGTCACTTGTTTAGTGGCCAGCCCAGCCCTAATCCTTAAAACCAAGTTTCCCAGGTGGAGATTATCATGGCAGCTTTGCCTTCCTGTTGTAATCTGCTTGCCCTCCCTTGCCTGTCACCTGAAAATTTCAGAGCTGCTTATCAATAGTGCTCTGTGTCTCACACTGCTGTGAGCATTCCAATCAATACATTATCATTTCACAGCTTGATTATGAAGGTGAAGGGCATCATGAAGGACATCTGGAAATCCTGATCAGTGTTCTGCAATCTCTGATCAGATTCAGTGCTTTACATGCACAGCCTCTGGAACAGAATAAACCCAAAATCTCTATCTAGGGAGGCAGTGCCTTATCCTCTCATTCATGCCAATCCTTGCACCCATAAACTGAAATATTTAAGGCAAGAGTGATCTAGAGAAAATGGAAATCTATTGAAAGTCTTTTGTTCTGTTTTCTTTTACATGATGAAGCTGAATGCTGCAAGTTTTGCAGAACAATACATTTAGTCCTTCTGCTGTTCTCCACCAGCATTGCTTCAATCTAAATGTTTAGCTAAAATATATATGTATAACTTTTTTATAACACTTGCCTTTCTAAAAGATTTCTAACTTCTGAACCATTTGAAAAAGAAGCAAGGCATGGTGCAGAAATGTAAATGTATGACTCAAAGAAGGATGATTTGGGATTTGGCTTTGGAGGAAAGAACTTTTACTCCAGAGCAGTCATTTCTTGGCCTCTGATGCTTTGTTTTTATAATGTGGATTTGAGCATTCATATTATTATAATGGAGTGGAAGTAAGGAACTCTGTTGTGGGCTTCCTGAAACATTGGGCTTGCCTGAGGAGGAGCCTTCCCTGGGACTGACAGATAAGACAGAGTCATTAATAAGTGCAAAGCACACTGAGGTCATGACAAAGAAGCTCCTGTGGAAGCATAAAATGGTCCCATCTTTCATTTATTTTGCAAAACCACAAGCTATTTTGGGGACCTGCTGACTCAGAACAAGCTGGTTCAGACTGCCATGCCATTTATAACAAAAGTTCTTAAGGAAATTAGGGTGATATCAGGATCTTTTAATCAAATTAAAAATACAGGTTATGTCCAGTAGGTACATGCAGCATAACTCTTGTACAACTGCCAAGGATTTCTGATATGAACTCAAGAGTCTTTATAAGCAGCTGATTTTTGAGTCAATGGGCTGTAACACTTTTGAAATCAATGGTTATTTAAGAACTCCTAAAACTGCACATTGTCTAGCTGCAGTGCACACAAACATTGCATCTGCTCTGCTCTCTCTCTTGGCTCTCTGAGGATGGATGATTTGGATCTGAGGTCTAAAGGCTGAATGTGGATTGTAACACCTCTTTTCTAGCCAGGCCAGTAAAATATTCACCATACAGCTTTGCAACATTTTTATTCTTTTTATTTTAGTGGAAGCTGAAAACACTCAGCACTTCTCAAGTGTGGTTCCAGGACACTCACGGGTTTTCATAAACAAGCTATTTGTGGCCATATGGAAATCTGTTTATTTAGGATTTTAGGACTTTGGATTTGTTTTTATTTACATTCTACATGATACCTCTGAGTTTACAATCTGGTATATGAGGTATGTGTAAAATTGCAGGTTTAGAAGCTGCAAAGCCACCATCTATCCATTGTTCCTTGGGTGCTTGTGTCTTCTCACATTTTGACACAGGTAAAATGAGTTGCAGTAAAGCTTACAGTTGGATGAGATGCTGAAGAACAGCACATGTTCTGCCTTGAAATCCTCCAATGCCTCTTGTCACAAGAGATTTCCTCCAGTATATTTAGCTGACCTCTATTCTGTTCAAGTGATAAATTGGGCACACATGACTAATACCAACACAGAGGTGATCATGCTTTCTAGAAATGAGCCTGGTGGGCAGGTCACAATGACAAAAGCAAAGGATGTGATGTAGGAGTTTGTGATGAGTTCAGAGCATTGTACCACGTTCTGTAGTGCTGTGTGAGAAAAAGACTGTACCTCAGCCACCTCATTGAGCCATCAGTTCTGTCCCCATGACTTTATTCCAGGTAATGTGGAATCTGTGACAGCATTTGTTCTACAAAAAACATCACAACCCAGAAAATTTTCCTCTTTCCTGTAAAAATGCTATCTTTGTGAGTCAGACACAGGACTGTGATGAGCCTCAGAAATAAAAGGCTCATAAATTAAACAACCTGCTTTCATGCAGTGCTCTGAGGTTCTAATATTTATCAGGAAAGACTCTCAGCTTGCCAGGAAGCTGCTGGAAAACAGAAACTTACAAAGCCTCCCATGTCAAGGTACAAAAATGCCTTTGTAATCCATAATAAGGGAGCAACTTCAACTGCTCCAAAATGCCTCTCAACCCACACACATCACATACACCCTGGTACACTCCACCACATGAAACCTGAGACAGGCTACAAAGTTTAACTCTCTTGTAGTTTTTTTCTAGTCTTGAATAAAACATCCTTATCAAATATATCCTGCAAGAAACATTCCTTTTGATGAGGAAGAACCTCTGATTGTTTCCAGTCATGCATTTTAGAAGAAGCAATTGGAAGAATATCAGAGAAATGCAACATTTCTGAATAACTCAGATTTTACAAAGACCCTTATAGGATGAAATTGTTTACAGCAGAAGGGGAGAGCCACTGATAGTGGCTCAAACCTTCCAGTAGTTAAGCTTTGGCATTCACAAAATTGTTTTAGCTGCCTGAGCAGAATCATAGAATGGTTTGGGTTGAAAAGCACCTTTAAAGGTCATCTAGTCCCACCCCCCTGCAGGAACTTCTGCAACTAGATCAGGTTGCTCAGAGCCCCAGACAAGCTGACCTGGGATGGTTTCAGGGATGGGACATCCACCATCTGTCTGGACAACCTGGGCCAGTGTTCCACCACCCTCAGCATAAAAAATTTCTTCCTTCCACCTAGTCTAAATCTTCCTCTTTTAGTTTGAAACCATCACCCCTTGTCCTGTTGTAACAGGACCTGCTAAAAAGTCTGTCCCCACCTTTCTTTTAGACCCCTTTGGGTACTGAAAGGCTGCAGTAAGGTCTCCCCAACATAACAATGTTACAGCAGCTCTAAAATCTAGCAGTGGAAGAATTCATTCCAATTGCCTGGGAAAAGAGTTCTCCTGTGTGGGGTGAGCTGTTAACTGGGTTCTTCTGCCTTCTTTCTTCTCCCTCTGAACACCTAAGCCCTGCATGCAAGGATGTACTTCAGCACTTCCCTGTGGAAGAAAGTGTTTAAAGGTTAGCCATGAAATTGAGTAGTGGCTTGATGGATTACTGTTTCCCTACAACTGCTGTGAGGCCAAATGCTGCAAACATCCACAGGAGAGCACAGGGCTGGTCTGGGGAGAGACTTCTGGCTGGCCAGTGCCACCTTCTGCTCTGCAGCAGGAGGTCCTGACACTATCAGAGATGTAAACCTCATCTCTTCTGTCATCCCACAGCTGAGCTGCCAAGCATGCTCCCAGTTGCACAAACAAAAGAGCAAGAGAACTTAAGCACTGTGCTTTCCTCAACCTCCTGGGGATGGAAAAGAAGAAACTGAACTCAAAGGGACAGAGGTTTGTCCCCTGTGGTTGCAGTGGGAAACACTCAGGGACAAGAGCTATCAAGATGGTACAAGAGTGTGTGTGAAATGCAGTGACTGAGGACTGCAGCAGGTAACTTCTGCCAGGCAAACAGGGCTGCTGGCACAGTGCTCTGTGAGCATGTAACAGCAGCAGGCTGCAAGGTTGAGGCACTTTGGAGCTAATAAAAGTAGGGCACCACAGAATCACACAGTACACTTTCATACTTCAGCTTAGCAAGAGTGTAGCTCTTTAGAGAAATAATGAAAAAGAAGAGGCAGTGCTGAGCCAGGATAAATAAGGAGATAAATCACTTTGCAATACCATGCAAGCCAAAACCTGAAAATAAACAATTACTTTAAATCATATCAAGCACCTATCACAAACATCACATTTATACAATTGATCCACGTGTAAATTAGCCAATTAATTCTGAATTTGAACAGTAATGAAATAATAATTATCTGTTCACAATGGAATGGTAAGAGTGAGGCTCTAGAAGCAGAAATTGAGAAAGGCTGCAGCAAAATCCACTCAGCTCCATCAGCTATGGGCATGGGGGTGGGCTGGGTGGGAGTGGGGTGGTCAACACCAGTCTTTAAGGTCTAGTTATTGCTGGGAGGGGGGCATAAATAAAATACATAAATCTAAGAGAAACCTATAGGAAAGAGAAAGGATCTTTTAGAACATTACTTTTGGGGTGTTTTTTTAATAAAGAACAGTATAGTGGAAATTGAACATCTTCAGAGGCAGGGGATTTTGTCCCTGCTTGGCTTTCTATCATGAGTGGTTGTTTACCCTGAGAGACTCCAAAGGGATTAGGACCTCATAATTACCAAAACAGTGAAAGATGGATGGAAAAGAGTGGGAGTTGCAATACAGAATGTTTTTGGTGACTCAGAGCTAAAACAAAATCTTCATTGAGATGGAGAAATACACTGGGGTCTTCTGTAAGAACTTTTCACCCTCAGCTTTTCATGTAAGAGCTGCAAAGTGATAAAACGGAGCCTTAGCCCAGGTCCTTGTATGATAGGTGACTATGGGCTGTTTGCTGTATAGAAATTGTTCTCTGTATAGAAACTATTTTCTCTTTTATATATATACATATATATATATATATACACATTTTTGCCCCAGAGCTGAGGATTTCCGCTGCTACTTCCACAGAAATAGCATTTCTTTGACAAATTCCTCATAAGCATTACTTTGCCTTGATGCCTTTAAGTGAAACAGTTGTTAACAAGAGCAGAATACTTCTGGACACTCCAATAAATTGCTGAACCCCCATCCCTGAGATGTGTTTTGCAGATTTTTCATTTCTATACCTCCCTGTTTATCTAAACTGCTGCTCACCATGACGCTAACAGTTTAGAAATGGTCACATAAAAAGCCAGTTCTCTGAAAAAGTCAAGTGCACTGAAGGTATATGAAATGTCATGCCTGTGGCAACCAAAAATGTGACATGACTATCTTTGTAAATTTTCCCTACATTTATGACCCCACATGTTTGGTGGGGGGAAGCAAAACTCGTGAGGATATCTTGCAAGCATGACCATGAACAAGTTTGATTCACATAAAATATGTGGTATTTCAAATTGCCAGGGAATAGCAGGAGAAATCAGTTGCATTTGATAAGAGCATTAAAATATTTAAATGGAGAGCCCATTGCCTCCCTAGGCACATGTGCACACTGCTGGGGCTGTAGCTCTGCATGTGCCAGCACAGATTTTTGCAGTGCATGTTCACATGTATTTCCAGCGTTGAGCATGACAGAACTGAAAAACTGCTATGTGCTCTTTTCTTTCCTTCCTTTCATTCCTTCCTTCCTCCCTCTCTTCCCCTCTTCCTCTCTCTTTCGTCATTTTCCTTTCC
>VWZO01013028.1:152217-190998 GCA_013396975.1 Bucco capensis
CCTCCTGCTTTGTGGAGTGTTCTGCCGAAATCTGTGGTGGCAGGCTGCGGGCTTGCAGCTCCCGGTCGTTGGCCCCGGATCTCGGCGGCTCCGGGCTCGCAGCGGTTCCTCTCCCCGCCCCGGGGCACCCACAGCTGCCTCCTCCATGGAAAACGGAGTCGATCATTTACACACAAAAAAATAAAACCTCTAGAAAGTAGTATTTAAACGGTGGCTACTGTGTCCGCCAGTATCGAGCGCGGGGGATGTATGTAGCGGCAGTAACGAGGGTGCCTTCAGGGGTAACGAAAAAAAGGGAGAAACCGAAGATTCGAGCGGATAAATAAAGTCATTTTCAGTGGGAACGAGGAAGCTCTCCCGGCGCTCCGCAGCCGGGATTTTAAGCCTCAGATCGCCGTTTGCAGCCCGGTGCTGCCTTTGCCCGGCGGTAGCGGCAGGCCGGGGTGAGCTCAGCGCCGCTGCCGGTGAGACACTGAGGTGACACCGGTGCCGTCGCTCCGCCTTTCGGACTTTTATTTTTTTAGGGGCAATAATTCGTATTTCGGGTTTGCTCGCTAACGGGTTAACAGGTTATTACAACCCAAGAATAGTCGTTCCTACCCCAGCGGCACAAGCCTGGCACTATTGCCTGGCTGGGACTCGCCTGGGTCCAGTCTCCGTGGGGTGAACGAGACGGCACTCAGCTAAACGGCGGCCCGGGGCCGCCCCGGAACGGGGTTGAAGACGCCACAACCGCTCTAGTTTGCTGCCTGCGTGGCTTCCCTACGGGGCTGCAACTCTGCCGCCGCCCAGGAATCCCCGTTAGCAGCCGCTGATGATAACGGGAGCGACGGGGATAGGACTCCTCCCGGCGACCCCCCGCGACCGGCGGACTACTCATCCCGGCAGCCACCGCGGTGGATCACCGGGTGGGGCGGGCGCGCGGTGTACGCCGGGATGCGCCGTTCCGCCGTTTCAAACTGGCCAATAGCGACGCGGCGCTGAGCGGCTGTGGGTGGGGTTAGCGGGATTGCGCATGCGCGCGCGCGGGCAAGCGGCGGCGGTGGTTCTTGGCAGGCCGGAGGTGTAGGGCCCGGGCGAAGCGCGGAGGTGAGGCCAGGTTCCCGATCGGGACTCGGATCCGGATCCAGATTCGGATTCGCATCCGGTCTCTCCGTGCGGACTGGGGGGGGTGGGGTGCGGAGGCCCGTGTGGCGCGGCTGAGTTTGCGTCGCGGGGCAGCGCTGAGGTGGCGCGGGCGCCGCGGCCTGGGGACGGCCTTCACCTGCCCGGACTGCCGGCTGCCTCTCCACTCCCGCCAACTTCGCGGCTCTCCCCGGCTTCGCATCCTTCCCCCGTCAGCCCTCTCTGCCTCTGGCCTTGGCCCTCCCTCGATTCTTGGGATCTTCTCTCACTCTCTTCCCTTCCCGCCGCAGCCAGCAGTATTTCTCTCATCCCGACGTGCTTCTCTGGGACAGAACTCCGAGAGCGATTGTGCCTCTGACGCCTCAGTACTGCTGTAATCCGTTGGTGCTGCTGTTGCAGGAAGAAGGCTTCTCTTTGGCGTTGCTTGGAGCAGCGAGAAGAAGTCGCACAAATGAAAACGGTATTTTTAGTGTCTCCTTAATAAAAGTACAGGCTGGTCGTTCCAGCGCTTTCCACAAAACCTGCTTTGTTCCAGAAACGCTTATCGGCTAGCCGAATAGTAGAGTATGCTATGTTAAGAGGAGCTATTAAGCACTGATCTCTTGCCTGTTCAGTAAAAATGAGCTTTTGGGAATGGTGGAATTGCAAAAGTGCACCCTGTGTTTAAGTAAGCATCACAGTCTCAGCAGCGTGCATCTTCCCTTTAATGTTATCTTTATGAGTTATTTCTTGTGGTGATTGAACGTTTATTTTACCAGGACTTTGTTTGAACTGGGCATGACAGTTACTCTTTGGCTGTCCTGGTTGTGGAAGCAGCACCATTTGTGATACAAAGTTCTTTGTGTGTTTTTTTTTCCTTTGATAATATATGTAAAAAGCAGGATATATTTAAATTCTGATATTTTATGATTTTTTTTCTGTATTAAAAATACCTTTGAGACGAGACATCCTTCCAGGTTTCTGATGTAAGCAACTTTGTTTCCTGGAGTGTTGCTTGTTGATTGATTTTGGGCTGGTTAGTGACTGTTGTACCAGGCACCTCAAATCCTTGCATTTGTTGATTGAGTTTTTTGCCACAAGTAGAGAAGGTAATTAGCATATCCAGTTCTAATTCTGAATTCCTTTAGATTTTGTGCCTTTGTACATCCATCTGAAATAACACTGAGCTACAGTTCACAGTTTAAAGTGTGATGAAAGTGTTACTGAATTCTCTAGTATTCATGTAGAAATGTGTGGCACATTCTCAAGCCTGTCTTTTGTTCAAGTATTCCCTAAGCAGAGCTGAAAAAAGAGGTTAAGAAGGAAGTTTTTATTTCCCTTTCTGAAAAGATGTTTGTTTTTTCTCACTTCATGTTTAAATAGCAATAGCACTTTGTGTTTACATAGTGGAGCTGTGTTTTTGAAGGATGTCTTACAGAACACCTACCAAAGCTCCCACATTGGAAATCTTTCCAGTGTAAGAATGTGTAGTGTTCACATTATTATACAACTTGATGATTGTTCAGTTACTGACAAGTGCTGAACTGGAATAATTCTGGGCTAAATTTGAACCTTCTTCTAGTTCATCCTAGTTCATTCTCTCTTGATTTATTCTCTGAGGTCTAATCTTACCTCTGTAGTTGTACATGCAAATTGAGGAGTGATAGTGCTAAGTTACTTATCTGCACTTTTAGCATAAGGGAAATGTGCTGTAAAGGCTTTCTGAAGCCTTAAAAAATAGTTTTGGCTGTTTTGTTGATGTACATATAATGAACAGTTTCTGCTTTCAGAGTGTAAGGTTTTCACTGTGTTCCTACCTGAAATTTGCTGTTAACAGCTTCTGCTTTCCTTCTTTGAATTTTTATATGTACAGCTAACTAATAGCATTAAGTGGGTACTGCAGTTACCTTCATAGTCATTAATCTTTCATTGAATTGTTAGTCTTTTTCCTGTCACATCACATTTTAGTGCCCCACAAAGCATAACTTTTTCCTTTTTTGTCTGGTCTTTAGACTCCTAAGAGGAAAACAAAAATCTTAAAGCTGTTTCACTATAAATATTTTATGGCACTTACAGAAACCCAAGGATTGGAAAGTTTCAGAGAGCCTGAAACTGTTTAAAAGACTTGCAGTTCTTGAAAGTATAATGACAGACATAACGAATCAGGAACAAATAATTTTTATAGGAGTTTTCAGATCAGATTAATTTCTGCCTACTTGTGTTTTTTTTTAGAGTAACTTTTTCATGCTTACAGTAATTTCTAAATATTTGCTTTTAAAAACGGAGCCACACACAGCAGAGTAGAGAAAAAAACATTTGTAAGTTACAATATCTAAGCCTACA
Organism: Bucco capensis; assembly: GCA_013396975.1. Lineage (NCBI taxonomy): Eukaryota > Metazoa > Chordata > Aves > Piciformes > Bucconidae > Bucco > Bucco capensis. The sequence goes on from VWZO01013028.1 coordinate 155,665, forward strand.
GAGGATAATAATAAATAATTTTTGGTATTATTTATTTGATGTTTAAAATTAAAAGCTCTCTATGGTAGATGCAATTTATTGAGGCCTTGGACAATGATTAGCATCTTGAAGTTTATAGAGTGTGTTCCAAACTTTTTCAGTGCAAAAGCTAGTCAATTTTTCAGCTTTAAGTGACCTTTGAGATGGATGTTAGCTAATTAACTTACTAGGTTTATGTTCTTATTATTACTAAAATTATATCTGTGTGCTGCTGTCTTTTCTTCAGATGACAGGATCAAACGAGTTCAAACTCAATCAAACTCCAGATGATGGTATTTCATCAGTGAAGTTTAGTCCAAATACGTCTCAGTTTCTGCTTGTTTCATCCTGGGACACAACTGTCAGGCTCTATGATGTTCCTGCCAACACCATGAGACTCAAATATCAACATTCAGGAGCTGTCCTTGACTGTGCTTTTTATGTAAGTGTGTAAGGTTTTTTGGGTTTTTTTTTGTGATTATTTTATAGACATACAGTGCTCAAGGTTGAGAAATTGTTAGTCCCTGAAATGATAGAGCTAGTCTAATCCTACCTGAATTCTTAATTCTGCCAATTCTTTGAATGAATGTAGTTCTAGGCCTAAATATAGGTATTTCCTCTGAAGAGTGCAGGCACACAAGTAATTTACTTCTGTTCAAAGTGGTAGGCAAAAGTAATTGGAGCTGATTTGTACTGGTTTTGCAATGGAATGGTAAACTGTGTTTGTTGTACTGGTAGTATATAGCCAGAAATCACTATTCACAATAAATGACTATAGCCAATTATTCTTTTCTTTTTAACCTTCTCCTCGTGGGTTGTTTTGAAAACATGGCATTGTTCCAAGGGAGCCATTTACCAGATACTTGATTTCTGTATTTTGAAAGCACTGGATTTGAAATGTGAATGCTTTAAGCTTATTGGTGCCATTTTTTGTTTGTTTTACCTTTCCCTCCTCCCCTTTAAATAGAAGATTTCAATTAGCATCATCTTTTTTTATTGTATTCTAGCATGTCCTCCAGAGTCTTGATCTTGGTGTGTTAGTGACTGTTTGAAGGATCAGTTTAAATTTTTAATGCTGCTTGTGCTTTTGTCACTGAACATCTTGTCACATAGCTAATACCACCCTGTGGATCAGCACACAGGTGCTCACATGGTTTGTAGTTTCCAAATGAGTTTCAGAAGCAAGTCCTGTGTTTTGAGCCTAAGAGATAAAATGTGTAGCACTCAGGAAAACTTCACGTATCATAAGGTGAGATTTGTTTTGTTTCCTAGGATCCTACCCATGCCTGGAGTGGAGGATTAGATCAGCAATTGAAAATGCATGATTTGAACACAGACCAAGGTAAGCAGATTGAATTCCATAAGTGGTCTCAACAACTGGCCTAAGCTTCAGGTTTACATACTTAAAGGAGTAGAATACATTTCAGGTTTTTGGGATGGGGTATATTTACTTTTAAGCAGTAGCCTCTGTTGGTTTAAGTTGTTGGTGTTAGTGCTTAGCTCAGCTTTGCTAGGCAGCTCTTTCTGGTTACTGAGGTACTGAACAAGGCAGTATTCTTTCCTGTGTAATTGCAGGTTGTTCTCTAATATCTTTAACAGAATCCCTTGCTGCCAAACTGGGAGTTTAAACTTCTCCCATGATGGATATTCACTGATGTATTTTGCTTCTGTGTTTCTTCTTTATTTACTTAGTTTAAGGTGAAAATGGAAGGAAAGGAAGTAGCTATATACTTGTCACATTGACTGTTTGAAGTTCACATCATATGTATCTTCAGTGTAGCAGAACAAGTAGCAGCCCTAAAAGTATGGAAATGTTTGGCTGTTTGCCAAAAAATTTGGCAGATGCTTGTTGTAGGATGTCTTGAATTAGATTTCTGACAATAATCCTGCTCTGCCCTAGGCTACTGTGTCTCAGTTAGAGGGAATTAGCTAAGCTGAACTAAAACTGAGCATGTAATTTTTCAGAACTTTGTGGTTTAGAGATATTTAGAGTGATCTTTCACGTGTCTGGCAGAAGGCATATAAAGCTCTTGCTTTGTCAAACATCATGACTTTATACTACATTTTTTTTTCTAACAAAAAATTTTCTCAAAAGTAACAGTTCCAGTGCATTGTTGGTGCAAAATATGGAACTCATTTGTCTTAACTTTTCTTTGTGTTTATATATGTTATATATATATATATGTGTTATATATATATGTTAGAGAGAAAAGCAAATCTCAGTCTGAACCAGCCAATAGCCAGGGCTCAACAAAGTTGTGAGCCTAATAGTGTTATGGAAAAGGTCAATATTCTGTTATAGATGACTTCCCAGAAGGGTTTATATTAATATTTTAATGAATATGCACTATTAATTCCTTTTGTCATGATGTTAATTTATACAAGCTTAAGTCTCTTTCTCTATTAGTATTATGTTAGTGTCTATTAGTATTTGTGTTGACACTAAGGTAATGATATCATTTGATACAGAACCTTTTCTATCTCTGAGGATCTCTCTGTGGCTACCTAAAATTGAGGCATAGGTTGAAATTTAACAATCCTGATCTTTGCAAAAGTTATGCTTCCAAAGACTGAACTATCCTTAAAGGAACTCCTGGTATATCAATACACCCCTGGGAGTGTCAGAAATTAGTGTGTGTGTGTACCACAGTAATGTGTCTTTCTTTTATTCTTTAATTAACACCTTCTGCCTGTTTGTAGAGCCAGTGAGCTTACAATATATTCTATTTTCTTCCAGAAAACCTTGTTGGTGCCCATGATGCTCCTATCAGGTGTGTTGAATATTGCCCAGAAGTGAATGTCATGGTGACTGGAAGTTGGGATCAAACAGTTAAACTGTGGGATCCCAGAACTCCCTGTAATGCAGGAACCTTCTCTCAGCCTGAAAAGGTATGTACTGGATGCTGTGTTCCAGCTGGTGTGTTAAATAACACATCCAGTGACAGGATAAACTTCACCACACAAGACACTGTCTTCAACTGAAATGAATTTGAAAAGTTACAGGATTGTAGTTGTTATAAAAATTAGATTTGAAATGTTGAATGGTTTTTAAGCTGTGAAAATATTGATATTCAGAATATATTGTGATTTTAGGTTAAGGCTTTGAGCTTTCATCACTAGGAAAAGCATAACTTAATTCTTAGCACTGATGATGGATCAAATTCTTAGAATTTAAAACAAGCTTGAGAAAGGAAAAAACTAACAAAACCAGCGTGTGAAATTGATGCAATAGTTAATAAGTCTTGGCTTAATTGTAGTATGCACTATTAATTTCCTTAAACTTTAGTGCTTTATCAGATCTTGGCAGTCATAAGGTCTGATTGTTTTGGAATATGCATAGAGATATTTATGTTGCCTGAAGTAATACTTTGTGTTTTCTCTTGTATTGAAAGAGTGAACAGAATTGCTTATATTGTAATTTACCTCTTGTGATACTAATGCCTAGTAAATTCAGACATTCTACTAATAATGAAATCTTCTGTGCTAATGAGAGACCAAGAGAAAGTGTAAAATGCAGTTTTTCTGATGGCTAATGGTGTGTTAATCTTTATACTGCTTACAGCTGTGTCACTGAAAAAAATGACAGAATGGTAATTTCTAGTTTTTTTCATATACTGCTAAACACAGGCTGGTTTGGATAATTTTACATATGCTTTTTTTTGCCTATACCTTAAGTCTCATTTAGCTCTGTCACATCATATTGTCAAGTCATAATTATGAGCCCTCATTACCTTCCCTATTGCATCTGAATAGCTATTACTTTTGCTCCAGCATAGCTGAATCTACTTCTGGCAAGACCTTTGTTCAGCATAAAGTAATTGCATTATTTCTAGTTGTGATTTATAGTTGTATGTAGCATGTAAAGAACTGTGATAAATTGCTGGCAGAACATCATATAATGGACAGCCACAGTGAATCAAGCTGCTTATTGGTTCAGCAAGGTTCATTATGTCATTTTTTTAATACTGCCTTTGATAAATGTGTACACCCACTCAACAGCATGACAATGGTTTCATTTGATTTATGATGCTGTGGTGTAGAAAGAATACTTACTGTACAGGTGTGACATCAGTTTGTAAAGAAGATTCAAGATACTTAATGTTCTTTATGCCTTTGTTTCCATCCATGTGTACAAACACATTTTGTATAATGTTTATTAATATTTCTGGATCGAATCTTCCACCAGAAATGGAGATTTGAAAATTGACTTGTTAAAGTGTCTAACTTCTGTTGGCTGGAAGTTTTCTTGCCCTTTTTGAATGTAAGTGGGATCATCAGAAATTTTAGGCAGCTCCTGTGTGAACATTTAAAACATTTCCCATCTTATGAGGGAAGTTTAATAATCACATTTTAGATGATGAATGCATGCTGACTGAATGTGGACTGGTTAAAGGAAGGGTTTCTTACATACACACACATATGCACATATACATATCTACACACATATACAGCTATCTACTTAGGTTTTCTATTAGAAATTAACTTCTTTGAATTAGAAAATTCTCCAGAAATGTTTTATAGCAAATTAAAAGTTATTTTGTCTCATATTTCAGTGCAATCTTACTAGAACCTATTAGTTTTACTGAGCTTTATCAGAGAACCAGAAAGTGACACTGTGTGCTTGAGTGTAATTGTACAAGCACATGCCAAAAAGTAAATTCAATCCTTCTGGCAGGATACCAGATGTCTTACACTTTTGATTCTTGATCTGAGGTACGTACACTATCAGTTTCCTATGTATTTAGCTGTATTAGATCACTTTTGAAAAGCTTATTCTTGCAGGTTGCTTTTGTTAGCAGTTCAGTGACAGGACAGCTATAGGTAGCTGGATTCTGTCTTGCTTGTGTATCAACAACTTGTAATTTATTTGGTAGCACAAGAGTTTTTGACTGAATCTTTCTTTTTCTTTTAGCATATTTCCAAATCAAATGAATCCTAAGTAGTAGTTGGAAACAGAACAATTTATATGCTGAGCATTTTCATGTTTGATTAACACAAATTTGAATCTCTTGAGCCAGTTTTTGGAGTGGAGTTGAAATTCCAAGCCATATTTTTTTTTTTTAAATGATATTAAGCATATTTCTTCCTTCAATTCACTTAGTTTTATTAAAGTATACCAAGTACTGGTGTTTTTTTAACTGATTTATTTTGGCAGTTTGTTTGCCTTTATTAACATGAAGCTCAACTTTGAATTATTCTGTTTAAAAAGAAAAACAGATGATTACCAGATGGAGGGAAACTGAGAGGAAAATGTGTGGTGTGCTACTGTAGAACTAAACTGTAGAATCATGCATTATTAGTGGAGAATTCAAGCTGTGCATGCCAAGCAAAGATGAATTCCAGTATCTATGCCCATTTTCCACCTCTGTTGCTTTGTGTCTGTTTTCCTCTTGCCTTGAAATACTTAATAAATTTAATGCTCAAAATAATTTTTGAGGAAAACTTGAATAATGCTGGTTTCCCTTTTGAATTCTACTTAACAATTTCTGTACATGTGTAGCATTTAGAACATAGGTAATACCAACACAAGGAAGAAATCTCATGTGTGGAAGATTTAGATATCACTAAGATTTGGAGACTGATAACTGAAAAAATGTGCTTGAAATTTAGAATTGCACAAGTGCCTTTGCATATCAAATATTTTTATTGCTTAATTAGTAATGGGTACTATGGGACTGCCTTGGACTTGATTTTTCAGCTATGTGCTAGGGGACAGAATTAAGGGTGAGCTTATGAAACGTTACATGTGTCTTATCACTAACCTACTGCACATTAGTGCTCTTTATCCCAAATTTGAGTTGGAAATGAAAGCTAAATTAAAGCTTTAGCTCTAAACTTTATTGTAGTTGTCACCTGTATTTTTAATTACGTATTACTGATGCTTTTTTTTGTGTACAAAGAACAATTGATATCCAAGCTATTATGTGTTAAATAGTGTAATATATATATTTTTAAAGGTCTACACACTGTCTGTGTCTGGAGACAGACTCATTGTGGGGACAGCAGGTCGGAGAGTGCTGGTGTGGGATTTACGGAACATGGGTTACGTTCAGCAGCGAAGAGAATCGAGTCTGAAATACCAGACCCGCTGCATCAGAGCATTTCCAAACAAACAGGTGGGAGAACCATGTCAGGAATCAGATTTCTACTGATTATTCTTTAGGAAAAATGATGATTTATTTTTTTTCTCTGTCTTTTGTTTATCTGTCTTCCAAGTTTTGTAATCAAACTCTGGGAGGGGGGATGAAAAAAGGTGTTGAGGCTTCTCATTCCAGGTTATTTTTAATAACAGGATTGTTTGCCGCTGACTTACCAGCATGTTGTATTTTCTGGTTTTGTAATCCATTTTATCTCCTGTTTTTAAAATAACCTATTTAATGCATCACAATGCTGACATTTAATAAAAAAAACAAAGCAAAAAGCCCCCACAAAGCTGCAGGAGAAGTGATGAAAACGGATCTGGCAATTGCTCAGCAGCCTTTATGCCTTGCAGTCCCAGGTTCTTCAATAGGCTGTGAACAGGGGCAGGATTGAAACTATATGAATGTAGTTTATATATTTTTCTTTTTTTTTTTACCTCTGAGTCTGTATCATACACTCAAGAACCCATGATCCTTTATCTCAGGGGAATTGTACAATTTAGATGATCATACAGCTATTCGTGTAGGTTAACATAGTGTATCTGTGGTATTTCTCTTTCTGAAGTAAAGCAAGAAGATTAGCTTTTTCTGACAAAATAATTTGGAAGGGAATTTTCCCTTGTTCATAGTGATAGTACAGGAATTGCAAGACCTAGTTACTTGTTCTTGAACGGACATGAATGCTTTGTCCATTTTCAGTTCTAGTTATAGTAAAACAAGCTGATCTTTCAGATTGTATTGTATTAGGGATTTTAAAGAGCCTTGCTATAGCCAGATATCATTACAATCCTATTTCTGAAAAGATCTATTATGGGCTTAACTCAGAAGTTATAATAAAAGCATCTCAGGTTGCTCTCAGGCAGGACTGTAATTAACTGGATAAGTGGACAGCACTTACAATCAAGTTTCACTGAAAATACTATTTCAACTTGAGTGTTTAGTTGCTAGTATAAAGCTCTGAACTAATTTTAATGTAATGTAATTCTGAAACTAAATAGTCCCTTGAGTATCTGCAATATTTTAGATATTTAGGCCCTGGGGGATAGGTGTGCAAATACAAGAGGTTGTTAACTATTAACATTTTTTTTTTCCCCACCAAATCAACTTGTGTTTGTACCTGCAGGGGGTAATTTAAAAGTCTTAATGTCAGCTCAAAACTCTGGTGCAATGAGAATCTCTCTCAAAGCTTTTTTCTGCATTACTTGTTTCTTAGAAGGGGATTTTATTGATGGTGCCTGTGGTATTTATTGATGAGGTCTATGGTAACAAACAATTTTTGGTTGTATACAGTTGCAGACTGTTTACATTTCATTTCTTTGAGTTTAGTGGGGTATAAGATAAATTGTATTGCAATGTCTTCTCTGGTTGTAAACTCTTAAAATATATATCTCTTTTATGTTTTTGGTAGGGTTATGTTTTAAGTTCTATTGAAGGTCGTGTTGCAGTGGAATATTTGGATCCAAGTCCAGAAATCCAGAAGAAGAAATATGCTTTCAAATGTCACCGTTTGAAGGAAAATAACATTGAGCAGATTTATCCAGTTAATGCTATTTCTTTCCATAATGTCCACAACACATTTGCTACAGGTAGATGCTCAATTTTTGTAACACTTGCATGAATTCCTTTTAGTTTTGATACAAACAGATCAGCCTTTACTTAATATGCCCTTCCTTTTTAAGTATTTCAATAGTATTTCTTGCAGTGAACAGGGATGAACTCCTTTAGTGTTGATATAAGCAGATCAACCTTTAATTAATATGCCCTTACTTTTTAAGTATCTCAGTAGTATTTCTTGCAGTGAACAGGGATGAATTCCTTTAGTTTTGATATAAACAGATCAGCTTTTACTTAATATGCCTTAAGTATTTCTTGCAATGAACAGGGATGAACTCCTTTAGTGTTGATATAAGCAGATCAACCTTTAATTAATATGCCCTTACTTTTTAAGTATTTAAATAGTATTTCTTGCAATGAGCAGGGGCATTATTTGATGCAGAGAGAATTAATTGCCTTAACAGATATTTTGGGAAATACTCATTGTGCTCTTTAGCTTTCTTTTTACTGGCAAATAATTCCAAGTAGTTTTCTCTTTTTCCTTCTTATTTTTATTCCTTTTTTCCGGATCTTTTCAGTCTCTCCCTTTTCCCAATGATTGTTTTCAAACCTGTTTTTTTTACACATTACTTTTTCAGGAGGTTCTGATGGCTTTGTAAATATTTGGGATCCCTTCAACAAGAAGAGGCTGTGCCAGTTCCATCGCTATCCCACAAGCATCGCATCGCTTGCCTTCAGCAACGATGGAACTACCCTGGCAATAGCTTCCTCCTATATGTATGAAATGGATGAGATTGAACATCCTGAAGATGGGATCTATATTCGCCAAGTGACAGATGCAGAAACAAAACCCAAGTGAGTATTGCTTCACCTGTATTGGAGACTTTTTTTTTTTTTTTGCTGAGCATTCTTCCCCAAGATTTATTAATTTTTCTCAATTCTTGAATAGCATTCTGGATGCCAGGAGATAGTGCAGCTTGACAGTAGGCTTGGGGTTGATTTTATCTTGTTCACCCAAGCTTTCAATATCCGTAGGTTGATAGGTGGCTGATGGATAAAATTGTGCTTAGTTGTTTAGAAGGAGAAGACTGTCAAACTCTTCTCCTTTTTTGAATAGGTGCTGTTCTGTGAAGCTGTGGAGTTATTGCTAGCTCATTGCTTCAGGAATTAAGTGAAGAATTCAAGAATAATTTATTTGAGTGAATGCTAGTGTGTTTGGATATTTAAAAGGTGGAATTAATGAGAACTTTACACACAAGAGTGTGCACCCAGCTGTCACAGGCATAAGGGAATCTAGATACTATTCCAGGAAGGTTGTGTAAAATCAAGGAAAAGCTTTCTCAGTTCCTCTGTATTGGAGTTTGCTGCAGCCCTCTGATGATAACACACTTTTTTTGTCATTGCTGCTGTCAAAATGGGGCAAACTGATTAATGGAGGGAAAAGATTTCTGTTAAGCTCACTTTGGCATGAATGTTACATAGAAAAATTGCTGTCACAGCACTGAATTGCACAACTCTTTATTATGCTAGCACAGGAGCAGTTGTTTTTATTTTCAAATTCCTGTGGTTTGTCATTGCTGGGTGTTTTTTTTTCCTTCTAATATTCAAACTTTCTTACAGTTTATCTAGTTGTCTCCATTATTTAATATCTAAGTGGCTGTGTAAATAGACACAGATAAACCCAAGAACTTGGATCACTTAAAACCTCCAGACCTTTCCCCACTTTGCCCCTTGAGTGACTTGTGTATTGCTTCTGAGCAGCCATTTTATCTCTGTGATGTGAGGTGGAAGTTACAGAAGAATAAATACACCATTTCTCACTTGGAGATGTTTGTTTGAAAAGAATTTTAATACTCAGGCTAAAATAAAACTAGAACTAGTTCAGTATTTCTTTCTGGGGTTTCCTCAAATGACAAGAATCCAAAGATCATTTAAATTTAAAATCAGATTGTACTTGTTACCTACATTTGGAAGGGTATAAATAAAAAGCAATAAAAGAATACTTGCTGCTCTTGGTCTTGGAATAGTAAGAGCTGCTTTCAGTTACTTTTGTTCATTGCTAGTTAGGGTTGCTAATTCTGTAGCTGCTTCTTTCTGCCTATGAGGAGGTTAATCTACAATTAAACAATATTTCCTCTTGGCCCTCCATTATTTTCTGAAACAGATGGTTCATCATTTCCTGGGCTGTTAAACACAGCAAGGTTAAGGTTAGACTCTTGGGAATCAGCTAGTTTGGAATCTTATTAGGCTGTAGAAGGAAAACTAATAAGAATACTCCTTAATATCATTTTGTGACTGCAAACAATTATTTATTAGCAAACAATTGATCCCAGAAGGGCAAATTGTTTGAGTCAGTAATGAGCTGAGAAAAGACAGAGCATATCTGTGTATTTGGAAAATAATTGTAACGTAATTGCAATGCATTTAGACAGGCATCTTTTTGGACCTGTTTCTATCTTTAAATGAATTTCTGAAAACATTAACAAGGTTTATATGCTTTTTCTGACATTTACAAGTTGCTCGTGCCAACCTTAGGGCACTAAGAATGATGCATATATTTGAATGGTACAGTAGTGTGAGTCATCCCTGGCTTAGTCTAAAAATAGGTTACTTAGGACAGAAGATTAATAGTTGTTCCATAGTGATTCTTTTGCATGTTTCATTTGAATCCCTTAGCATTTTCACACAATTCATTCTTAAATAAATCAAGATGATGCCATATTAGATGAAGAAAACTTGGCAAGATCAGCTTTTGGATCATTAAATTATTATACATTGTATCTCTATAAAAATCAAAGCAGTTTTTCTACACATTGTTGCTTTTATAGAGTGTTGAATGTTTTACCTGCTTATGATTACTTTAAATACTGCTTGCTAAAATACAGTTTGTTTATTTCAGGTCTACTTAGACTTTTGGAGATATTTCTCTACAAGAGATGCCTACTTGCTCTTAAACAACAGAAGTGAGAAGAACAATCTTTGTACTGATGTTTTTAATCAAGAAATATTTTTTTGTATATTGTAGTATGTCTTAATCTGTCATTGCTTACCTGCTTACAATCTTAGTGGAACTGTTTTCTTTGTCTGCTGTCTGTAACTAAATTAGTTCAGTCCTGTAGGCAACTTTGAGTGTTCCTTTATAAATACATACCGTGTTTTATTACTAATTATGACAACTTCCAGTGTTCTCATAATTGTTCAATAAAGATCCATAGTTTTTTGGGTTTTTTTGCTTTTTTTTGAAAACAAATACTTTTGTGTAGCACCCTTTACTGTTTGTGAAACAAATACTAAGACCAAACATTTAAGCTGCTGGAATTTTTGAGCTGTAGATCTTCCTGAGAGAAAACTTCTGAACCTTTGGTCTTTTTTCCAATGAGAGGACCTATGAATTTCTTCATTACCAACTTGGCTCTCCAGGCAATGTTTTCACAGGGCTGTGAAAGCCTAAAGTTGTAGTAGATGAGCTTGTTACCTCGGTGACTTGGTCATTACTGGAGAACAATGAACTGTTTCTGGAAGAAAGAACTTGAACATGTGCTGCTTCATGTGTGGTGGCTTTTTGTTTTCCTTTTCCACATAGTGCATAAAAGGCTAAAATTACTAAGGCTTGAGAAGAATTGAGGGTAGAGGGGAGCAAATGTAGAGTTTCAGCCTACAGCTGAGGTGGTGTGTTCCAGCTCTGCACATCTGACCTGGTAGCTTAGGGTTTGTGGAGTTACAGAAGTGGAAAAGGAAAAAATAGTAGTGAGTAGTAGGGAGGGACAGGACAAAACTCCTCTGAGGCTTATCAGAGATGATTAAAGTGTGGATATTTTGGAGTGGTGATTGGATTCATGCTTTACTTCCAACTTCACTTTTGAGTTATCAATGCCTGCATAGCCAGTGGGAGTACTTTATTACCTTTAAGAGAAACTGACAACAGAAATAGTAACTCATCATTCCAAAGATGGTGATGGAGAGGAAGTTGGGCTCTTTGTCTGCAGAGCTGTTACTAGGTAGACATAGTGAGTTGCATGTGGAATATTGTGTAGTTTATGATGAGCTAGGTGTGGATTCTTTGATTAAACTGGTTTGAAAAGAAAGATCTTCCTGTGTCTTCACTACAGTAGCATCCACCCTGTGTTCTGGTAGATGTGTACCATCCCTTCCAATTTTAATAGGCTATTTTTGCCTTAAGGGTACATGATTTGGTGATGTTGTACAAAGGTTGAATTTTTTATGTTCAGCTAAATAAGTGATGACACCTTTGTGTTTGGGGTTTTTTGTTATTTTTGTTTGAGGAATTCATTGATACATTGAGTGTGGAGCCTAACCATGGGAACCAAAGGTTTCTGTGAGAGTGACTGGTAAAGAAATAGTAAGCAAAATCCCTAGTTTTGGGGATAACTAGGCTGAAAGAGCAGACTCTGGTGTGTGTGCAGTTATAAATATATTTACAGAGCAAACATAGGCAATATCTGTTGTTTCTCTTTTTTTTTCAGCTGAGAGTGAATAATATTACAAAATACAGCATTGAGCCCACTAATAAATTGTTACCCAACAAAACCAAGAGTGACCCTGCTTGTGGAAAAAAGAGATCCTGCTTATGGAAAAAAGAGCTCTAGAGTGAGGATGGGTTCAAATAAATAATCTGTGAGGGCAGAAATAGGCTGGGACTAATAAAAAGTGACTTACTGAGATGTGGAGAAAGGAATGTGAAGTGGATTGAGTGGGAAGTTACAAGGATGGAACTGTGGGGAACAAAGTGAAATAAGAGCTGAAGAACACAGGGGCAAACAATTTGGGGAATTCCAGATAGTTTGGTGAAAGTAGACATATAACCTAATCTGGAAATGATGCCACCTGTGCAGTTTTTTATTGGTAGGTATCAGGGGAAAGAAACCTGTTGATGCTTGGTGTACAGAGAGCTGGATCCTTCAGTGGACAAAGATAGCCCAAGGTATGTAGGAGATTGGATTTACTAGTTCTATTTTGGCTTAAAAATGTTAGGAAAATTTCTCACAGTGTGTTGATGTTTTAGGTGCATGCTTGAAACCAGCAAGAGTGTAGAAAAGAGACAACCAGGCATAACAGAGAAGAGAGATATTAGCTGGTCAGGGCTATAGCTGTGATTCTGTGTTAGGCTGGAATACAGATATTTCTTTTTACAACATTAATCTTCCTTTTATTAGCTCTCTTCTAGAAATGCAGGTCAAGGCAGAGCTTCATAAGCTGGAGAAATCCTGAAACCAGCCTTTTCTGACCTCTATAACAAGCAGCTGAACAAAGAGGATATACTGACTGGTGATCAGAGGAATTGAGATCTAAAAAAAGCTCCTTAAGTCATTGCTTTTTTGGACAATGTTGAGGGCCATACAGAAAACATGGAGTCATAGCTGTCATTCTAATAGAGTCATCAATCACTGCTGACTGCTTGCAGGAGAAAAAAATATCAGGGGTTGTCTCTCACAAGAGCCACATAACACTGTGATATTAGAAGCCAAGTGGCATCTGTGCTCTGAATGTTACAAAAGCATGCTGGTAAGTGTGCTGCTTTTTTTTTTTGTGTGTGTTGTTGGCCAGTACTTCAGGATAATCAGTGTGTGGTTTACTCCACACAGGTCTGGAGCTCTGCTGCAACTCAGATGTGGTGTTTTGTGCTGCTGCTGCAATTAGAATAAACATATATATTAAAAAATGTGTCCTTTAGATGGGTGTTTTCCTAAGCAAAACCAGCTCTGAGCTCAAAAGCTGAACTCTGAGCCTCAAACACAAAGCCTTAAGTGATGCTGTGGAGAATGGCTTTTACAAAGCTGTGTAGATATTGCTAGCTCCACCTTCCTGAACTGTCTCACACTGTATTCAGTGTCTAGTTTTGAAAAATCAAGGATTTTGTGTAGTTGGAGTGATGGAGTCACTAAATTCAGCAGTGAATTCAGCTGGTGCATCTCTTGAGATAGATGCCCCAAAACTGGAGGTTCCTCCTGTTGGGTGTTCTTGCAAATGTTGGCCTAAATGACATGTCCACCATCACTGATTGGTAGTAGTGGTCTGGAGCAGAACCTATTTCTTTTGACTAGCAGACATCTGTTCTGGTGATTACACCATTAGCTGCTTTTATGTTGTTTAGTATAATCATAAGCACAACGCTAGTCATTTTTTTAGCCAATATGCAACTGATCTAAGTTGTAGTCCTCCAGCGAGGCCACATTTGCTTTGAAATGTGTCAGGCTTCTTTGTTCAAAATCACATTTAAGTGATACTTTGTACTACCTTTAGATATGTAGAATTTAGAAATGAAGAGTCAAATACAGGACTCGCCCAGATATTCTCATCAGTGATATGCTAAAGGCACTTCCTGTGAAATAATGTCTGATTTCATGAGGCTGTTGTGACTCTGTCATACATTTTACCTATGGAATGAAAAGATAGGAATGTGTTAACATATGATGGCAACACAGGGGATATAATAGGTCTTCAGAGTCTCCTGTGATTACCTGCAAAGTGGAAGGGAATAAACTGTTCTCCATGTCCAGTGGGACTGGGAGGAGGCATAATGAGCTTAAATTGCAGCAGAGATTAGCGTAGACATTAGGAAAAACTTCCTAAGTGTAAGGATGGTTAAGCCTAGGAATAAATTGCCTGGGGAAGCTGCAGTGTCTCCATCAGTGGAATTTCTCAAGGGGAGGTTAGATGAGCATCTGCCAGGAATGGTGTGTTTTTAACTGGTTCCATCTTCAGGCAGGAAAGATAAGGCAATACTGATAGTACTTGTGGTTGTCATGCTGCTCAGTTTGTCTCTGATCATTCCTTCACCCGGCATTGTTCCTGCTATAGCAAACTGATATTCCTTGTAACTGAGGCAGGGGTTCCTATTTATTTAAAACTTCTAAATTCTTAGGCTTTTTGTTCTCCTCCACACCACTGTTAACAGAGAAACTCAGAGTAGAATCTGCCCATGCTTACTCTGTCAGTGTGATCTGGCACACCAGAGCTGGTGGCACTGGGGAGCTCCACCTGGGAGAAAGCTCTGCACAGCTGTCCCCTGAAACAAGAGGACCACAATTCTTCAATTCAATGTACAGATTGATTTTGTAGGCATTCCTGAATTTGTCTAAGGTTAATAAAGTGGAGCATCTGGTTCTTACTGACTGTATAAATATTTTGTTTACAGCACTCTTACTGTAATTGCAGGCTAAGCTTGCAACTAGCTTCGCCATCAGCTGGCACAAAACAACTCTTGTACCAGCCTAGCATCCAGCCATATATTTTAATCAGTTCCCCACTTCACAGAAAACCACTATATTTTGGTAAAAACAGAGCAAGGTAGCATCAAACAAAACCCAAAGCAGTAATTTCTTCATTTATTAGTTCCTAATAATTAAATTAAACTAAGCAAGGGTTGCTTTTCCCTGCTTGGATTTGCTGCAAACTACTACTATTCTGCAGCAACAACAGTGCAACAAAGACAACAATTGCCTTGTTCTCAGTGCTGCACAGATGCATTGTAAGAAATGATTCTGGCTTGAGAATTAGTTCCCTAAAGAGATAAGACAGCCAAAGGTTGAGAGAGAAGAAATATTCTCATTCCAGAGATGTCAACAAAGGCACAGAATAAGGAAGCAAATTTCCTTGTCACGGAGCAAAGGCAGGACTTGAACAGATTTCTTGATTCCTAACTCATGTAATTGGTTTAATTTTTTGCCTCTGCTCTAGACTTACTGTGGGGAGTTATTTGAGTTAATCCTTTTTATTTCTCTGATGTAATTTTTTTTCATCAGTCGAAGGAACAGTGCTTCCTTGTAAAGGTAAATGAGGCCAAATTGGTAAAGGAGAGGTAAGATCCTTAGATGAATCAGCTTATATGCAATTTTTTTTGGTATATGATGATACAGTATACACTATTGTGTTGATCTATAGCACTGCTAAGTGGCCTAAAGAGATTCCAAAGGAATAGAAAGATTGACTTTTTGGTTTAGTGTATTTGTGCTTTAGTGAAGGCTAAAGTAGAAAGTGCAAATGTTGTTAAGAGGTGGTGCTTTTTAAAGCAACAATAAAAAATGTCACTGTGTTTCCACACAGTATTAGCAGAAAAAAAAATTAATAGAAATGTATAATTCAGGACAAGTGAATTAAAGACTGTTAAAAAGTATTAAGTAGAAAATTTGTGTTCTGCTTTGTAAAGCTAAAAAAAAATTAATATTGCACAAGTATAGCCTGTGCAGCAGGCAAAAGAGTGGAGGCATCAAGAATGTGGTAAATATATATATATATATATATGTGTATATATATATATAAAGATATGATAAATAAAATATATCAATATAGTTTTATTTGTCTCAGTTTCTGATGTCTTCTACTGATGAATTGATTTTCTTGTCCCACAGACATTTCATGTTCTGCTGGGATGTCGATGGCTGCAGTGCAGCTTTGTGCTTTGGAGGATGCCTGTCTCTTGCTGCAAAGCTGAAGGTATCTTTTCCCTGCAAGCAAATTAGTGGAGTATTTGTAACTGGGAGAGGGCTCCCTGTTGCCAGTCCTGTGACAGCACGTAGCCTATTCTTTGACATTTCTTCTAATATAAAAAGTCCCTATTTTTAATTGTTTACATGCTGGTGATAATCCATACCATCTACCCTCTGCGTCTTTTAAAGATCTCAACTGGTGCCACAGGCTGAAATAAGATAGTATAAATACCTCTTGTATGTGTAAATCACACATTTTGAGAGCAGGACTTTGGCTTTTTCTCTTGCCTCTGTACTTTTTATGCTGCTGAGATGGTTTGATTCTTCATGCCAAGGCTTTATGGAGTGGCCTGCAAGCACATGATGGCTGGAAGGTGATGCTGCCTGAGCGGTGAGATAAGTGCCCTGTTTCTGTCAGAGTACAGTAATTTCTGCTAATGGGATTTTTGGAGGGAAACGTTGTGAGAAATAGCTGTAGATAAACTTTTCAAATGAAACATCTGGCCTTTGGTGCAAAAAAACCTCAGTCCTGTACCATAAATTAAATAGCAAGAATCTAGCTGGGGAAATGGAGCTCTCCCTTCCTGTTTAAATTCCTTGATGTTCACATCGTAGTGCTTGGTTTGAAAAACAAAAGAAGTGCTTCAATCCTTGGAATTTTTTTCTCTCTGGGTTATAATGGAGGCACTGTTCTTTTCCCTGTCATCTGCAATCTTCGAGGGCTCTTAATCAAATCCTGGGGATTTAAATTATTCACGCTCTTTTTGGGCTTACATTTTTTATTCCTAATTATACGCAAAAGAAATATATCATGAAATATGCAGCGTGTAATTGCGATTAAAGCACGCAGCCTCCCGAAAGATGGCTCGAACAGTTTTATACATCCCAAAATTTAATTAGGCAGATAATAGGGTTAGAAGAGAAGTTTCTAAGGATAGGATATTTTTTGGAATGACATGGCTTTTTTTGATGAAGAGGCTGCAAATGCAAATCAAAGTCGTATTTCTTTCTTCATCTCCACTTGTGTCTTCTTTCTTCTTGTATCATTCTTGAGATTGTCCATACAAGAACTGAATTTATCTGGATTGTGAGCAAATAATTCAGTGAGTCACAGAACCCAGTGTGATTTTCTGCTTCTCATAGTTGGGTTTTGTGATTGTTCCATCTTAGATATCTGCAAAATCACATTTACACTTAAACTCTTCCACAATCAGGAGGAAACTTTTCCCAGGTAGATTTCCTGGCCCTTTCTTCCTGGGCATGTTATTAAAGGCTGTCTCCTCTGCTTGGCTGCCTGCTTTCATGAGAGGTACAGGAATTTGATATCTCTGAGACCTCCTTCCTCTGTCAAACTCAGTTGTAATTGGTCAATCAGTTCCAAAGTTATTAGGGGGATGAGAGGAGAAGGGGATGGGCAGACAGACACAGACAATTTCATTGCATGAATCTCATTTCCTTAGGAAACTGGGATAAAAAAAACCAATTAAGGTTAAGACCCTCCAGTAGCCTTCTTCAATTACTTTGTAAGAACAATGCCTTTTACTGAAGTGTCCATGATATACAATGTCTTCATCCATCCAGCATTGGATGAAACCCATTTTGGCTAAAAATAGGATGAAACCCTGGCTTTTCTGTAAACAGTAGCTGAAGTTGTGGAGCCTTTGGCAGCACCAGGATTCACCAATTGCAATTTAGAGTTCCATTATGTAGGTTTAGAAGGACATGACCCACCCTTCCTATTCCCATCAGTGAGTGTGACATTTCAACCACTCCTCCTTGTCCTTCAGGGCTCTGTTTGCCATGGCTTTGTTCATCATGACATTTAAATAGCAACTGAAATTTCAGATGCTGCTGGTTTAGGAGGCACCTGAAAAGCTTCCTCATGACTTTCACCCAAAGAGAAACTGTGATGTGATCCCTTCATCTCTCAGGCCACTGCTAAGGCTGCACCTCAAATACTGGGTTCAGTTTGGGGCCCTTCACACAAAGGAGGACGTTGAGATGCTCAAACATGTCCAAAAAAGGACAGTGAAACTGGTGAAGGGTCTAGAGCAAAAGTCTTGTGAGGAGAAGCTGAGGGAACTGTGATTGTTTAGCTTGGAGGAGAGGAGGCTCAGGGGAGACTTTATTGCTCTCTACAACTCCTTGAAAGGAAGTTTCAGTGAGGTGGGTGTTGGGCTCTTCTCCCAAGTACCAAGTGACAGGATGAGAGGAAATGGCCTCAAGTTGTTCTAGGGGAGGTTTAGGTTGGATATTAGGAAATATTTCTTCACTGATGGAGTGGTTAAGCTTTGGCCCAGGCTGCCCAGGGCAGTGGTGGTGTCACCATCCCTGAAGGGATTTAGAAGATGTGTAGATGTGGTGCTGAGGGCCATGGTTTAGTGGTGACTTGGCAGTGTTAGGCTGATGGTTGGACTCAATGATCTCAGAGGTCTTTTCCAACCTTAATGATTCTATGATTCTCTCACTGTGCACACATCTCAAGTATGCAGGAACTTTGCACCAGGGCAAATGCTCAGCAAGATGCAAGGGAGAACAAGGATCCTGGTTAGTGCATCTCCTCATATTCCTTGTCCAGCATCAGGATTTTCCTGCCAGCTGCACTCCTCCAGAAACACACAGTCCCACTCAGGCTTTTGTCTCAGTGTTGCATGACCTTACACACTGTGGACTAACCAATTCCTTCTCTTTTGTGTGATGGTTATCTCCTTTCTTTTACATTCTGGGAATTTCACATGTTTCTAGATAATTCTGTTCACCCTCCCTGTGTCTCTGACAATTTTTTGTTGGAACATATAACATTTCATGAAGCCTCTATTCCCACAATCAGAAAGAATACATCCTGAGATATTGAACACAACCCTAACCTTCTCACAAATGATTTTCTGGACTGTCTTCTAAATCACCATCAAAAACCCCAAATAAAACAAACAAAATCCTCTCCAAGCAAAGATTTGTTTTGCTATTCTGAAGCTTGGTTTGCAATACAGGAGCAGCCTGAAAAGATCTCAAAAGCAGGAAAAATCATCACTTTTCTGTTGTCCTGCTTTACCTAGTGGAGATGTCCAGATTCAACACTTTGGGTCTAGAGCTCCTTTTTCTTCATCTTAGTCTGCTATGGAACTGTTTGCAGTAAAGACAATAAAACTCTACCCTTATTTGCTTAGAATCTCTATGGTAAGGGGTTTTATTTTATCTTTCTTTGTGTGTGTGGAGAGAAGCAAATGAAAGATGAAGATGTTAATAGAGGAAGTGTGCATGATTCTGATGATGTATTATATGTATCTCCTTATTTCTTGTTTTACTTCTCTGCATTTTTCATTTCTCTAAGGACATTTTATTAACCAAAAAAGAAAAGTGATGCTCTTCCTGTGCATCAGCTTGAAGACATTGTGGTGGGACTTTGTTATAATGTCACTTCAGTTATTGAGCTCCTCATGAAACTAAGATTCAAACTCTGACCAAAACCTTTGGAACTCAAGGGAGATCTTTTCAATTTAGTGACTTGCTATAAAGCTTGGAGACAAGTCCTCTGACTAAAACCAGTGAGGAAAAACCTTCTTTCTCCTGGCACAGGATCAACCTCTGTCTCAAAATGGTGGCAAATAATGTTTTCCAGATCTTATTTGTTCCTAAAGCATCAAAATCACCTTTACAGGCAGATAGGATATTTCTGAAAGAGAGTTTATGTCATTTGCATGTAATGCATGATCATGGCCATTATTAATTCCCCTAGTAACTCTTTACTATCAGAAAAAGAAATTGCATTGCAGGCTAGTAAGTATCTATCAGCAGGTATAGGGTTGTTTTTTCTTCAGCTGGCTTCTAATGCAGCAGCCTTTCATCCTTCTCTATAAGATTTACCTTTAACCTAGAATCTTTCACCCATTATCTATAATGTATAATTATAAATACATTGTAGTCTTGAGTAAGTACAATTAAAAAGGGTAATTTGTTTCCCTCCCTCTCTCCCATCCTCCCACCCAAGTCCTTAGGTTTAATTTTCATGATTATGTTAGATTATGAGTCATTTTAAATCATGGTATCCAGTAGAGACTACTCCTACTCTGCAGCTCTTTTCAACAGTTGTTTATGGTAGTTTCAGCCTCTTTCTGCCTCTCTGAGGCTCTTTATTTTTAAAGCAAGGCAGACAAGGCCTAAAATTATTCCATTAAAGAGGTGCAATTTTTGTAATGGGACTTAGAGTGCTCTGCAGAAGTGCAGGCAAGTTTCTTCAATATCCTGAGCATTATTCACTCATTTAGTTAAATGATGTTTCTAATTCCCTGGTAATTACATGTAATGAGGCACTCTTTCTCTTCTTGATGAGACTTTAGCTTAATATGAGATGTCGTATTTTTTTGCCTTGGTCTTTTTTTTTTTTTGCCTTCTTTTTTTTTTTTTTTTTTCCTTTTTTTTTTTTTTTTCCCTTTCTTTCCCCTTTTCCTTAGGGATAATTACCCTTCCCAGGAAAAGCAAGGGGTTTGTTGTGCAGAATATATAGCAAATTATTTGATTTCCTGCCATCTTGACTGCCAGTAAATTATAAAATTAAGTTTCAGGGGAGCATTAGCACCATTTTGGAAAGGCTTGAGGTTTTTTTTTTTTCTTTCTTTCCCCTTTTCCTTTTATTCATGTTTTGATGTCCTTGGGGACTGTTGAGCTATTATTCATAGAAGAGATGTTTTTCTGCCAATTCCTAGTATTAGATGGTATTGAAGCAGCAACATAGGTTTAATTTCTTTCTTCAGGATAATATCCAATGCAGAATGCTCTTGTTAGTTGCTTTTTATGTCAGCTAATCATCTTTGTAAAGTTTTTAGCAACACTTCCCCCCTCCTTGGTAACTAATTAAATTTATTTTTATCTGTGTGGTAATATTAAATGCTGGGGGACTTTTTGTTTTCAATTGGGATGGCTGCTTTTTCTTATATTTCTTACATTTCTATAGGTGTCCTACAGCTTGGCATTCATTCCAATACCTTAAATGCTAAAGTTAACAATAATGCAGCATTTAACTCCAGCAAAACCAGAAGCAGTGGTAATTTTAATTACTCTGAATTTCCTATCTTTTGTCAGTGTAATTTGCTCCCTGTTATCCTGATAAGGAGATTCTTGCCTGCTTTTCTGGTTTTAAATTCAAAAACACTGTAAACAAAAATTTGTGAATGGTAAAACATCCAAGAATAAAATGCTGTCAGGGCAATCTCTGCCTCAGGAGTTGAATTGCCATTTAAAACCCATTTAGCTGTCTAATTCTTACAGAAAAGCAAGGGTTGGATATATCTCACCTACCTTTGACTATCTAAAAGGAAGATTTTTAAACAAGGAGACCACCTAGGCTTCTTTCCAGTTCATTCTTTCCAGTTCATTCTTTCCAGTTCATTCTTTCCAGTTCATTCTTTCCAGTTCTTTCTTTCCAGTTCTTTCTTTCTTTCCAGTTCTTTCTTTCTTTCCAGTTCTTTCTTTCTTTCCAGTTCTTTCTTTCCAGTTCTTTCTTTCCAGTTCTTTCTTTCTTTCCACTTCTTTCTTTCTTTCCACTTCTTTCTTTCTTTCCACTTCTTTCTTTCTTTCTTTCCACTTCTTTCNCTTGAGATATAACTTATAGCTCCTGGTGCCTGAAAATGAGCAAAACCTTGGTATTGGGTATACGTGGTTTGCAGGTGGGCTGCGGGCGAGTCACTTTCTCTTTTCCACAGATGCTTCTCCATCAATCTTGGTGTCCATCTCCAGAAGGATAGGGAGCTGCTGGAGAGAGTCCAGCCCAGGGCCAGCAAGATCCTGAAAGGAGTGGAGCATGTGCCCTAGGAGGACAGGCTGAGAGAGCTGGGTCTCTGCAGCCTGGACAAGAGGAGACTGAGAGGAGACCTCAGCAATGCTTAGAAATATGTTAAGGGTGAGTGTGAGGAGGAGAGAGCCAGGCTCTGCTCCATGGCATCCAATGGTAGGACAAGAGGGAATGGGAGCAGGTTGGATCACAGGAGGTTTAGTATTAAGCTGAGGAGGAACTTGTTTGCAGTTCAGGTGCCAGAGCACTGGCCCAGGCTGCCCAGGAGCCTGTGGAGTCTCCTTGTCTGGAGCCATTGCAGAGCTGCCTGGACACATTGCTGTGTGAGCTGGTCTAGGTGCTCCTGCTCTGGCAGGGGGGTTGCACTAGATGATCTTTCTAGGGCCCTTCCAACCCCTAACATTCTGTGATTCTGTGATTAATGACAACCATCTCCTCTGCAAAGCCCTGTGAAAGCTCCAGGCTGAAATGATTACAGGGCAGCCAGAGCTAGCCTTGTTAGAACTTTACTCCTGGCCAGGCCTGCAAGACACAGCTCCTCTGTGCACTCAAAAGAGGATATGAAATCAAATCAGGATTTGATAGTATAGGGGAAAACCTCATCATCTAGCAGGGTGTGGCTGGGGAGGGAATGGCAAAAAGGAAGGTGATGTTTGTTACCAAAGACTTGTGTGACTTCTCCCTTGCTCTCTCTCTTTGGAAGAGCTTTTTGTTCAGTCAGTTGGGAGCAAGATGGGGGTTGGTCTCTTCTACTGGATTAACAGTGAGAGGACAAGAGGAAATAGCCTCACGTTGCACCAGGGGAGGTTTAGATTGGATGTTAGGAAAGATTTCTTCACTGAAAGGGTTGTTAATCATTGGAACAGGCTGCCCAGGGAGGTGGTGGAGTCACCATCCCTGGAAGTGTTGAAGATGTGGTACTTAGGAACATGGTTTAATGGTATGGTAGTGATAGGTATGGTTGGACTTGACCTTAGAGATCTCTTCCAACCTTAATCATTCTGTGATTCTGTTCTTTATCAATATGAAGATATATATTCCCATATGTGTGTTGCATTGATACCCGTTGAAGTCAATCAGACTACCTACACGCTTCCAAATATATTGATTTAAGGGTTGTGTAGGCTCAGTATCTGAATCCAAAGTCATCAAAGGAAGAAATCTTGAAAATGGTGTGTTCCTGCATCAGGAGTGTACATTTTTTTTGTCTAAGAAACCATGGAGCTGCAAAGTTCTAAATATAAAGGCACATCTTCATGATAAACCCAGCATTATTGAGAGGCTAAAGTGCAATCAGCAGTAGAAAATAAATATCATTACTAACTTCTTGATCCCAAATACTGTGACCCCAATTGTATAGAAAGAAGCTGGAAAAATATGACTGCATCTCACTCTTTATTTCTTCTTAAGCAATTTGACATCAATCAAAGGACTATAGAGGCAAAGGCATGAAGGTTTATTTCCTAGCCCACAGGATTGCTGTCAAATTGCAATTTTCAGAATTGCAAGAGTCGTTAAGCTAGATTTTCTCCATTTTCTTCCTAGTTCTTTCCCTCAAACTTTCAGAAATGTGCCTCTCAATTTTGCAGTCTACTCTTCTACAATGTGGGGGGAGATGAAGGAAGCTCCTGAAAAAAAAATTCTTTACCACCTAGTAGTAAAAATCTCCTTTTTCTGTCTGCAACTCAGTGTTGCAACAGCTAGAAGAAGACTAGATCAAAGAATAGGGAATGAATGAAAGTTGGGCATTAAGATATTGCCTTGGTGAGGCTGACAACAGGGAGAAGAAAGAAGTTTGGTACATTCATGGTTTAAAGCTTTCTGGCTCTGGCTGGTTACCTCCAATCTGCTGCAACTCAAAGCAAATGCTCAGATCTGCACAGAAGGGAAAATATCTGCACCATACTACCTGGTGGTTTTACTATCATCAAGTCCAAACTTTTCCTCAATGTTATTAGGAAGGCAGGATGTGTTTTTTAAATGCTTCTTGTGTTTAACAGATGAGGCAACTGCATCCTTATAATTCAGATGTTTAGTGAGGTACACAATCAGACTTGACAGCTGGTACCCATCTATTCTTGCTTTGACAACAATAGAGTTTGGGAAGTCCTGGTGGAGATCTCTGCTGTGTTATCAAGAGAGCTATAGAAACCCACAGAGGCAGCACCCACCCAGAAGAATTTATACTCAATCCAGATGATCCTGGTGGTGGGAATTAATCTCATTCTCACCAGTCTTGGAACTAATGCACTGAGAATGTTATCTTGTGTGAAGTGATATTTATGAGGAGTGTAACCACTCTCTCAACTGCTGTAATACTTGGGAAGGTACCTAAATTTGATCAATGCTTTACTTTCTTTCAAGTTTCTCTAACTTTCTGAAAGCCAAAGCTCCTTGATAGACCAGAAGCAGGTCAATACTTCCCTCATCTTTAAAACCAACCATAATATTGTGCTCACATCTTCCAGTTTTCACAGTCTGGTAATAACTTCAAAGCCTGCCTAATATATGCAATTTTCTCTTAAAACAACAACAGCAAAAAGCTTCTAGTGGAGAGAGTGCCTGTCTCAGCTGTGGTGACTCCAGCTCAGCCATGAACTCTGCTAGAAGGAATTCCAGCTTCTTTCTAGGATGTGGCTACAAGTGTTGGGGTGCAGAGCTGGTTTGAGATAGCAGGAGATCATAGAATCCTAGAATGGTTTGGGTTGGAAGGGACCTCTGGAGCTCATCTAGTCCAACCCCCCTGCAGTGGGCAGGGACATCCCCAACTAGAGCAGCTTGCCCAGAGCCCTGGCAAGCCTCACCTGGAATGCCTCCAGGGATGGGAACTCAACCACCTCCCTGGGCAACCTGGGCCAGTGTTCCACCACCCTCGTGGGGAGCAACTTCTTTCTAATGTCCAGTTTAAATCTACTCTTCTCCAATTTAAAACCATTGCCCCTTGTCCTTTCACTGCAGGCCTTTGCAAACAGGCCCTCTGCAGCCTGCTTGGAAGTTCCCTTTAGGTACTGGAAGGTCACTAGTAGTTCCCCTGAAGCCTTCTCTTCTCCAGGCTGAACAATCCCAGCTCCCTCAGCCTGTCCTCATAGCAGAGGTGTTGCAGCCCCTGAGCATTCTCGTGGCCTCCTCTGGACCTGCTCCATCAGCTCCATGTCCTTTCTGTATTGAGGGCTCCAGAATGATAATGATCAGCACCACAACTGATTCACTTTCATGTTTAAGGTGAGTAAAAATCATTAGGCCTATTTTGCTCCAGTTTAACACTGCTGCAAATCTGCAGGCATTGCCTGGCTTGCCTGATGTGTTTAACTATTGACCCTGGAGCAAGAGTACCTGTCTGCCAGTTTTTCCCAGGCTTCACAATGGTCTCCTGAGCATGTCACCAGGTCATTCCCATTAGAAGCTTTCTCAGGTGGCCATAGTCCACTTGGATGTTCCTGGACTGTCACTACTGAAGGGGCTGATAGCCAAGCAGAGCTAAACTATGCCACAAGAGATGAGTCTGGAGTACCAGGCTTTCCTGCCCAAGCAGTAATTATCCCTTTCTCTCCTGAAATATTACAGGATTTAGCTGGAATAAATGATGATCATCCCAAGGGGAGAGCAAAACCAAAGGATGCTGTTTTGGCAGAGACTCCTGCAAAGCTCTCGACTCCAGGAATGAGGCCAGGTTTGCCACAGAAGCACTGGCATTGCAGACATCCCTGCATAAGGAGCCAAATCCAGAGAATTTAGAAGTCTTGCTGTCATCTCTGCAGTTTTTTCTGTTTAGTGTTTCCTAACAGAAGAAGTCTGAAGGATTATAGTGTATGAATTACAACAACTCCATCATGTAGCTGGCTAAGGATGAAAGGATAAATCTGAGTAACCACATGGCAGAAGGGTGGAAGGGGTTGTGCAACCACAAGGATGTGGCTGGGGAGCAGAAAAGGAGTAAAGGTAAGTTTTCAAATGCTGTTTTTCCTTAGGTACTATGTTTGGATTTTCCTTTTTCCTCTCCATTTTTGTTTTGCTCTTGGAATTTCTGTATTTGATGGAGGAGAAAAGTAAAAGAGGATGGGAGTGGAGAATAGGAAATTCAGTCTGTACCAATTGCTCCTATTGTCCTTTTCAGATAAACCCATTTTGGGAAGCTTCAGTATTAAAACCTGAAAAATCATAGAAACAAAGAACCATTATGGTTGGAAAAGACCTCTGAGATCATCAAGTCCAACCATAAACCTCACACTACTAAATCATGTCCCTAAGCACTATGGTGATTTGTGGTTTACTCCAGGACTTAAATGTTGACAGAGATCACCAAGGAAATCTTGCCTTGCTAGTGTTTAAGCTTTCAGATACATAAGACAAGCAGTCCTGAACAGAATCATAGAATCATTTAGGTTGGAAATGACCTTTAAGATCATCAAGTCCAATCTTTAACTCAGCATTGCCAAGTCCAACAATAAACCAAGTCCTCAGCACCACATCTACACCTCTTTTCAATCCCTCCAGGGACAGTGAACTCCACCATTCCCTCAGCAGCCTGTGCCAGGGTTTGACAACCTTTTTGGGGAAGACAGTTTTCCTAATATCCAACCTAAACCTCCCCTAGCACAACTTGAAGCCATTCCTCTTGTTCTATCACTTTTTACCTGGGAGAAGAGGCTAACCCTCACCTCACTACAGAGAAGGTCTTCCCTGAGCCTCCTCTTCAGTTCCCTCAGCTGCTCCTCACAAGCTCTTCTCCCCTTCCACAACCACATTCCCAAAGAGAAGCAATGTTCCCAGCATTGCTGCTGTACTCAGACCACAGGCACTTGACCAGTTTTTAGTCTGGTCCTTGTTTGAGCAGTGAAAGGACAAGGGGCAATGGTTTTAAATTGGAGAAGAGTAGATTTCAACTGGACATTAGAAAGAAGTTCCTCCCCACGAGGGTGGTGGAACACTGGCCCAGGTTGCCCAGGGAGGTGGTTGAGTTGCCATCCCTGGAGGCATTGCAGGTGAGGCTTGCCAGGGCTCTGGGCAAGCTGCTCTAGTTGGGGATGTCCCTGGCCACTGCAGGGGGGTTGGACTAGATGAGCTCCAGAGGTCCCTTCCAACCCAAACCAGTCTAGGATTCTATGAAACTGTTGAAATAGGAGAAAACAGGAGCAGACATTTTTACCACTGCCATTGGACTGCAACCCAATAGTATAAGGCTGGAGAATTATTGTGCTGGTTTTGGCTGGGGTAGAGTTAATGTTCTTCATAGTAGCTGGTATGGGGCTGTGTTATGGATTGGTGCTGGAAAAAGTGTGGATAACACAGAGATGTTTTAGTTAGTGCTGATCATTGCTGACATAGAGTCAAGGCCTTTTCTGCTCCTCACTTCACCCCACCAGTGAGCAGACTGGGGGGGCACAAGGAGTTGGGAGGGGACACAGCTTGGGACATCTGACCCCAGCTGACCAAAGGAATATTGAGTACCATATGACATCATGCTTAGTATATAAAGCTGGGGAAAGAAGGAGGAAGGGTGAGACCTTTGGAGTGATGGTGTTTGTCTTCCCAAGTCACCGTGATGGAGCTCTGCTTCCCTGGAGATGGCTGAACACCTGCCTGCCAAAGGGAAGTGGGGAACGAATTCCTTGGTTTGCTTTGCTTGCATACCTGGTTTTTGCATTACTTGTTAAATTGCCTTAAACTCAACCCATGAGTTTCCTCATTTTTACTCTTCCCCATCCCACCAGAGGGGGAATAAGCAAGTAGCTGTGTGGGGCTGAGCTGCCAGCTGGAGTTAACCCATGACAATTATTCAACATTCTTGTGTGGGAATGGTGATAAATAGACTAAAAGTGCCTGGTTTTGCTTTTTGGCTCCCTGCTACAGCTGAGTAGACTGCCAGGATGGTTGCTTTTTGTGCCTGCCAGATGTGAAACTAAGGAGCAGCTGTGTGGAGAAGGGTCCACCTTCCAGAGCAGTGTAAAGAAGCAGCAGCACTGCTCAAGGGTGAGTCCTTCAGCTTGGCCATAGCCTGGAAAGTCACAGGTTTCATACAAAGCCTGGTAATTGTCTGTAAGGCAGGAGGAAGGTGGACTTATGCTGGGTTTTGCTCTCCTGTAATCCATGGTCCAACAGCCAGGGGTAATGCCTTCAAGTCATTCCTGGGGAGATTCTGATTGAATACAAGAGGAAAATGTCTCATAAGAACAATTAGCCATTGCAATGATCTCCACAGAGAAGTGGTGGATTCCCCAGCATGGACAGTTTTAAGATTCAGCTGGATAAGGTGCTGGGCCATCTTGTCTAGATCATGCTTTGACCAGATGATCCCTGAGGTCCCTTCCAAGCTGGTATTCCATGAGTCTGCTCAGTCTGGAGAAGAGAAGGCTCTGAGGAGACCTTATTGTGGCCTTCCAGTATCTGCAGGAGGCTACAAGAAAGCTGCTGAGGCACTTTTTAGGATGTCAGGTAGTGATAGGACTCAGGGGAATGGATACAAACTAGAGGAGGGGAGATTTAGATTAGATGCTAGGAAGAAGTTCTTCACCATGAAAGTGGTGAAATACAGGAACAGGTTGTCCAGAGAGGTGGTGGCAGCCCCAGCCCTGGCAGTGTTGGGGCTGGGAGCAA
The DNA here is from genome assembly GCA_013396975.1 of Bucco capensis. Classification (NCBI taxonomy): domain Eukaryota; kingdom Metazoa; phylum Chordata; class Aves; order Piciformes; family Bucconidae; genus Bucco; species Bucco capensis. The sequence goes on from VWZO01013028.1 coordinate 184,206, forward strand.
GCTGCTCTAGTGCCAGGTGTCCCTGCCCATGGCAGAGGGTGGCACTAGATGAGCTTTCAGGTCCCTTCCAACCCTGACAATTCTCTGTGTGATTCTATGAGTCTAGCAGGCATGGTAGCATCAGTCAGTACGTGGAAAACTGCCTACCAGAACTGGATCAACTCCAAAACCCCTTTCATAAGGCCTAATTAGGAGCCATCAGATTAAAGACACTGTTACTTTATCAGAGTAGCTCTAAGCCATTGGCCTACAGGCAAAAAACCCCCTCTGTTAATAAATGAGAGAAGTAACCAATTGCTGACATTTCTGCCAGCCATCAGACAGTATCCTGATGGGAATGTGCCTCTTTGTCCTATGCACTTCCACCAAGTGCAGCTTGGGCTGCTGAGTTCAGATTGTTACAAATGCCTTTATCCATTCCCATTGACATTTTAAACAAACGGTGATATATTTAGTACAATAATTACAGTTATTTGATTACCTTTCTTTTAGCCTCAAGTAGAAGGCAACTGACAGATGTGAATACCTCTGAGACCAATGCTCTGTAATAAACTAACATTATTTATTACGAGATGCCTTTTATTAATAGGAATTGGCAGTAATTAATTCACCAAAGTTGATGTTGCTAATAATTGCGTGTAATTCATGAAATATTTATGGAAGAAAACTGGGTAGAAAGATGATGCAAAGGTCATTTAGCTAATTAGTTAATAAATGCCACCACCATTTCCAGCCAGTCTCTCTAATTCTGAAGAGTTTCAGGTTTTCATTAGTAAAATCATTTTGGAAACATTTTTTTTTTTTCCTTCATACATGGCATCTTGACCTGGAAAGGAGCATTTCTGGTTATTGTTTTGAGCCACTGTATGTACTGTTTCCTTTGTTAATTCACTTTACCCTCTTTCCTTGTTCACAGGGAAAGATCCTAATTAGAGATAGCACTAGCTCAATCGAATTTAGGTTATCAGTGGGTTGTGGTGTCTCCCACTTTAAGGATATATGAATATATCTCTGTCTTTTTAACTTGATTCCACTGACTTTTCTTGGAATCAGATAACCATCATCCAAATTAATAGCTGACAGCTGAACTGGAGAAAAAAAAAATCTTAGCCTCCTTTCTGCTGGCATTGAATTCAATGGCAAAAGCACCCATTGACCTTGTGAGATGAAGGATCAGATCCTGAGCTGTTCCTGGTTATGCCTTGAACAGTAATATTGCACTAGTTTGTGGCAGCCTTTGCCATAGGATAAGGTGCAGAATGAGGTTATCTTGTTGATTAGGTCATCTTGTGTAATACAGACTATGGAGGACTTCATCCTCTTTTGAATTAAGCCAAATGACTTGTGTTTGGTTAATGCCAATCCTTCAGAGCTGTTCAGCCATGATTTGAAATGCTGAGAGCTAAGGAATGCACCACATCTTTTTGTCATACACTTCAGCAGTCAACCAGGCTCACCCCTGAAATGTGGGTGGATCTGGCTGCAGTTTCTTACTGTAAGTCAAACACAAATTATTAGGCTTAATGAAGGGTTTGCCTTATAAAATTACATGTTGTCTTCTGAAGAAGAGCAGAATTGGTGATCTAATAATGTTTGTTTCCATGAGTCTATGAGAGCCACCTTTGCACTTCCCTCATTCTGGGATTGCTTTATACTCAGTCATAAAACAACCTCCAGCACTCAGCCTTTTGGCAGAGAAGAGAATTGCTTAAGGACCTCAGGGATATGGAGGTGAAGAGAGCATCATGCTCACCACCTTAAATCCAGGCCTGAGGAGTGGTGACCAAGGGCTGATGTCACTTCTGCATGCTGCTCTGTGGGTGGGAGAAGTGGCTCTGGTGCAGCTCTGTGCAGGAAGGGCAGATACAGGGCTGCTCTAAAGCAGGGAAGGGCTGGCCTATATTCATAAGCTTTCTTGAATAGCTGTTCTCTGGCTCACAGTTACTCTACTGACCAGAAACAGATTGCATTTAGACAACTGCCATCATGAGGTCCTCTAAAGCAAACCTGTGTGTGGAAGCACAGGGGTCAGTGCTGGGTCCAGTACTGTTCAATATATTCATTAATGATTTGGATGAAGGGGTAGAGTGTTCCCTCAGCAAGTTTGCAGATGATCCCAAGCTTGGAGGAGTGGCTGGCACACCAGGAGCTGTGCTGCCATCCAGAGTGACCTGGACAGGCTAGAGAGATGGGCAGGGAGAGACTTAATGCAATTTAACAAGGGTAGATGTAAAGTACTGCATCTGGGAAGGAACAACCCCATGGATCAGTACAGCCTGGGAACTGATCTGTTGGAGAACAGCCCTAGGGAAAAAGCTCTAGGAGTGCTGGTGGCTAGGAGGATGCCCATGAGGCAGCAATGTGCCCTTGTGGCCAAGAGGCCAATGGCATCCTAGGATGCATTAAGAGGAGCATNGAAACCTTGGTCTTCAGTACTGAGGGCTTAGTTTCTCACATCTGTCGTTCAGAGTAACAAAATATGCCTAGGAGTCCTCCTTTATTAAGAACCAGTGTGTATGATCATGTCTTTCATGGCTGTCTACTCACTGATTTTCTGAACACATACAGATCAAACTTATAACTGATGAGTGTCTATATGTAAACTGAGTTCCAGGTCTGTAACTGGTCTGAATCTGAATGGCCTCACCAATCTCTCATGCCTCACTCAGTTTTTGTGGACTAACTTTATAAAATAAATCTTTAAAAGAACAATTTTATTGTATGGTAAGACCTGATACAGAAAACTTCCTTACATCAGACAATGAAATATATCAGGGTAGGCCATAGTGGCTAGTGAGCATCAAATAGGTGTGTTATCTTCATACCCTGGCAGTTCTCTCTAATATACTGGTAAAAAGTGGATTTTGGAAGAAAGAAGCCACCTCTATCTGGTCTTTCTGAACAGAGACACATTGCCTTCATATGGTGAAGGTGGCAAAATGGTGCTGGTGATGTTTGGGATCTGAATGTTACTGGCTGCTAAGCACCTCATGGAGGAGCTCAGATGAAAGATCTGCAGATGGAAATGATATCTGCTGATATCAGGAATTAATAACTTTGGCTTTGCTCTTTCCAACTCTACTTTTAACAAAAGAATGTTTTGGGTTTTTTTTGAGCCCATTCAAAGCTTTGAGGAGTTTTGAGGAGCTTTGAGGTGATGTTCTTCTGAAAGGACACTAGGCAGAGAAATGGAGGGAGGAGACAGTAACAGAAATAAACAGGTAAGAAAGGGTAGAGAATGCAAAGCCATTCCTGACTTTTGGCTTCATCCTTTTTGTTTGGCTAGCTCCTGGTGGGCAGAAAGCTCCTCAAGCTCTGCTGGCTGACATTACTCACAGCTCTCCTTCAGCTGCTGAGATATACCTCAGAGAGTTAGAAACCTGGGCTGGCCAGGCTCAGACATTTCCAAATGCCAGTTTTGCATGCTAAAATACCAGTATATACAGAATAATATACTGATTTTCTAAGATCTGCTTTCTTTGACAGGAACAAGCAGGAATGTATAAATAATATCAAAGCAATAGAAGCACCAGCACAAGGTGTGGGGTAGAAAGGAATGTTTGCATTTAATAATGAGCAAGGAGTTCTTCACCCTGTGATCCCTCCAGAGATGCCCTTGTCCTTGGCAAATGCAACACACATGCCACTCACTCTGTGTGGTGTTGGAGAGGATGAGCTGGAGCCATATCACTCTCTTAGTCTTCCCCTAGTAAATCCCTCTCAGCTCATTAGTAAATGACAAGGTTTGGTCTTGCATTATTATGCAGCCTAACTGAATAGGGAAACAATTTTCTGAGATTATTTGAATGGCCTGCCTTGGAAAATAAAAATGAAAAAGCTCTTGTTTATTTTCAGCTAATAAACAGACTCTCAGGAAGAAAAAGCTTCAGCAGGAAGCAGAAGAAACAGCAAAACAAGGTAAGGGAAATATGCACACGAGGGTCTGTCGTAGAGAATATGTACAAATCCTTGGTACCTCTTCCTGCTATGTAAACTATTTTAGCCTTTACTGCAGTTACAAACAGTCCTCCTGATGGGCAATTGCCTTCTAAAAAAAAAAAAAAGAAAAAGGAACAATTTTGAATTGCCTTGAATAAGCTTCCTAACAGGCAACTGGTTCTGATAGAACAATTTTAAACTCTCTGTCTCCTTATCTTCTGTCGACATCATTTTTCAGAAGGGGCAACAGGACCAAATTAAATCGTTTTGCTGCAGACAGTCTGTCTGTCTGATTGCCTTCTGACTGTTGCCCATTTCCAAGATTTTTCTCTAGCAGTTTAAAACTGAGATGAGAGGGAAGTTCATGTGTGCCCACGCACACAGATGCACACAAACCTCTGCCTCCCTTGCCTGATGCTTACTCAGTTACGAGAGACACTTATAGCATAAGAAACTCAGAGTGTGGTAGGAGTAGGAACTTGTTCTACTCCCTGGCCAGCTCAGTGTGATTTCAAGTGTCAGAAAACTCCCCCTTTTTCTTCCCCCTCCAGACTGAGAGCTTGAAAGCAAGAAAATAATGAGAAGATGTATATGACTTAGTTTAATCCAAATATTACTTGTGGAAAGAAGCCTAGGGGAGCATGGCTGGGATCTGAGTTGTCATCTTCACACTAAGGCAGGAGCAAAAGGCTTGGCTGTCTTTTGTCTTTGGTACTTCTTATGTCTCCTTGTCATCTCTAAAGCCTAGCTTGTCTGCAGAAAGTTTGATTCTTTTTATTTTTTTTTGCCTGAGATGCAGCTGTTAGGACTGAATAGAAACAGTGAGCACAGTGGAAGAAGAGAAAGAAACTGGGAAATGAGATGCGCTGCAGCCAGCAAATGGATTTGGAGAACCTGATTGCTGTATAACAAAAGAAGCCTCTGGGATATATTTTTACTTAGTGGCAGAAAGGAGAGAGCTGTGGTCTTGGGACATGTTTCTAAGGCCTGCAATGCACAATCATCACCTTTGGATTGTGTCCAAGTGCTGCTCAGAATCCCGATGGCTCTCGAGCGGCATTAAATCGAGATGGATGTCACTTTACATCTCATTGCCAATGCACTACCTGGAGTGAGGCTTTGCGTGGAGCATTCCTTTTCAGGCAGAGACTTCTGCCTCGAGGGGAGGTTTGATCTAGCTAGGAAGAAAGGAGGAAAACTTTTTTCTGGTGCCCCTATCTGCTGTATATACTTGGTGTAGAACTAAGTGTGATTCTCTTCTTCCTCGAGAGCGTGGCGTTATGTTCAAGGGATCTAAGGCAACACTCCTTAGCATGCCTCTGTGCTGAGGACATCAACATGGCCAACAGATGAGCTGTATCCTCATGCTGGAGTGATTCCCCACTGCTGTGATTATATGTTGGCTCCTGTTTCAGATCACCAGCTCCTGTAATTGCTCCATCTCACTGACTACAGGGTGAGGCTCTCTGTGCCTTCCCCTTGAAGACTCCCTGCTTTGTCTTAATGTCTTAGAAAGTCACAAATGACCAGGTGAAGTCCTTCCACCTCTTTTCAGGGATGATCTAAATACCTGGGGAAAGAATATTTCATAATTTCTATTTTGGGAGCTAACTTTCAGGTTGGCCTAATAATTATTCTTGTGTTTATATAAACCACAGGTGTTATCAGTGAAGAAACAAACATGAAAGACTGGTAATGGTTTCTTCAACAGCAAATTAACACATCTGGAATGTATTTTAATATAGTATTAAATATGCACCTAAACAACATATTTAAAAAAGTTAATGGTTTATGAAATGAAAGACAACATTATTAATAGAGGGTAAACTGCCCTGTGCAGAAAGATTATCTTAACCTTAACAAAGAGAGCCTTAAACAGAAAAGGAAACCTTCTTGCATCTTGCAGACCTCAAGAGACTCTGTGGTACTTGCTGAAAGCAGAGGTGCATCCTCAGGTGAGCTTTGCTCTCACTGAAATGCTCTGTGTGCTACAGGATCAGTGCAAAGCCTCTTTTACAGAGCCAGGCATCTAGTCTGAGGCAATACAGGGAAATCTCCTCATTTGGAAAAGGAAAATGACATTATTATAGCTGTGAATTTAAGGAAAACTAGGGGTGCTGCAGGTATTTTTGGGTCTGAATTCAGGCTAATTAGACTTTTGGCATCAAGTGAAAAAGAAGTAGATTACTATGCTCTGCTATTACAGCCTGTCTGTGGTTCTGCCCACGTTTGTACCCTGTGAAAGCAGTGTCTTATTTGAATTAGATGGGTGTTCACTAGGGAGAAAGGCTTCTGGTGTCGAATTAGTGGATGTTGGTCATTGGAATGTCTAAGAAAAACAGCTGCAGTCCTAGCTCTGGCACACTCTGTGGCTAACAGACACTGTCAATCTATTTTGACAAGCTGATGGACCTGCTGCAAGGCATAGAATCATAGAATCCTAGAATGGTTTGGACTGGAAGGGACCTCTGGAGCTCATCTAGTCCACCCCCCCTGCAGTGGGCAGGGACATCCCCAACTAGAGCAGCTTGCCCAGAGCCCTGGCAAGCCTCACCTGCAATGCCTCCAGGGATGGCAACTCAACCACCTCCCTGGGCAACCTGGGCCAGTGTTCCACCACCCTCGTGGGGAGCAACTTTTTCCTAGTGACAAGTCTAAATCTACTCCTCTCCAATTTAAAACCATTGCCCCTTGTCCTTTCACTGCAGGCCTTTGCAAACAGGCCCTCTGCAGCCTGCTTGGAAGTTCCTTTTAGGTACTGGAAGGTCACTAGTAGGTCACCCCAAAGCCTTCTCCAGGCTGAACAATCTCAACTCCTTCAGCCTGTCCTCAGAGCAGAGGTGTTCCAGCCCCT
>VWZO01013028.1:198487-247889 GCA_013396975.1 Bucco capensis
ATAGATGAGCCATGCTTGGGAACCATAGAAAAGAGTAGACAGCACAATGGCTCTAGAAACACTGAGCTTTGGACTTTTCTTCCAGTGTTTATTTCGCCAGACCTTCGATAGATTTTTCTGAAAGCACTCTATGCCTTTGCTAGCCTATTGTCTATCTCTCTGTCAATCTTACCATGCGAGGAGATGAGGCTGCCTAGGGAATTAAACTGTTGGACTGATTTAAGTTATGAGTCTCCAATGATGATATGAGGATGATGAGAAACTTCCTGAGGTGCAGGTTGATATAAAACTTCTGTTTCTTAATATTCACAAGGTAAAATCCTATGGGTGCTCTTCCTGAAGACCAGGTCAGGTGTTCCTTGGGCTGAAGAGCAGTAGCCTTTGCTGGCAATTTAGCTTCTTGATGGTGGTCACTGGGTTTGGGGAAAGGGTCTCAAAGTGTGCAACATGTTTTTGTTTGCTGTGCTCGAAATGATCTATGAAATGCATTGTTTTAATGGCTCAAATTATTGAGATGTTTTCGTTTTGGCTGTGGTCTGCCACTGTGTAAATGGCCCTTGAGGGAAGTTTGTTCTAACAGATAAACTTTAAAGCCAAATAAAAAACCCAAGGATTGTATTATTAGCCTGTGTGATAAAGGCAAAAGTATAGTTTACCTGGCAGGTTCTGAATGGGTACTTAGGAGTTCACTGTGACCAAAATATCAGTGAAAGTGAATCACAGGTGATCACTTTTCCTAATGTAAATCATTTAACATCAGTAATTTTCCTCTGTTGCCAATGCCATTAGTTATTTCAGAGGTAAAAAAAAAAAAGAGGATGTTTTAGTTACTTTGTTTTTTATTTTACTAGGTACCCATAGCTTAACTTAATGATTTGTATAAGTGATAGTAATTGCTGAAACTACAGTGGAGTATTATTAGCTATAAAATGAACATGGTTATATGTCCAACACAACTAGCAAGGAACAGAAATGCAGTTGTATCCAAGAGAAAATAATTACAGCAATAATCAGTGTAATTCATGATAATGGCTGAATTGAATTTCACACCATAGCTCCAAGCACTTACATTTAATGAATGTAGTTTGTGCTTGTTTACTAAAAAGGTTTTTAGCAGAAAATCGATAATGTAACTTCAGTGTTTCTAATTGCAAATGCAATTTTTAGTTCTATTTTTTTTTTTTTAAAAGTAGTGGTTCAATAAGGATTTTGTGGAGAAAATTAAGGTATGTAAGTGCAGCAAATGCTGTTACTTTAATTGGGCTACCTGTACATTAGTGGCATAGTTCCTTAATATTTATTTATCACTACCTATTGATTAAAATTGGTTTGTATTCCATTTTTAAGACTAGCTAATGTAATGAGCATTGAAACTTTTCAGTAAGTGCTGGCTGTGACTAAGCATATCACTTTATAATAGGACTGTTCACACAAAGAGGTGTTTTTACCTTAAAAGCATTATCAGAAGAGTAAGGAAATCTAGACTGGTCTACAAAGCTGCTTTCTACATGATGAATACAGAAAGACTTACTGGTGCCTTTACCTGGAATAGCAAAATAAATCAAGTGATTGGCACTTGGTGGTATAATTATAATTGCTTAACTGGCCCAAGGATGTTCTTGGGCCTCATTGGTGGTAAGGAAACCAGTTGGTTTTTAAATGAAAAGGAAGCTAAGGAATGCAATGGCAAATGAAACTTTCAGTTCCTCCACTGGTTCTCCACTCTGATCTCCTAGAGCTTCCAAAGAAGCAAGTTGGCTGTGGTATGTGGAGGTTATTGAGATATAGAACTCTAACAAGAATAACCATAAATATTCCTGAAGACTGATTTATAGGAATAAATCCTATTTTTGCAGCAAATCTCCAGATTTTTTAACTGATGGAGCATGCTGGCTAGTATGCATCTGAGTATAAAAGATGTCAGAGTGAAGGTGGAGCATTTAGAGAAAAGAAGAGAGATGGAACTCAGAGGTGGTTTTTCTGGAGCTGAGCTACATGTAAACAGAATTTGCTGTTACCTGTGGGCTCCTTTTTGCTGTTGGAGACACAGGCCTAAGTACTACATCAATGGGAAGGGGAGAAGCCCTGAAATCCCTTGTGCAAGTAACTAAGTCACCTTTATAGTCTGCAGGGACAGTCTTTCATGTTCTGTGGAGAAGGACCTGGAGGTCTTGATGAACGAAAAACTCAATATAAGCCAACTGAATTGTTCCAGAAGGCCAAGTGCATCCTGAGCTGTATCAAGAGGAAGTGTGACCAGCAGATCAAGTGAGATGATTCTCCTTCTCTACTCTACTCTGGTGAGACCCCCACCTAGAATACTTTGTCCAGCTCTGAGGCCCCCATTGTAAGAAAGACATGGACCTGTTGGAACAGGTCCAGAGGAGGCCACAAAAATAAGGGTCTGGAACACTTCTTCTATGAGGAGAGGCTGAGATAGTTGAGGTTGTTCAGCCTGGAGAATACAAGGCTCCAGAGAGACCTTGTTTCAGCCTTTCAGTATTTAAATGAAGCCTAGAGGACAGATGGGAAGGGACTTTTTACAGAGGCATGTAGTGATAGGACAAGGGGTGATGGCTTCAAGATGAAAGAGGGGAGATTAGGATTAGATGCAAGGAAGAAATTCTTCACCTGTGAGGATGGTGAGGCACTGGCACATGTTTTCCAGAGAGACTGTGGATATCCCATCCCTGAAAGTGTTCAATGTCAGGTTAGATGGGGCTTGGAGCAATCTGGTCTAGTGGAAGGTGTTCCTGGCCATGACAGGGGGTTTAGAACTAGATGATCTTTCAGGTCCCTTTCAACCCAAACTGTTTGATCATTCTGTGAGTCTATGTGTTAAAAACCAAGTCTAGTGGAGATGTTTTGTCTTAAATTTAAGAATCACAGACTAGTTTAGCTTGAAAGACACCTTTAAAGGTCATTTGGTTCAAAACCCTTGCAATGAGCAGGGATATCCTCACACTGATGAGAAGAAAGTCATTAAGTCTTGGATCTTCCAAACCCAATTCCAGCAGGAGGGATGTCACTGCCCAAGCAACAGCAATATGTCCACCAGCCTTAATCTGTGGCAGCAAATTAAGTTCAATTCACTGGGAAAATACTAAGAAATATGAATCACAGAATCACAGAATGTTAGGGGTTGGAAGGGNCCAGCACTCCTAGAGCTTTTTCCCCAGGGCTGTTCTCCAACAGATCAGTTCCTAACCTGTACTGGTTCATGGATAAATATTCCACTGATACATGGAAGGGTTTAAAAAATAAACCCGGATCACTCAAGCCTTGCGCTCTGCTTATTTCCTGTGGCTACCTGCCCTCAGTGCTAGAACCAGCGCTGCATTTTCTGCTGGGTTCAGGAAGGCATTTTCCTCTACAAAAACAACTAGCTCCTTTCCAACCAATGATTACTTGTAATTATGCTTTCCCCTGCTATTATTCTAATAGGCTGTCATGCTGCACAGAGGAGGCGTTTCGAGGCTGCTTTTATGGATGGACTGTTGGAACACTTAATATAGCTCTATTTTTGAATTATCAGGTTCTATCCTTTTGAAGTCTGTGTTAGTGGAACTCCTATTTATGAAATGTGCTGTGCTTAAAGGTTTGCTATTGATGAAGAGGTCCAACAGAGGCCTTTATCGTAAGTACTGTAGCATTCTCCCCGAGAAATAAATAGCCTTGCTAAAAGGTATGTTGTGTACCAAGGTTGCAAATTATCAGCCAAGCACCTTATAACTGTATACTTCAAAAAATACCTTTCTGCTTTCTGTTTGTTCTCCTTTCCCACAACAGGAGCAGTGTTTTTTAAAAACACCTAAGAGAAAGAAAAAAACCACAAAACCTCCCCCACAAGCCAATTTGTAGCTCTTTAATTGGACAGTGTGTTCTCAGTGTAACTCTTTAATATACAAATATATCTCTTAGTGGAAGGTGCTGTTTACAGTGGTGTCATTCTCTTCATTCAGGAGAGTGAGTTTGGAGAGTGATTCAAATCACTCATTTCTGGCAGGATTCCATTGCTGTGGCAGCCACACCAATGCCTCCAAAGCTGTGAGCATGAGGATCACTCCCCAGTTACTTAGGAAAGGATAATGAGAACAATGTCATGCATACCAAAAAGAAGAAAAAAAAAACCCCATAATCAGATATTTTCAATAACTAAATATTCTCAAAGACCAGGTAATAGTGATTTTTGTAGTTTCATTTCCCTTTTGTGTTGAAATTACTGGGAGCTCAGCTGTGCAAAGTAGTGCCTGCTCTTCTTCTCTTTGGAAAGCAGCTCCCAAGCTCCCTCTTGGATTCTGTTATTTTGCTACTACTCTGTACATTGTACTCTTTGGACCTGAAGTCAAGGTATGCTGATGATATGATATGTATGTTGATTTCTCTGTCTGCTGCTGAGTTGTACACTGGTTTAAGACCAGAATAAATCAGAAGGATGCAATGCCAATAGAATTTGTGCCAAAAATGAAAAGGAAGTATTAATTTTTCATGATTTACTTCTCTATTATCACAGCACATTGACCTCTGTGGAAGCTTGTACATCCAGCCATGCCTCTCCTTTCTTGGGAGCTTCTCCTCAGGCTGCCTTTGGAAAGCTGGGATGATGTGCTGATACTGGAGACCTGGAAGGTACTACATCCAGCCATACCTTTCCTTCCATGGAAGCTTTTCCTTAGGTTGCCTTTGGAGAGCTGGGATGCTGTGCTGAAACTGGAGACCAGAGCTCCCTATGTGCTGCAGGATCCAGGGCTGGTGAGACTCTTGGTGTGTCAGGATGGGCCCACTTGGTGGGCTGATGCTGAGAGGGCAAAGGGTGGGGGATAAGAGCATGACCAAGTAGAGGAGTGAGTGTGTGAAAATGCAAATTGAGCAGATGCTATATTTGGGAGGGAGTTACATTTAACACCACAAATAAGGCAAGTCCTGCTCGGAAGTGTTTACTCGGAGCTTTTCGTCTGGAACTGCAATGTGTCAGAATCTCCACTCTGTACTCCCTAATTCATCTTTACTTCTGTATTTTACTATTACCAATAGCTTTCCCCTTAAGCCTGTCTATTTGCTAGTAGATTTGACAGATGACAGCTACTCTTTGGGATGTTAGATGGCATTTGTAGGGCTATGATGCCAGGAGCGTTCCGAGCGCTGCTGGTGTTGCATATTTATTGATCTCCATATTCCCAATAATCTGATGCACGTCACATTTGACAACATTATGTGGAGAGGTCAGCTGTATGGGGCTAATGAAACTGTTTCCAAGATGGATGTTGTTTTCCACAACATTAACCTTGCAAATAGCTGTCACTAGTGCATTTCACTATGGGGCCTGGCGTTTGAGAACCTCCCTTTTTTTTTTATTGTTGATGTTAACATTAAACAAAAGCTGCAGCCATTAAATCTCAGTATTTATACACAACAGCCAAACATGGGAGACGTGGCATCACTCCAAATGAAAATCTTATTAACAGCACACGGTGCTGGTGGCAAAGTCCTGAACAATCTGGAAATTGGTTTGGCTGTCTGCAAGGTTTGACAGATTAGCTAAGGATGTGATGTAAAAGGACTGAACAGGGACCAGCTGAATTCAAAGGCTTTAAGTGGCAAATAGAAAATCCTGATGTAATCAAAAAGCCCATTGCACTTTCATATTTTACTGCAATGTTACTGTTCTCACCAGGAGCTTATTACATCCAGGGCAATATAAAATTTAGATTACCTTTTTTTTGGTTTAAAATTATCTCACTAGCCTGTGTAAGGTTATGAGGAAGCACTTGGTTTCTACAGAGGTCTCTTGAAGTCCTTTTTTTCTTAAAAACAATACTATTATGGTGATTTAAATATTTAATTGCAGGTTTTTCTGCTGTTGTGCTTGAGGCACTTCAAACCAGAATTCCTAAGGGCAATGAAAATAATCCTTGGAGGCCCCTTTTCCACACTGCAGTGTTTTAGAACAGTTAGAGTAACTCTTTTTCGTTGTCACACTGCATCTTTTGTAATGTAAATTTTGCACATACTTACAGAGCACAATTCCAAATATGATTTTGATAGGCAAGCAATTTAGAAAATGCTTATGTTGGCCATGTGAGCTGTGAAATGCCACATATTTTTACAGTGTCTTCTGGGACTTTAGTGCTTTTTTAAGTGAGGAGGAAAAAACCCAACCCAACCAACAACCTCAATTCTCATTCAGGTCTGGAAAGCCATGATTACATTTTAATATTTTAAAGTGCAGGCAGCACATGCTAATATAAAATCCACTGATAAAGGGTGAGATTCTGACCCATGGATAGAGATTGTTAGGAGTAAAGGTCTGATGACCATGGTAAGGACAACTGAACATGGCCTCACAAGGTCTTTTAGGTGATATGAGTTGGAGTTGTTGGAATGTCTCTGTGGAGCTATAGGTACCAAGGCTGCTCAGCAGCATATCCTACTCACCAACAGTCAGTGCAGCCCTCAGACACTGCTTTTTTTCACTTAAACTTGCTTTAATAAGGGAGCTTATAAAAGAAGAGGGAGATGTTTTACATGGGCAGGTAATGATAGGATAAGGGAGAATGATTTCAAACTGAAGGAGGGGAGGTTAAGATTAGATGCAAGGGAGAAATGCTTTGCCAGCACTAGTTGTGCAGAGAGATTATGGATGCTCCATCTCTAGAAGTGTTCAAGGTCAGGTTAGATGGGGCTTGGAGCAACCTGGTCTAGTGGCAGGTGTCCCTGCCTATGGCAGGGGAGTTGGAACTAGATGATCTTTAAGGTCCCTTCCAAACCAAGCCATTCTAACATTCTGTGATTAATAAAGCCATGAGCATTCATCAAGCCATGTTACAAACTCTGCTTGTAGGTGAGGCTTGCCCCTGTGGCTGGGTGTTTGGGTCATGAGCTGATATAGGCACCAAAAGGGCATTTCCTAGTTGAGCTTCATGAACTTCAGGCCATGCCCTCAAATGCACATCTCAAATTAAGAGTGGAAAAGCTCAGCTGAGAAGGAAAACTCCTAAGGCAATCCTTTAAAAATGCTGTCTATGAGGAGCTGTGATTCATTTAATTTCTTGTAAACTGTACAAAAAGTTAAACATTGTCTCTAACCTTGCTTTGGGGAGCAGCACTTGGGTCAGGGTGGGAGAAACTGCTGTATGGAGTCATCTTGTGACTATAGATTTAGAACAGCTTAATTTTTAGAGTGAAAAGCCAATGAGGTGACAACCACCCCAGTAAGGTACAAGAATAGTTGTTTCTATAGAAACTTCCAGCTGTACATATTTTTCAGGCTTGTTTTGTCAAGACATGGTCAGAAAAGAATGTGCTTGTTATTTCATATTTATTTTCATAGCACAGCTTCCAATTTGTTTCTTAATAGTTTGTTAAGGATGCAAATATTCACAAGTCATAAAAAGGTCTCTTCCCTCAATTTCTGGCAGTTTCTTTGGTGTCTGCATTATTTATTTAGTGACTTAGGAGAGGGTCATGGAGAGTCTTTCCAGAAGTAGACTCTAATGCCAAGTGAATATTGTAAAGGGAATTAAAACAGATGATTTGTATTTATAACATCACTTAGTAATGCTTAACATTGGTAATTGAGAAAACATCCTCCTGTAGTAATCCTCAGGTTGCACAGTGTCATTATCACATGGAGCTGTACAAGAAGGTAATACACTTCCATAAGATGATTTCTGATACTGCTAAGCTCACATGCTATAAAATATTAAGTGCTCACCAAAAATGAATCAACAGAAAAAAAAACAACCCACCTTTTAACCCTAAAAACTAATGAACTATGATTTCTTTTTATTTGTCTTTGGGGTTTAAAGCCTCCAGACCTCATTTTCAAGGTCTTTTAGGAATCCAGGAGAGCCTAGTTTATTTTCTAAAGAAAACAGAGAAAAGTCAGCAAAGCTTCTCATGAATACAAAGTCTCCAGGAGCTTAGGCTTCAAGATTCCAAGTGATTATGACACAAACAGCTCAGCAATGCTTTAGGATTGTTTTTTAAATATATAATCTCTTTAAAGATGTTAACATAACACCTTGCTGTAGAAATATACATTTCTATAAGTGGAGGCATGATGCTGCTAGAGTGCTGAATTTGTTGACTGTCTAATGTTTCCAATATATCCAGAGATGTGGGTCAAGGGCCACAGTTTTTTGCTTGTCTTTGCCATTATGATCTGGGATATTTTTTTTTCCATGAAGTAGAAATCCCACAGCTGGCAGCTGGAGCCTGGATGTCTCCCTGGGCCAGCAGGGTTTGGGCAGGGTAGCACATAAAGGTAAGGCATGGGCAGAATTCCTGCTCAGATGCCTGGTGTGAAGGATCAGGTGTCTGTTTTCAGATGGGTCATTTGGCCTTGGCTGCCATCAGGAGCAAGGCTAAGAGTTATGTCTCTGTGGCTGTAATAAGGTGCTGCAATGCTCTGCCACTACATCCTTAAAGACTGAGAAATACCTGACCTTAATATCACTAATGCCTTCAAAATAATGCTTAAGTGAGACTTCATGGGTAGAATAAGTCTAGTTCTAGACCTCTGGACAGAATCAAATTTAATCCTTAGGGAACCTCATCAGTGCCTCAGAACTGCAAAGTGCTGTGCACTCTACCCTGATTGTTCAGTAACTTGCAGAAATGAGCCCATATAAAGCATTAAAGAACTTCAGAGCCCTGCATTTGATTGCATGGAGTTAGAGAGAGAGGAAGGATGTGAATAACAGCCACAGGACTCAGGCCACAGACCTGACTTAATGGAGATTTTGAAGCAGAAGCTCCTGCCTGCTGGGAGAAGTGGAAGTGCTGTCAAGGTGAGGATTGCAGGTTTTGTGCCAGAGTCCTTGAGACCCAGGAAAAACTAATTGTTCATACAGGCAGGGTTCATTAGTTATGTGTCTAAAAATTGATGTGTGAACTGCTATTTATTGTCAAGTGTAAGAGCACAACTGTGTGAATCCTGCACTTTGCTGGTTTTCCTTGGCATCATCTCAAGGATGTCCATCTGATAGCCACTCAGGGATGATCAGATCTGTTGGGTGCTTTGCTCCTGGGCCCTGGCTCAAGGATGAGGACCTGGCAGTCATGTGAGAGCACAGACTGATCCCATGTCTGATGGAAGAGGATGTTCTTGTTTTATATGTGTGTCAGGGATGCTTCCCATCTTAGGAAGAGGATTTAGGAGGCCATATCTGTATGTGTTTGTCTGACACCATCACAAATGCCCACTAACCTTGCAATTGAAAACTTTATTGTTTGGAGAGTTTCAAAATGTGAATTAAGATATTATTTTGTGAGCTTTGAGTGGATTCTATACTTTCAGCCTAGTTATCTGAAGAGCTGAGGCTTGTTCTCCAAGGGTAGTGTGGGACAGGGAGTTGAGGAGATGCAGATGTGCTGGGAAACATGTTTGGGAGAGCTTGCACTAACAAAAGTTTGGGGATGTAAGAGCACAAGTCATTTACCTTCATGGCCTCAGTTTTTCTTGTTGAGGAGAAGTGTGCTATTGTTTCATAACATTTTATATCTCAGTAGTAATAGCTGAATTTAAGATGTTATGCTGCAAGATGATTATGTTACAACTACCACATAGCTGTAATGTTCCATTAATTTAATATATAGATATACTTAAATCCTCAAAGGCTAACCAGGGCTGCTTGAAACATTATTCTTTTGCAAATTAAAGCAACTCCTGTTTGTTTTACAGTAAAATGCCTTACGATCTCATTCCCTTCAGAATTATGTGTTTTGGGAAGAAAATGCCAAATGTGAAATGAAGAGGCTGGTTTTGGCCAACCCTTCCAGGCCCCTGATCATCTTTGTGACCCTTCTCTGGACTCACTTGAGCAGGTCCATGTTTTTCTTATGCTGAGTGTCCCAGAGCTGGACACAGTACTCCAGACAGGGTCTCACCACAGCAGGGCAGAGGAGGAGAATCACCCCTCTACTATATAATGCAGAAAATCACAGTATTACAGTATCACAGAATGTTAGGGGTTGGAAGGGACCTAGAAAGATCATTTAGTGCAACCCCCCTGCCAGAGCAGGATCACCTAGACCAGCTCACACAGCAATGTGTCCAGGCAGCTCTGCAATGGCTCCAGACAAGGAGACTCCACAGGCTCCTGGGCAGCCTGGGCCAGTGCTCTGGCACCTGCACTGGAAAGAAGTGTCTCTTTCAAATTAATACTAAACCTCCTGTGGTCCAACTTGCTCCCATTCCCTCTTGTCCTACCATTGGATGCCATTGAGCAGAGCCTGGCTCTCTCCTCCTCACACTCACCCTTAACATATTTCTAAGCATTGCTGAGGTCTCCTCTCAGTCTCCTCTTGTCCAGGCTGCAGAGACCCAGCTCTCTCAGCCTGTCCTCCTAGGGCACATGCTCCACTCCTTTCAGGATCTTGCTGGCCCTGTGCTGGACTCTCTCCAGCAGCTCCCTATCCTTCTGGAGCTGAGGGGCCCACAACTGGACACAGCATTCCAGGTGAGGCCTAAATCACAGCATTGGCTTTCTGTTGTTGGTGGTTTTTTTTCTCTGATACCACAAATGGCTGGATCTACATGTGCAATAGGTGCTCCCAGGCCCCTTGAGTCCCAGTCTGATGAGCACACTAAAGCAAAACAAGAGGTGCAGACAGATGCCTGTCATACCTCTGCTTACATTGGTTAGGATGGCACCTGGATGTGAAGAGCAGAGCAGGATGGAGCCACAGCTGGTGATGTCTCCAGTGCCCAAGGACAGGCTCCCACTGAAACCCAGCAGAGATAAATGAAGGCTTCACAGCCACCCACCTCCCACCATGGAAATGCCAAATGCTTGTGCATTATTGGGTTGGGTGCTTCGATATCGCAGCCTGTTTATAGTTAGCAATTGCATCAAACTGGCCCTTAAATGCAGGTTAAAGGCCTTGATGAAATACAGAACACCTCAGAAAGACAACCTAAATTTTTGCCATTTTAAACTTTGCATGGCTGGCATGCTGGAGCAGCCACCCAGGTTAATGAGCCATGGGGTTTAAATAGCAATTGAAGAAGCTGGTTCTAAATATAGAGCAGTTTGCTTTTTTTGTTCTCTGCCTTCCTGTTGCTTTCCCTGGCTTCTGAAGGCCTTCCACTGATGGAGAGCTTTTAATTTCACATTTTGGCCCCCACCACAGGTGATAAACAAAGGTTTCCCCATCGCTGTGACTCGGGTCAGTGCTGTAGCCTTAACGTCAATCCCACTGCTGGTAATTACACACAAAAGGTTACTGAGATCCACAGCTAATTTGCAGCCTCTGTTTAGCAGAATTTAATAGCAGGTATTACTGGTGCAGCAGTAATTAAGGACCTTTGTCAATAAGAAGGAATAGATGGCCACACTTTGTTGTAATCAGTGGACTCTTGAGAACCCAGAGGAGTGAAAAGCAGTGAGAGGAGCAATCCATTTTGCGAATAACATGCCTGTCCTTTCACCCCCCAACTCCCTCCCCTTTCCTGAAACCAGCAATGGAATAATAATTCCCCGGGCAATGAAAGTACAGGAATAAAAGTACTTACCCTCCAGCCTGTGATTATTTTTTTTTTTTCTTAATTTTTTTTTTTTTTTACTTTTTATTTACTCTACTGTGCTTTTTATTTGCTTGGGGCTGCATTTGATGAAGTATTGTTTAAACAGCGCCGAGCAAAATGGATATAGGGAGATGGCAAAGAGAAAGAGGAGGAATTTTAACCAGGTGGATATATGCATTTGCCTTTAAGGTGGACAACGTTTAGCTTATCAATTATTTCCTTTGGATTTAACAAAAAAAAGGAGAAAGAAATGACAAAGAAAGAAAACCCAACCCCAAACAAGTGGCTTGGTGAAGAGGTGGAGAGAGTCATTTAGAGCTCTCTCTGCACTGAGTCGTTCAGCTGTAAATGGGTCGCAAACAACAAGCGAGAAGTGAACTTGGTGCAGCATTGTAACCTCCTCTTCTTCCCTTCCCCTCCTCCTCCCTCCCCAGCTCCATCACTAATGTACCAAAGAATGGCCTGGCACAAGGCTGAGAGCCCAGACACACACACTGGTGGAAGGCAGAGGGATGGGGGGGAGCCTGGGGAGGCTGGTATGACACAATTCAAAGAGTGCTTTAAGGTGTACACTCTTTTCAGTAATTGATGAAGAAGCTGCATTTCACTCCCTGATTTCCTGCCTTTTTACAGGTTTTAACAAGCGTGATGCTTTTAATAGTGGTTTGAGTACTGGCTCTTTATGAAGGCTCTCTTTTTTAAAGCAGCTTTAACTATACCCTTTCTGTCAGTAATGTCTGAAAAACTTCTACCTTTAATCATTCCTGGATCAGGCAGCAAACAAGCAGCTCCTTTTCCTTTTTCAATTACATACTGGATATTCAGCACACGTATAAAAAAGAAGAAGATGATGATGAAAAAAAAAAGGCAACATCTTGAGCCTATCATGTATTAAATGCAGCTCTTTGCTGCTGCATTAAAATAACACCAAGGAGCTGGCTGCAGCCAACAAAAGCCAGAAATATAAAGTTAAAGCTGCAGTCCTCTCTTTTATCTGCTCCATTGTGCTAAGGCATTGTAGCACTCTTAAAACATTGGGATTTTTTCTAGATGATACTTAGCTAAGAGATCCTGACCCTTCTGATTCTGAGACCCACAGCAAATCTTTTTATGGCATGCTATGGATGGACTCTGCTCTGTGCTGTTCCTCTGAGGCATTGCTTTTATTTCTTTACACTGCTAATTCAAGAAGGGAATGAGGTAACAGCAAACTGGTGCTCTGGCTAAGTTTGATTTGGAGGTCTACCTCTTGATGGAAGTCCACCTCTTGATGGAGGTCTACCTCTTAGGGGAGATCCACCTCTTGATGAAAGTCCACCTCTTAATAGAGGTCCACATCTTGCATGGAAGTCCACCTCTTACTGGAAGCCCACTTCTTGAATGGAGATCCACCTGTTGATGGAAGCCCACCTTTTGATGGAAGTCCACTTCTTGGTGAGGTTATTTGTACAGGAAGAAGAGGTGAGTGGTTTTTAATGGACATTTGCCCACAATTAATAAAAAGGGATCTCTCCAAAAGAGGCCTGAGCTTAAAATACAAAGGAGGTTGAAGGTGAGGGAAGGTATGAATCAGGAGAATCATGAGGGAAACACCAGGGAATATCTTCTGAGATGTTGGTCATCCTTACAATAGTTCTCTGAGTCTTAGGAAGATTAAATCTGCACAAAGAAAGCAGAGTTGGTTTAATGGAGTCTTTTGGTCTTCTCTCCTCCTTGCTTGCAAAAACCACCTTTTGGGATGTAGAATAGAATCATAGAATTGTTGAGGTTGGAAAAGTCCTCAGGATGTGAATAGAAACTCCTTGAGAATAAAGTTTTTAGTAACAACTCCGGTGACAAAGAGATGGAGAATCACATCCAGAATTTCCTCTGTGCTAGCTGCTACTTTAGTCTGTAAGAGCTGATAATGAAGAGATAATGTCAATGGGGAAGGATGTTGTTGCAGGATAACAGTGTCCTGTTGCTACTCAAATGTCCAAGGCTAATCCAGGACATCTACTTTCCGAGCAGGAGCCATTGATTTGGAAGGATATTTGCCATTGCTTTTTAGGGCAACTCTGCAGGTATAGATAAAAGATCTTGTGATGATGAGTTAGAGTAGATCAACTAACTTCTGTGTCGATGGGGATCTAAAGTGATCTGGGATGATGACTGTGATGAGGCTAAAAAAAACCAGGGCTTAATTCTGGTCTTGAGGCATTGCCACTTAGAGCTAATAGAATCTGATTTTCCTGTGCAGGTATAAAGGGCAGAATATAGCCAGATGGATCCCAACCTGATCAGAAGGGTGAAGCAAACTTCATCTGCTCAGGACTGTTCTTCTGAGGCTTTGTCAGTAAGAGCCAGAAGGCAAAAGATAAATATGAAGGTCTGAGGTTCAAAGGTTAGTTATTTTCCTTAGGGGAAAATGTATCTCCTGCAAGAACAGTTGAAGGTCAGTGTTCAACAGGTCACACTCTTTAACCTTTCTTCAGCACTATTTGGTCATTTGATATCCAAGTCTCTTCCCTATAAATGCAAAGCATGTTACAGACAATTTTCACAGATACAAACCTGTAGGCTGGGAAACAAGACAGAAGAAAGAGCAACATGTATTTAATGAACTTGCTTGAGAAAGGTTCATTACAAGGTAAATTTGATTATGGTCTGTGAACAAAATCTGATCTCATTCCTCTTTAATTTCACTCTTTTTCCCACCTGACTTGCATCTAGTGATGGTTAACATGAAAGGCAAGAGGTTGAGGATGCCTACAAACCTCCAGCTGAACAGCTCACCCATTGTTCCTGCCAGGTGTGCTCCTGGCATGTCCCTTGCCTCAGCCCACTGCTGAAGTTCAGGGCAACATCTACCACATCCATAAAACTCCTGCTCCTGGGTGTTGTACTAACTTTGGTGTTCTTTGCATTTCAAGGTGTTGATATCCTCTTAGAACCTTGTGCTGGGTGATGGCCCAGGCTGTATTGCAGCTTTGTTAGGCTGGTGTGGTGAATGTCTATGGGGACCTACACTGGTATTAATGTGGAGACAATAGAAAGTGTGAAAGGAAAAGGAAAAACAAAGAATAAGGACAAAATAAGGAAATACTTCTTTGCTGTGAAGGTTGCCAGAGCACTGGTCCAGGCTGCCCAGAGACGTTATGGAGTCTTCTTCTCTGGAGAGGCTCAAAACTCACCTGGATGTGATCCTGGGCAACCTGCTCTGGGTGACTCTGCTTTAGAAGAGATGAGCTCCAGAGGTCCCTTCCAACTCCTACCATGCTGTGACTCTGTGAGGACACAGCCAAGGATCTGCAGGCTAGGTTCTCCATGGGAGAGGAACAGTGTGAAGAACAGAAACATGCCCTGCTCTAAACTCCACTCAGGCCCATGGTTTCCAGTGGCAGCAGCAAAGTCCCCGTGATCCAGTGGGAATTTCACAAGTGCTCATAGTTTCTATGAGTGTTTTGCCCAGGAGTGTCTGTCCTCATGCATGTGTTAGCAATGGATTACTTATTCTGACTGAAATAGCCCCAAAACCTATAAAATAACTGAGTGTGTTTTTGAGGGGAAAAAAACTAACTGGGACTATCTCATCTCAATGTCCTCAACTGCTGTTAATGTCAGAGGGAATGGAACATTCCCTTTGTGGGATTTGTCCACCAAAAAATACAAATAGACTTGAGCTTAAAAGAAGGATATGTTCCATCCCAAAGTCAGTGCCAGCTCTGAGACCTGTATAATCTACAGTGCAGGTAGACACTGAACTGGGGGGAGGGGGGGGGTTCAGCTTTGAACACAGCTGGTTTTGGAGAGAGTTGACTTTGGGGTGACTAAAACCTTGTTGGTTTGCCTGTATTTACCACAGGGAAGGGAAATGTTGATTTGGCCACTAACACTGTGCTCTAATTGGTTTGAGCTCTCAGAGTGCTTTGTTAAACTTGAGTGTGTTCTCCAGATGGAAGTGACACTCTCAGCTCCTTTACAAGGATGGTTTGTGTCTAACATGGAGATAGGACCAATCTCACTCCCCTCTGCACTGTGCTGAGATTGGAATTAAGGAGCTGGGGTCACATCTTCCCTTCAGCCCACTGGTCTTCTCCATGCAAGGATTTTTTGTTATTGTTGTTTGGTTGTTTTTGTTTTTTTCTCCTCCAATCCTGCATTTTTAGTAGAAATAAAAAACTTGATCTCTGCCACTGGGAAACTGCATCCCATTTTTTTTTTTCCCTAACAGAAAAATGGGAATAGGTTTCCTTTAACTAGTGGAAGGGTCTAGACTCTAAAAAGGTTTTTATTATTGTGTGCCTGGGGTCCTTAGTTTTAGACATTTATCTTCTGGTGAACCAGTAGGGAACTTGAAAGGCAGTATTTTGCAACTCCTAGACCCCCAGCTCTAAATAATGACTTAGAGCTGAAATTGAAGCAGGTGCATCATCTTCTTCATTGTGTCACTTTTAGCACAGACATTATACTTTATGGGCTTCCACTATCAAAATAGTTTGTGCAATGGACCCTAAAAATGGTGATGCATCAATCAATCAGTCAACCTTTTATTGCTTCAACTTTCTTTGCAGCAGGCTTGTAAGCCATATTAGAATACAGGATAAGAAACACAAGAGAAAACAAATCACACATTGTAATGCAGCACCATTTCTGGGTATTTACTTCGAGGTCTGGAGCTGCACTCTTAGGAATATGCCAGAACATCAGTCATAGGGAGCCAAATGCATCCCTGGTGTAACCTCATTGATTCTACCCTGCCAGACCAGCTTGGAGGGATGGAGTCAGTCAGCTGTGGTGTTTGGCACAGGGTAAGCCACACTCTGCTGTGCTGGTGAATAGGATGGGACATGGTGGTTAAAGAGGACTGAGGAAAGGAGTGGGGTGGCTGGGCAGGCAACCAAGCACAAGGCTGTGCTGCCATCCAGAGTGACCTGGACAGGCTAGAGACATGGGCAGGGAGAAACTTAATGACATTTAACAAGGGGAAGTGTAAGGTACTGCATCTGGGAAAGAACAACCTCATGGATCAGTACAGGCTAGGAACTGATCTGTTGGAGAACAGCCCTGGGGAAAAAGCTCTCGGAGTGCTGGTGGCTAGGAGGATGCCCATGAGGCAGCAATGTGCCCTTGTGGCCAAGAGGCCAATGGCATCCTAGGATGCATTAAGAGGAGNCTCTGGCAGGGGGGTTGCACTAGATGATCTTTCTAGGTCCCTTCCAACCCCTAACATTCTGTGATTCTGTGATTCAGAGGGCTGGTTTTTCTTGGGGGTGTTATAGCAGAATCATTGGGTCTTCGTCATCCATCAATGAGATATTTTTACATCCTGGATTTGGGGTGTGTGGCTGGTACCCTTGCTTCTCAGCCCTAGGGATTGAACCCACATTAGGAGGTCCTTGTGTATGTATAGCAGTCGTTACTGGGAATTGCCAGGGTTCACTTTGCTCTTTCCAGTTGTTTTGGTGTGGAGACATCTCATAGGCTTTCCATAAACCTTATACATGGGGATGAGTTTTGTCATCAGCAAGGATGTTTGTGCAGAACAGGTACATCTCTTGTCACACAGAAATAAATGCAAATACAGGTATATGACTGAAATCCAGGAATACTTAACTGTTAGTGCAAGTGAACAAATTACCATCTTGGATTATTACTTGGTTATTGCATGAAAATTTTGCAGTTAATGTAAATCTTTTGGTTTGAGATGGCAGTGATGATGCCAGAGGACTGGATCTGTATTAGTGCTTCCATCAGGCACACACACAAATAAACTTTACCTTGAAGCTATATGCAGACATCTGCATCACTTTCTTTAATCTACCAGTTCTCATATAGTTCAGCAAAGGAACTTAGAAAAGGTGATTTAGACTAAAAAAAAAGAGTAAGAAAAAAAAGAATTATGCTCTTGAATATAAAACTCTGTGGGTTGTATTGTAAAATATGTACAACAGAGAATTGAATGCTTTGGATTCTTTTCAAGGGAAGCAAAATTTTAGGTGATGTTGTCATAGAAGTTATTTGTAAATATGTAACCAGCATCTAATCTGCAACCCAGAATATTTTATATTACTTATCCCTTTCCACAACTACTCCTGTTGTTTATATCAGCTCAGGGAGTTTATTATAGTATTTGTAGTGGAAATCTCTAATTTGATATTTCTCTAGTGAGTTTAATGAGCCCGAAAAGTGACATTTAGAGCTAGTTTTCTCTTTGTGCTTTGAAAAATGAAATACAAGTAGTTATCTGTTAAATGAGATAATTACATTGCTACTTTGCTAAAGGCACATATTAGTGATTTTTAGCTTGTTTCACTTAATTAAAGCTTTACAAAATGTAGAGTGCCAAACCGTTAATAGACCTGTTGGAACAGTTACTGAGGCTGTGAAATCAAACCAGTTGTTCTAAACAAGTCACAAAAGGAGATTGATGAAACTGCTGGCAGCTCAGCCATAAATTTAAGCTTTGGCTGCATTAGAGCAAATGTAATAATAGCAGCAAGTAACCAATAGTTTTAATTTTCCTGATCTTTCTGCAATAATGGTAAGGAACTTTTAATGCCTGTAATTAGAATGTTAGAGATAGGGTGACTTAGACCAGTGCTGCACTGTGAAAAATTGGATACTTACCATAATTGGAAATTAATCACTTTTCATTAGCAGGAAGGGATGCAGTTTTTATTTTGAATGGGCTGAGATACATCATATTAATGATGGGCAAACAAATTCAGAGGTTTGAAGTTAGCAACGTTGAGGCCAGGCTGTGTGCCAGATGGAGCTCTACTGATGTAATACACTGAAAATTAGGTATGTGTGTTTGATTGCTAATTGCAGCCCAGATGTTTGCCTTGTTACAAGTTCTGATTACTGAGTTTTCTCAGTCATCCTTCCAACAAACAAGCTTTGGACTTGATGATCTTAGAGGTCTCTTCCAACCTTAATGATTCTGTGTGTTCTGAACACCTCAATGGGCAGTAGAGCCAGATGTAGAATCCTAGAATCCTAGACTGGTTTGGGTTGGAAGGGAGCTCTGGAGCTCATCTAGTCCAACCCCCCTGCAGTGGCCAGGGACATCCCCACTAGAGCAGCTTGCCAGCATGTAATCCAAACCAAATTTATGCAGCTCTCCCAGAAGCCTCTGAGAAGATCTGAGCAGTGAGGTAAGGAATAAACTCTAGAGTTTTGTTATATGGGCAGAAAATGGTGCAAGTGTTTTGCTGCACATGTGAACTATTACCTGTCAACTGATTCATTTGGTGGTTGTACAGAGGAAGGTAGATGAGCTACCTGATGTAGTTGCAGATGTCCCTGCTGAGTATAAGGGGTTGGACAAGCTGAGCTTTGAAGGTCCTTTCCAACCCCAATCATTCAGTGGTTCTAGGAGGTGCCCTTCCCTGCTCACATAATAGGACTGTGTAAGAAAGGCAGTTTCTCACCCCAAATAAAGAGTGAAATCTCTGGAGTCCAGGAAACTTTGGTCTCCCTGTCAGATCCACTGGGGAGAAGGCAAAAAACAGCTTAGAGAAGAGAACAGCTTCAGGCATGGTACTATGGTGAAATTGTTTATTTTGTGGGCACTGCAGGAAGGATAGTCCAAGCAGAGAAGTCCTTTGTGATTGAGCACAGTACCAGAAATAACAGTTCTGGACTTGCAGCACTTTCACATGAAAATATATTTTGAAAAGCTAAGCTTTTCAGGTGAAAACATGGGTGAAAATAATGTTTATTTTTTTCTGTTTTGATGAAAAAGGTATTTTTCTTTTTCTTCTTTAACCAGCTTTGTCTTTTGTGTATATTTACTGATACCAGATTTATGGCTTTAACCATCATGGGTGGCACCCTCAGCCCCCTGTAGTGCTTTTGTGTTTCAAAGGTGGCATTTTATGCTCAAAAGGTGATGTGAAAATGTCACCATCTTGTTCAACAATTCCTCTGCATGTGCAAGGGCAGCAAGCACACTAACTCTGCTCCAAACATTTTGGATGCTGGCAATAATTTCTTGCCTGGTTGCCAATTACCTGAGCATAACTGTGAGAGAGATGCTTCCCTTTTCCTTGGCTCTAACAGCTTTGTTCTAGCTGCAGCAGAGAAGGGAAAAGAACAGCATTGACTGCCTCTGTGTTTCCATATGCACATCTATACTGTCCAGGCTACACTCCTTCCTCTCCTGTCATTAGGCTGAGCAAGGATGTGGCTGCTCATGACTGGGTGATTGATGTCAAATGTAGTAGCAACATTACATTTGTCTGAAATGGACAAAGAAAAGCATTATTCACTGTAAAAATCTTGTCTGAAGTTCCTATCTAGCCAGGGCTGTTCCTAAATTACATTTGTATGAATTTTAAAATGGTTTCTTGAACAAAAATTTCTTGGCCCATGCTTGTTCCCAAGGTCACAAAAGCAGAAAGCTGAGATGTGAGGCTTGTTCAAGCTGGTGGTGAAAAATGTGCCTGTAATATATCTTCATATTTGCAAATGTATTTTATTGCTGTCCATATCCTGTGAGAAAAATCCAATGTTCTTAAAAGACAAGCACTGCTTGTTATAGAGACACTTATTAATGTTTATTAGAAACTCATCTCACTAACATCCATGGCTTTATTGGAAGTTCCTTAAGTAGCAAATCCAATTTCCTTTCTTATGCTTGTGCTTACTTAATTACCATCAAAAATTGAATGAGGCAAAACAAAGTTTGATATTCATTTTAATAAGTTCTATAAAGTTAGCCTAATCTCATTGAGAACATTCCTCATTGCTCCTGCAATGAACTGCATGCACCAAGTGCCTTTGCAGCTCTTTGTAGGTTAGATAACCTAGCAACTAATGAGACAGCTAGTAAAAGAAAGGAATTAATTCTCAAATAAACCCTTTGTAGTCCTCCTTCTGAGGATACAGGACTTTGTGTTGTCTACTGGTGCTTACTAGGCAGGTAGCTGGAGATGCTTTGACATAGCAAAGGGCTAGGAGCTAATTGTGGGAGGAGATGTTTAGCAGAAAAACCTTTAGAAAATCATCAAGGAGCCACATGGTTTAATGTTCCTAAGGATAGAGAGCAGGGATCTGCAGCACTTTTCTGATTAGGACATTTGTGTGTGTGTGCATGGTCCAGCTCTGTGGTGAGTTCAACCCAACCCAGGAACCAGCTGAAGGCTGCACCAGCTCTGAGAACTCGCTCTTATCCAAATATTTACCTGATCATGTGATGTCTGTTGACCTTAGAACAAGTGTTATCATATTGGAAAGTAATGATAAAAAAATACTGTACTACAGTGAAGCTATTATAAGTGGGAGTGCTTGTGCCATTACTGGGGAATATGGTATTGATTTTGTAAATAAATGATGCCACAACCTACATTTTGGCCTTAGGTTAACATTTAACACCATAAGCAGATGAAAAGTACAATATTATACTGATACCAGAACAAGGCTTTACTCCACCAAAGACTTGAGCAGATGGTTTCACATTGAGAGTGGTCAGAGCTTGGTCACCTTCACTTGTGGTTGTCTCCTCTCTCCTGGCTCCTGGGCAGGGGACAAGGACACAGAGGAACAGCAAGGTGACCCTGAGGAGGTTTGATTGCTCTGTTGCTCTCTTTCTCTTCCAGAAGGTGGAGGGTTCAAAAGAAAATTGGGACTCTTTCCTAGCCATAAGATAACTTGCTCCAAATGTGCTGAATATCCACAAGAGAAGTCTCAGAAGTAGTTTTGTGGAAGTGAAAGAAAAAAGAAATCCAGCTTGATATCTGTTGTGAGTAGATGTTTTTATATCAGAGTGAAATGTTTTCTCTCTAAGACTGTTTAGATGAGGGTTTTCTTTATAACTTTTAATTTGCAAATTTCTTTTAAATTTTGGAAGGAAAAATTACTGTCAGCAACTTGCTCACTCAATGTTTTTCCAGGGAGGGGGAGTAAAGTAGTTAAGAGAGAGAAAGGAAGTTCTGCACCATTTTTCTGGTGGCTAAATATAAATATCCATCTAAACCTCAAGCTGTATCACACATATTCTTCTAGTAAATGGGAATTAAGCCCAAGAGTCTTTACAAGAAGGGCTTTCAGTGCAAACTAACAAGCAGCTCTATCTTGATAGATAAAAATATCTGTATTCAATAAATATTAATATTCAGCTGAGAGAAAGAAGGTGAGGAGGGACAGACATCTCTGCTTTGGATGGAGACTTGCTACTACTGTGTTGTAACCTTTAGTCCTGAGACAAACATTTCAAAAGCTGTTTTTGCCTCCTATTTTCCACGCAGAGAGCATCAAACAGATGCTCTTTTCCTCATCCTTTGTAGGAGTCCTAGGCAATGTGTTGTCTTCTAGGAGGTTCTGAGAATGCTGTTCCTTTCCACAGATATGTCATCACCCAGGACAAAAGTGCTGTAAGTAAACACAGGTATGAAGTTCTTGGTTCAAAATGATGGAGTAAATGTTTTGATGCAAGTACTTGTGCATATGCTTTCCCTCTTTGTGTATAATGCAAAATTCAGGAGTGTAAATACCATCAGTGGGAGTTTTCTTACCTCTGCAGATACCCCAATTTGCAGCAGAAAATTCATCCATGCACATCCCTGAGCCTTGTCTCCATTGTCTGAGGAGACTAGGACATCTGTGGCAACAAACTCATGTGTCTTAGAAGCTAAAATGCCTGAGAAATTAAAGTTAGTGAAGGCTGCCTCCAAATCTATCACAAATATCTATCACAAATACCCACAAAAACATGAGCCAGCAGTGTGCCCAGGGGGACAAGAAGGCCAAGGGCATCCTGGCCTGGAGCAGGAACAGTGTTGGCAGCAGGAGCAGGGAGCTGATCCTGCCCCTTTGCTCANCAGTTGGGTAAGCTATTGAGAAAGCAGCTAAGGAAAGCAAGGGAAGGAGTGGTTCAGGAGAAGGTTGCATTTCCAGAAGAAGAAGAGCTAATGAGTACAGCGGAGATGGGCTCACCAGCACCACGAGTGCAAAAGATATTTCCTGTTACAAGGATATCTTATTAATGCCATACTGACAGGAGAATTAACTCTCCAGGATAACAGTTTCAGCTCCAAGATCACATTCTACAAGCACAAGTACATTTGTCTTCCTAAAACCTGCATTTGTGTGTCATCTCTGCATGCATGCTTAGAGACTACCATGGAAATTTTGCTCCCTCAATGTAGGAATAAACTCAGACAATTTTTAGATACTTACCAAAATATCCTCTAAGTAAAAAATTTACAAGTCCCCATTAGTATTAAACATTTCCTCTTCATTCTGTCAGGGCTGCCACAGAAAGAGAAATGTACCTCAGCTTGGCTCAAGCTTCAATTCCTTCTCTTCTTATACTCTTTAAATAGCAGATTGTCAGCTTAAGAAACTTGTTGCTGCCAATGACTGTGATTCATGAGCCACCTAAAAGAACTAGGAACTTAATGGCTGTTTTTCATATCCTGATAACTGCATTGTACTCTAATCCTCTGCCTTCTCCTTTTAAATTCATTTCAATGTATTGTAGTGGCTATTTCAGCTTTCAAGCCCCATGGGGGCTGGTTTTATATGCCTCCCAGTGCTAAACCTGCCTTCACTGGGCTGCTCCTGCCTCACACTCATGGAAGAGCAGATCAAGGAGGCTGTTGGCTTTAATGAAGTCAAAAAGCTGCAACCAAAGTCAGGCTTTTTCTTCTTTAATTTAAGCTACCTGAGCACTTGTGGAGCTGTGTCCCTTTGAAATATCTTGTGTGACATATGGAACTTCCCAATCTAACATTAAAAATCATGTTTACAAATTTATATTAATTGAAAAGGGACATCTAGAAGGCACAAAAACAAACAAACAAACAAAAATCAATGAACTAACTGCTCCTTCCTTCAGTTAAGTAACATAATTTGTTCAATTTGTTTTATGTCTCTAAGTGAGGAACCTTTTTACTCACTTTGATTCATGGATGGAGGTTAGAAAATGGTACAGTAGAAAGGAAATTAACATTTAACCTGCCTGCCTGCATATCCTAGCTGATGTCTCAATGTGACTGTGGCTGTGAGTAAATTCTCCCAATAAGGCAGACAGAGTATCTATAATATTCAGATGGCTACTTGTGCCTTGAGGAAAGCTCAGGCAGCTTTGTAACTATTACAGACCAAATTAGGGAAAAAAATCAGCAGAGCAGAGTGTATTACTACTTGACATATATCTAGTTTTTGCAGTTAAAATTTAAGAGGACACATGGTTAGCCAACATCCATCATTGCAGCTTCACAGCCTTAAACCCAGATAGTGCCTGGGAAAATTGCTAATTTGACAGCCTGCAGACTACAAACTGTTTTTTTCTGAATACAGTTATCCAAGGAGAAGCAAGAGTAAAGCAAAACAGTGACATTACACCATAGGATCATGCAAATGAATTTGGACTCTCCTTATTAATCCCAGTTTACAGAATCACACAGAATCATTAAGGTTGGAAGAGACCTTGAAGATCAAGTCCAACCATACCTATCTCTAACATACCACTAAACCATGGCCCTAAGTAGAGGATCTAACAATCAAACTTGAGGCCTTCTACATGTTCTTCCTTCCCCACCCCTGAACAGAACATGTTATAACACCTTAGAGAAAAACCACACTCAATATAATCACTTAACATTTAGGTTTTGTAATGATCAAGATCTTTCTTCAACAAATGGCACATGCATCAGGAAAAAGAACTGCATCAGTTGCTAGGAGAGTAGCTAATCATTTAAAATAGAGTGCAGAATATATTTTGACTTCATCAGGAAGCTTGAAGATCCTTCATGCCATTTCTCAGTCTTGTTAGCAATTCATTATGTCCTGTCAAACATCTCTGTGCTGCAGGTGCCAGAAAGGTCAGCCCAAGGCATCTGAAGAACAACGTTTAATCTTTATTTAAAGTAGAACAAAGAGGGATGCTTAGCCAAGCATTTTACAGTGCAAACCAGAAAGTTGAATAAAAATCCCATAATCCAGCTCCTTTCTGGGTAGCTGCTGTTTGCAGAAACCCATGGCTTTGGATTTTTCACTGTCAAGTTGGAGATATAGCTTTCTTTCTTTCTTTTTTGGTCATCATTGCCATGGAAGCAATTGCAATCCCACATGCACTAAGATTCTGGCATCTGTGAGAGAATCAGAGAGGAATAGGAGGGAGATGACTGCTCATAAAAGAAGAAAGCTGGTGTTTACACTTAGTGATGTGCACCCTGAGTAATCAGCTGTGCTGGGGAAAGAGGCAGAAAAGGCTTGTAACAGTTTAATGGGTGTTTGGAGAAAATATCATGTGGGGGTTTTTTTTGTCCAAGTTTGTCAGAGTGAGACTGTGTTTAATAAGCAGGATGATTATGGTCTCTTTGTATTCATGTTTCTGCCCCTTTCCTAGTAATAGTAGCCTAATCACAGAGTAATAAAGAGAGGTTCACAAAATCTTATTTCCTTGTAAATCTGAAGCCTGACTGCCTGTTATGTTGGGGAGGATACAGGAGCTTATTGCTCCTACAAGAGTGTTTCTTAGCATGGGTGCAAGACAAGGCACATACCTGTCACATTAGTAGCTTCTCTTTCCTTAACTCTATATAATCTTGTGTCCTTCACTGTCTTCCCTGGCTCTCCTGCTATGTTCTGTGCCATATTAACCACATGCTTTGGGAGATTAGGATCAAAACTTGCTGCCTAACAAAGCAGTTTCATATTACCCCAACAACATACAACAGCCTTAAAATGAGGACAACTGTCCCATTTAGGGACTTCTTATATGTCTTTGATGGAAAAGTGGTGGTCATCCCCCAAGTTGTTATCTTTGGAAGTAGATTTGCTCTCCAAGCTGCTATCTGAGCTCTTCAGATGCTCATTTGCTTACTTGCTGTTGGCCAACATCAGTTGGGTGAGCTGGAATGAAGTTTAAGTAGCAGATCTTTGCTTCCACAGTTATATTGGTTGAAATGGGTTTAGGAATGATCACACAGGCTTGCAGATCTGCAGGGTGGTGACTGCAGCAAGTTAGGTGACAAACTAGGGACAGTTGTGTCTTGATGTGCTAGCTGCAGCCGAAGAGATTGCAATCTGTAGTGTGATGCATGGGATTGTCTTAACTCAGTGCTGATGGCTGTAGGAAACAAAGAGGCTTCAGAGTCCCTTCCCTCCACTTTTCTGAGTGGAAGGAAGAGATTTTGGATCTCTTTGTATGATTTTAGGGTAGTGCTTTATATACTGGGTGAAGAGTCTTAGATCTATTTATGGACCCAAACCCTACTGAAATATTTTGAGGGTGTGCAATGCAGAAAACAACGAGATAATGTCAAGTTTCAAGACAGTGGTGGCACCTTATGTTGTACAAACACACTTCTGTTTCCAGTGGGTTTGGGTTTTGTTCCTTTGTAACTATTATTAGAACTCATTTCAAGACAGTAGCCTCCTACTCCCTTTTTAGAGAGACATGGAGCAAAGTAAAGTATCTGTGTCCATACATTGCAGAAAAGGCAAAAAAAAAGAGAGCTACAGGATGGAGAATAATGGTGTTTGAACCAAAAGAAAAAAAAACAACCCACCAACTGCTCTGTGTGTGCTGTTAGAGCCAGCTTTTTTTTTGTTTGCACTTCATTTGATTTTCAGTATTTTTCAGCCATCTAAGGCATTAATACTCCTCTGTGGGGAGGGGTAGGGTTCATAGCCTTTTCAAAGCAGCACTAATGAATGCCTTTAACTTAATAAAATGATCATTTGCCAACTACTTACCATAATGTGAACTAGATGCTTTCAGACCAGAGATTAAAAGGAGTTTTCTTTGTAAATGCACTGTGGTTACTCTTACTTCCTAAGTCACGTGCAAATCTATGGTATTACTCCTAGGTTATTGTTTTTGAGAGCTCAGGATCTCATAAAATAGGTTGGAAGGAGTTGCTGGAGTCTATATTGTTTCAATAATATATGGATTATCACTCTCTAAATACGCCATGACATAAAAGGCAATAATGCCTTTTATGGATCCCATGTGGCCTATTACACTAATGATCCATGAATAATGGGGTCACGGGATGAGTTTTGAACAGTGCCTTTCTTTGTTGGTTGTTTTTCTCATTTATTTACCCAGGAAAATTCAGTTTTAAGTATCTGCTTTTCAGCAAGGTCCTACCATTTACTGAGTTTTCAGGCAGGTTAATGGATGCCAAAGAGGTCAAGTGACTTCCCAAAGGTTATACAATGAGTCACTGAATTTGTTGGGAATAAAACACAAGAAGCTCCTAGTTTTCTGTCTCTTGCTCTGACTGATACTAAAGCAGAGAGTTTTTTGGATCAGCATGACCTCTACTAAATCCCTGTGCTGTTGCTTTGAGGAGGCATCCAAGCTTGGTGTTCACCAGAGAAATCTGAAGCTCCTGAAGAAATGTTCCCCATATTTCTCATTGAGAGAAGGAGAGCAATGCAAACAGGCTACTTTGATCCTCCCAATATAGATTCCCTCTGTGTGAGATAAACATGTGGAAACCTGCAAACACAGATAAACTAATGCTAATCCAACACAAGGGTTTGTCTAGAACTACTTATGTGACCTATCTTGCTGCAGTGGTGTCTCTTTCACTTCAGGTGGAAAGCTTCTACATTATTCCTCTTGATTAATGAGGATTATAGAATGTTTTGGGTTGAAAGGGATATTTAAAGGTCATCTATTCCAACCTCCCCTGCAGTCAGCAGGGACATCTGCAACTAGAGCAGGTTGCTCAGTGCCCCAAACAACTTCACCTGGAATGGTTCTAGGAATGAGACATCTACCACCTCTCTGGGCAACCTATGCCAGTGTCTCACCACCCTCAGCATAAAAAATTCCTTCCTTATATCCAGTCTAAATATTCCTCTCTCTGTTTAAAACCATCACCCCTTGTCCTGTCACAATAGGCCCTGCTAAAAGTCTCCCATGGAGGCTCAGTTGCAGAGGGAAACTGAGACGAGGAGATGAGTCCTGGAGAGCATCATCCTCTGGTCTGGCTGCATCAGTGGAGATGACAAGCACAATGCACAGTACCATCACCCTTCCTCAGGCCTTCTACCTTCTTCTCAAATCCCTGCCAAGAAGAAAAGGGCTTCTGTGTTGAGCTGAGCTTGGGCAGTGAGCAGTTACATACCCCATGGGCATGTCTCTTATGTAGTTGTGCAAGACAGAGAGGTACCTCTTGCTATTTGCCTCTCTCTCCTGATTTTGTGTGTATACAGAGCTCTGCAGCTCCAAAGGGTTCATTATTATTATTGTACTATTATTTTGTGCATTTAGTATAGTATAAAGCAATTACAAAATGTAAAGTACTGCGGAAATACAGAAAGGTCTGCCTGGAATGATAATTTGATTGTGAAACTTTGTTGCTAAAAGACTTCAGGGTAAAATTGTAGTACAATGTATGAGCTTTTAATGAAATGACTCCCATTACTTCTAGTATAAATGGACCAAACCTACATAACACACAGGAAAAAAAAATCATTTAATTAGCAAATACTTTTTATTAGAATATAGTTGTCAAGCTCTAATTCATCAAACAGTATTCAGCAATGAACTGAAAGTGTTTCTAGCATGGACACTTCCATATTTATACAACTCCAAGCTGGAAATTGGTATCAGTTATTTATCTGGAAATACATCAGGTAAGTGCTGCTACTTGGAGGTGTAGAAATATTACAGAATAGTGTGGAGAAATCAGACAGCACATCTCTGCTCTGACTCTATTTTGTGATGCTGCTGATCTCTGCTGTTGCATGGGGGATGCCTGGAACACATTCAGGCAAAGGGGATGAGGCCACAGAGGCTGTTTCAGTTGTGCCAGCTTAGAAAGGAGTCACAATTAATGAATGAATGAATGCAGCTGCTGATTCCTTAAGCTGGGTGTGTGCTGTGGGGATGCTCTGCTTTCTGTGTTCTTCTCTGAACGAGCTGATGCTGTTGCTCTCTCTGTAATAGCTGAGTGCCTGCAACCATCTTACTTAAAAATAGATTTAAGACCTGCACTGTTGAGGAGAAGTCACACAATGGCTTGCTGACAGCCTGCTGCACACACTGATCAAGGCAGTGCCTTTAAAAGAGTTTGGCTTCTAATTATATCTTTACAGCTAACTGGGCTATCCAAATGATTTTCTTCTCTCCCCCTCCCCAGCTCTGCTGACCTGTGGCTAATGAGATTTGTGTTTCGATTAGTTGTAGAACATAAATTAACTGATCAATGAGAATGGATTCACATCCTTTCTTGTAAAAGAGCTCTGCTGCAGTGATCTGTATTTAATATTCAAATCAATTTCAAATTCTCAGGATGCTGCTGCTAATATGGCAGGCTGGGACTCGCAGCATCTGTATCCTTGCCACACACTGTAAATATGGGATGTTTATGGAATCGCTCACTGACCTCCAAAGCCTTCTCTGGTCTCATTGATTTACTATTTCACTTAATAGTGATGATGAGAAGCTTAGAGGCTGGCAATGAAGCTGGGAAAGTCATGTGAGAGAGCATTTGCCCTTTACTTACAAGAGCGTGAAGCCTAAGCAGGACCTTGAAAAATGCTCTTTGGTTTTGATATGAAAATTTGGGGTCAGTCTGATATTCCAACTCCAATTTTTCCTCTTCTAGAGAAGAAGGAAAAAAATATGGTCCTTGCCAAAAAAGCAGTTTTCCAAGGTAGAGAGAACTTTTATCTTTTGCCTTGCTGTAATTGTCTCATCTGTACAATTAACCAGCATCTTGGCATAAAATGTGAAAATTTGTACAGTGTTCAAAGCATCTGTGGCCTTTATGGTACAAGTTCTGTTAGTACTGAAGCCACAGAAAATTAAATGTTCCCCAAAGAACTTCCAGATGTGTTTTATTCTAATAGGGTCATTATACAGTAAATTAAAAAGCAGGGTAAATGGAACTGTAAAATTTAAATTACTCTAAAACCACATCTCTTTGCTTTGAACATTCATTTGTGGGGTTGCATTTGCAATAAATGTGAATTAGGCAGCTGCAATAACTGTTAATCATATATTTATAAAATAGTAATGAGGAAATGAATAGCAGAGTAAGACAGCTGCACATTTCTCTAATAGTATGTCAACTGTGAACATAATAAGATGTAGAAAATTGTTTGGTGCTATGCTGATAATGCAGCCAAATGTAAGAGATCACTTCAACCTCTTAACTTTACAGGAAATTATATATAAAATCCATAAAAAGCCATAATAATACATTAGGCCCCTGAATTGTAGTCAATGTTTTTCTTTGCTTTGATTTTTTCTGAAATGAGCTATACTTTTCCCCCTAAAGTAATCTGCCAAAGATCACTAAGGCTTTTGTTTCAGGCTGCACTTTATTCACCATCTTGCAATTTCATTTAAAAGATAGTGCTTCTAAAAGCCCAAAGTGAGCTAAGTTCCCTTGCTTCAGGAGAGCTGCAGGAGCTCCCACCTCCCTCTCCTCAAAGGGTTTGGCTAGGTCTTGAGCATCCTACCTCTGAGCCCCAGTGGTGTTATCACTGCTGGAACTAGGGAGTCAATTTAAAAACCATATACATATATATATGGGTTCTGAATTGAAATAGATGTAAAATATATAATTGAAAGAGATATAAAAATATATTTATAATATATATAAAAATAAAATATCTAGATAAAAATAGATATTTAATATATATTTATAAAATATCTATATAGAAATATATATTTAATATATAATATAATTATATTATATTATTAATATTATTATATATNGGCTGTTGACATGGCCTGAAGGCTTCTAGCTGTCTTTGGCAACCCTGGTAAAATTATAAAGAGGTCAAGATTAATTGCCAAAAACCCAAGCCAAACAACTTAAACCCAAGAAATAAATGGAAGTGTTTGAGCAGCCCTTTAGATTTGCTCCTTTCTTGTTGCTAGCAGGCTCTGCAGCCTGCCCTGCTGCCAGGTGCTGCTCTCTTGCACTTGCAGTTTTTAACCAGCCTTAATTGAATTTTGCAACTGAATCGGGGGTGAAGAGGAGAATTAGAAAGCTAACAGGAGAAAAATTAGGCTGCAAACAGCATCTCAGCCAAGCAGGCACGAGGTGCTAAATGGAGGCTAGGAAGGCTGCCATAGGAAATGTCACTTCTCAAAGCAGCAGCACTTGGCAAGGAAAAGCAGGAGCAAGAAAGGAGGGACCTGATCCCAGCACTCCCTGACATCCCTGGGAAAAATCCTGGTGATTGAATGAGCCATTCTCTGCGAGTGTGGGTTGGGAAACTGGGTTAAAACTTAAAACCCCATGGGTTGTAGTTGCTAGGCTGACAGTAAAGTGCTGAGCAGAGCTCAGGAAGGAGCACAAGGGTGCTATGGGCACAGGGAACCTCTCCCCCTCAAAAAGCACAGTGAGACAGCAAACATCCTGCCTTGACTAGCAAATGTGTTTGTTAATGACTCCCTTTTCACTGTGAAATACCTTTGCTGGAGTCATTTTTACTAGAAATGTTTTCTACTCTACCATATTGTGATGTATTTCTATTTTTTTCTATTTCAAAAGAATTTTGGTTTCAATTGATTTTCTTAATTCATTTAATGCATTTGCATTTGGAATGACACACCCAGCTCACTTCTTTTGGTTTGGTTTGTTTTGGTTTGATTTTAATACAGAAAGAAAAGAAGACTGAAGCTCATCAGTTCCACAGCCTGAAAATCTTCCAGTGCACAGAATCCACCACAGATTTGAAAAGTCAATCAATGCAGGAGAAATTCATCCTCTCTGGGCAGAAAGGAAGCCTTTTCAATTAATGCTGTGTACTTCATGGTGAGGTGAAGCTGCCACTTAAAATCTGGGTGGACCAGGGGAGGTCAGGAGCTCTGCAACACCATCAACTCTTAGCCTTTTCTATGGTCACTCCATGGAGCTAACCTTTAGCCTTCATCAAGCTGTTGCCTTTAATAGGCTTTTATTTTTTTTCTCATGGTTAGTATTACAGTATGTCAGGGGTTGGAAAGGACCTAGAAAGATCATCTAGTCCAACCTTAAATTAGTCCAAATATGAATGCTCAGCTTGGGAGGGGCAAGAGGTTAGACAAACCCACATGATACAAATCTTCCTGGCCATCTGAAAAACTATAAAGCTATTGCTCAATGGCCAGGTAGGACCAAAACCTCTCCTTGGTGTAACCCTATCAAAGGAAATATTGTTCATACAACATCACCATGTTATCCTGAGCAAAAGAAAAAATAGATGGATACAGGCAGATAGATGTGGACAGAGATGTAGATAGGTTCAGGTTGAATGCATCCTATAAAATTTTGGCCTTCTACTTGCCAAAACAAAGCAAAACAATTTGTTGGTATTATTAAATCTAAATTAAAGGATAAGCAATGGAAAATGGCTTGTTTTCAAATCTTTTTCCTTTGAAACAGACGTTTTAGTTCTCCAGGAGAGGCAAAGTTCAAGCTCTCATTTCCCATTGTACATTTCTGTGTTAGTGCCTCACAAAATAGCAGTTCATTTCTGGAAATCCTATTACTGTCCACACTCAAGCAGCAACTTTAACAGATACATCTGTTACCTGGCAGCTTCTTCCTACACAACTCCCACCTCTGAGAGTTAAAGCTTATAGTTTTAAAAGGAAAATTGAAATAGCCCAATTTTGAACAATGCACATTGAGGAAGGGAGGTGGGGGGTGGGGGGGAGAAAAAGAGCACATGCCACTGCCAGCTAGAGAGCCTCATCTCCTCCTGCATCCTGATCCAGAGAGATAGAGCAAACAGACTGGTGCATTATCATTATCTTAGAGATGTTGATTTGGTGTGTGGACACTCCAGCAAAGAACTAATGCAATCAGAAAGTTAAAATATATGGGCTGGAAACACAAATTCATTAGAGGTACACAAAACCTGTGCTGCAGTGGATCTGTCATGTCAATTAGGTTTTGACAATTATATGGATAGTCTGGTTGAGATGACATATGATTTGTTCACTTTATCTCTGCCATGATTTCATTACTGCAAAAGATGTGTAGGGTTAGGACCCTGTCATTCTCTCAGGGACCTAAGCTGAAGTGGAGCTGGGCCCATCTTGCACACTTTGTGTTTTCTGCTTGAAGGATTTTGGTATGTGTATGTATATATATATATATATGTATATATTCTTTATTCACTGTGTGTTTGCACCCACTGGGATTGATGCAAATCTTTCCATTGACCTCAGCAGGGTTGGGCCTCACTCTCTCCCTGCACATCACTTTCCAGCTCTGTGAGATGCTCCTCATGTGGATGCTACATCTTTCACCATTCAGGATCCAAAGCAGACAGTGAAGAGCCAGGTCATAGAATCATAGAATCATAGAATCCTAGAATGGTTTGGGTTGGAAGGGACCTCTGGAGCTCATCTAGTCCAACCCCCCTGCAGTGGCCAGGGACATCCCCAACTAGAGCAGCTTGCCCAGAGCCCTGGCAAGCCTCACCTGCAATGCCTCCAGGGATGGGAACTCAACCACCTCCCTGGGCAACCTGGGCCAGTGTTCCACCACCCTCGTGGGGAGGAACTTCTTTCTAATGTCCAGTTTAAATCTACTCCTCTCCAATTTAAAACCATTGCCCCTTGTCCTTTCACTGCAGGCCTTTGCAAACAGGCCCTCTGCAGCCTTCTTGGAAGTTCCCTTTAGGTCCTGGAAGGTCACTAGTAGTTCCCCTGAAGCCTTCTCTTCTCCAGGCTGAACAATCCCAGCTCCCTCAGCCTGTCCTCAGAGCAGAGGTGTTCCAGCCCCTGAGCATTCTCGTGGCCTCCTCTGCACCTGCTCCATCAGCTCCATGTCCTTTCTGTGTTGAGGGCTCCAGAACTGGACCCAGTATTGCAGAGGAGGTGTGAGCAGAGCAGAGTGCAGTGGCAGAATCACCTCTCTGGCTCTGCTGGCCACGCTTCTCTTGCTGCAGCCCAGGATGCCATTGTGCTTCTGGGCTGCCAGCGTGCACTGTTTGCTCATGGCCAGCTTCTTGTCCCCCAGCCAAGCCCAGGTACCTTGTACCTGTACAACCATCCTCTGCCTTCCCCATCCTGGGCCAGGAGAAGAAAAGCATCAGGTCTCCATCCCTTCTGCTCAGAAACACATTGGCTTGAGATGCTGGTGGTGAGCTCAGCTGGACCATTTCAGACTTCTGGAAACATATTCTCCCTCCCTAACATCCTGAGAGGCTTCCAAGAGACATGATCAGTGACATGCAGCCAATTAACAGTGTGTTATGGTGGAAGCATGGCCAGCTCTGCATGGGGATCTCCAGATGCTTGGCTGTCTCCTGGATGAAATCACTGCTCTGGTGCTAAACACTGCTGGTGCCAAGTGCATCTGGTACCTGCTCTCCCTAGCTGTTGCCTGACATCTATTAGCAGTATTTATTCACACTGTAAATATGGGCATAAAAATGCAGCTCCAGGCACAATCATTTAAATAGACAAGTGATAGTGACATCTCTTCTTGCTCTGAACATTGAAGGCTGTGGATTAAAAACTCCCAAGTATTTCAAATGATTTGATAACTTCTTACAAATACAGTAAATGCCACTTCTTACAAATGAACACCAGCAATCAATTTAATTTCTCCAATCAAATGATTAAATTGCTGTTATGGTGGAATCATTATTTTACTGCTAAAACCTTTTAAAATGTTAATTATTGTGCCCCCTTGAAAAGCTTTCATCTTGCCTGACTTTGCTCTCATACAAAAAAAAAACCATATCTCCTGGTTGTGACTTGTGAATTGAATGAAAATTCATGCTTTACCTTTTCTCCCTCTCTCCAATTTTTTTCCCCTTTTCTTTCTTTCTTTTCTTTTTTTTTTTTTGTTAACACCTGCAACTATTCTCCTTGGCTGTAATATTGATATGAATTTAACTTTAATTTTTCTTTGCTTTCATCTTCTGAATTAGTCAGTAAAAAGCACAGATCACTCCTTCTCTGCTGCTTTCCTGTTTATTTGCTTTAACAATAGATTCATTAACTAGATGTTGGTGCTCAAGCCACGCAGACACATCCATTTCAAAGGAGGCTTTAATGGCATTTCATATTTTTCTACATTAAGGAAGATTAAAGTATATTACAATACCCTTTACTGCTCTATTTTCTTCATTTTAGAAGTGGTCAGTTTTTAAATTTTTTTTCCCCTTTTCTTTCATCTGCAGTGTTCAATAAATTGTCCAGGCCTTTCAGATGATAGTTCCAGCAAATTGAGTTCTATATTACAACTCTGAACCATTGTTTAGCCCATCATCAGTCAGATAAAGCACTCCTATTCACACAGGACATCAAAAGAACAAATATATGTTCAAAGTGGCTAAAAAGATTACAGTGACTTGGAGATATCATTTTGTTAATTGTTAGTGATTATTCTACTAGTTTAGAGGTGGTGAATTTGCTGACTCTGAACTCGTACTCGTGATGTAATCAGGGTGTAATATAGAGATATCCATGGCTGGAAATGACACCATTCAAAAAGGGTCAGGTCTAGCATCTTCTAATAGCTGAAGGTGGACTAATAGCAACGTTTTAATAAGAAGAAAGATGCAGACTGATGTCTTTATTGCACATGTATAGCACATCCCAAAGTGCTCTGGAGGATTTCAGCCCTGTCAGTGCTCAGATTCAATCAGATGATGGGCATGATGGGTCCTGAGCTAAACCCAGCCTGGAAGAGACTTAAGATGGGTTGGGTTGTACTTAAAAAGAATCTACCCCAGTCTGAATGAGGTTGTTGGATAGGTGAGTGTCAAGGGTTACAGCTGGGCTGGTCACTAAAGGAGTGACAGATACTCTCTGGGGATTCTTCTCCCTTCCAAAAAGGGAGAGAGACTTAAGGATTGGGAAAGAAAACTCAAAAGCTTTAATGGAAATAATAACAAGAAAATTAAATATATACAAACCCAATATCTATGCCCCTGAAGGCAATGACATCACTGTCACCACTGATGCTGTGGCAGCACTAGGGAAGTCCCAGACTGGACTCAGAAGCACACAGGAGTCAGATTCATGAGCTGGATTCTTGAACTGGAGTCAGGAATGCATGGCTTGGGATCAAAGGCAGAATGAACAGAGACCTCCATAGACTCAAAAAGAGCTTGACCCTTGTGATTCCTCAGTTTTATCCTGAATAGAAACTTAAGATTTGCTAGTATTAACTAAGTTAATGTATTGCTTTATAAAGCATTTTCATGTGTTGGTACATGAAATGTTCTTCCAGCTGGAACTGTTGTGTGATTCCATGATCATTTAGCAGGTTGATAGGGCTAGGACAAAGGCTGGACTTGATGACCTTCAAGGTCTCTTCCAGCTGGAACTGTTCTATGATTCCATGATTATTTAGTAGGTTGCTAGGGCTAGGACAAAGGCTGGACTTGATGATCTTCAAGGTCTCTTCCAGCTGTAACTGTTCTATGATTCTATGAATATGACACCCATGGGATAGAATCCCTTGTTGGTCACTTTAGGGTCACCTGCCCTGTCCCCTCCTCCCTAAAGATGCCACTTCTTACTTACTGCACCCCAACTTGGGACACAAGATCCAGCAAGTGACCTTGGTCTGCACCCCAACCCTTGGCACTAACTCTAACCATCAAGTGTTATCCTTACTAGGAGCAGACGCTGTCTGTGAGAACAGGCTGTGAACTGCAGAAAGTGAAGTTACTGGGAAGAGACTGAGCTGAAAAGCAAAAGCACTGAACAGAGAACCATAGAATGTCCTGAGTTGGAAGGGATCTATG
This sequence comes from Bucco capensis, assembly GCA_013396975.1. Taxonomy (NCBI): domain Eukaryota; kingdom Metazoa; phylum Chordata; class Aves; order Piciformes; family Bucconidae; genus Bucco; species Bucco capensis. Next base: position 234,687 of record VWZO01013028.1, read on the forward strand.
GGATCATAGAATCCATCTCCTAGTGACCTTCCAGTACCTAAAGGGAACTTCCAAGCAGGCTGCAGAGGGCCTGTTTGCAAAGACCTGCAGTGAAAGGACAAGGGGCAATGGTTTGAAATTGGAGAAGAGTAGATTTAAACTGGATATTAGAAAGAAGTTGCTCCCCACGAGGGTGGTGGAACACTGGCCCAGGTTGCCCAGGGAGGTGGTTGAGTTCCCATCCCTGGAGGCATTGCAGGTGAGGCTTGCCAGGGCTCTGGGCAAGCTGCTCTAGTTGGGGATGTCCCTGGCCACTGCAGGGGGGTTGGACTAGATGAGCTCCAGAGGTCCCTCCCAACCCAAACCAGTCTAGGATTCTATGACCTCCTATCTATGAAGTTGACAATCCTCTCCTTTCCCTCCCTCCTCCCCCCACCAAAAAAAAGATAATTAAAAAATCACCCCACGTGCCTAAAAGCATTAGAACGAGTTCTGTTCTAGCTCAAACCAGAACACTGAAAATGGCTGAAGACTGCCTCACATATGATTAATGCTTTACACTCTGAGCAATCAGAAGTCACTGGCAATATTATAGGCATTTCAGTGACTCCCAACAACATAACCACTCAGTACCACACAGATCTGAGATGTTTCTCCTCAGAGCTTCAGGTGCAATAAGGAAGTATTTTAGCAGTGGAAGAGTGTCCTAGTCTGAGTCAAAACAAGGTATTCCATGCCATAGACATCATATTCAGTCCTTGAAACTTTGACATCGAGCTTGGCCCTTAGGGTCTCTTACATAAAGCCTAAGACCCAAGCAAAACAGGTGCAGGATTAAGCTGTTTAGCACCTAATTAACAGCCAGTATAAATAAGGAGAGGTTGGGCTCTTCACCCTTTGTGAATGTTGAGCATCTGAGCCTTGTGAGGTTCTGCTGCTCCAGGATGATGTCTGTTCTGCCTTCCATCTCAATCCAAGAATTCCTGAATCCAGTTCCAGGATCCAGCCCCTGAGTCCACATCCTGTCTGCTGGTGAGTCTTCCTGCTACAGCATCAATGGTGATGTAGTTGCCATCAAGGGGGTTTGGGTATGATATTGGTTTTGTGTGTATATATGCATATACACTTAGTTTTCTTGTTATTATTTTCATTAAGTAGTTTAAGTTTCATTTCCAATCCACAAGTCTCTCTCTCTCTCTGTTAATTTCCCCTTTTCTTTCCTGGAGTGGGGGAAAAGGGGATAATAGAGAATATCTGTCATTGGAATAGTGGTTGGCCCAGCTCTAACCCTGGACAAAGAGATAGCCCCAAAACCTGAAAGCCTTCAAGATATTGAGGTGCCCAACACCCAAAAGCTCCAGAGAAAAAAACCAAACATCTGCCCCTGAGTTCAGGTGACAGAAAAGGGACAAGAAATTAGACTACCTGAACTGCCAGCTCCCAGACACTCATCCTTCCTCCACAACCCCTGACATGTACCACAATAAAAACATGCATATTTGCAGGCGATAAAGTGAACACATGGACATCTTTGCAGGCTTTGGCTCTTCCAAGTAAATTCAGAAATCTCTGCATTTTGTTTTCTGCCTGTATTTTGGGGTAAAATGGAAAGGCAACACCAAGGGTACCTGATGCTGTGAGAGGCTACCAGCTGGAAGACAGATTTTACAACAGAACAATCACAGGGTGTAGGTTTTAGGCAATAAGCAGGTAGCCTCGTTCCCTCCAAAGAAAAAAAGAAAATAATGGAAAACTCTAACATTCATTTGGAGGCCTCAAAGGCATAAAAAACCCAATTCCAACTGTTATAGGTCCCTGCAGGAGTCTACAAAAGAACTAAGCTTTTTAAGTAAGAAAACTAGATTTTGGCCCAGAGGGCCCTGTCATTGCTGCTTAATAGATGAAACTCTTTTGATACAAATATGCTGTTTACTTCTCAGCTTCAGCTTTCATAAAATATAACCTTTTTATGATTTACGACCCCAGAAAAAGTGCAGGATGGATTTTTAGCTCTGAATTGGTTGAATGTCAACAAGAAAAATATAGATAACATATAGAAATAGCAGGGTGTTAATGCCACACAAAATGATGAAATTATTTTTGTTTAGAAAAGTTAAGTTTGTTCTTCAAGTTCTTTTGTGAGTGAAACTGAGGAAAGAGTTTGCTGGTAAAGCCAAGGGAAGCTTTGGATAATGGTTCCTTTTTTTTTTTGGCTTTAAGATAGCATTGATCTGCCTGGAAATTGTAAAACTGATGACATGGAATCCAGCAGTGACCTCAGGGAGGGACAGATGGTGTAGTGTGGCTGGTAACCCTTCTGCTATCAGCCAAAACTTACCTAAGTTTTGCCCAAGTAAGTGCTTCAAAATCAGGTCCTGAATGATAAAGTCACAATTCAAGATTTGTTCCAAAACTAAATTTATATCAAGACTTGCATGGATTATTAAAACCAAACAGAAATGATCAGAAGTGACCTAATCTATCTTCTTTCTTTATTTGTCCAAGTTACTCTTTTTATCCCCTTGACAACCTTATGGCAAGTAGGAATTAACAGACAATATTAATATGTCTATATTAATATAATATTAACAAAAAATTAATATGTTGGTTAGTGATTAAAAAAGAAACAAAATGTTGATGTGAAATGAAAATGAAAGGAATAGAGCTTTGAAATGAAAGTATCAGAGCTTTGGGGAGTAAAACAAACAGTAGGATGAGGAAATCACTGCTGCTGAGAGGATTGCAGACATCATCTTCTTGATGGTTCTCCACTTTGTTATCTTTAATTTTTGCAGCTTTTTTGCTTATCATTAGTGATGTGCTTGTACTTCAGGTAGCTTTTCTCATGTTGTTTGTGAACCTGCTGAACAACAACAACAAAGTTGATTTTTCTGGATGCTTTGGGAAATAGCCTGATGCCAGACAAATTGCCCAGGAAGCCTCTGAAATGACTTTGCCTGCCACAGAGGCAAGGTTGTAAAAATTGAACAGGGTTCCACTTGTGGGGAAGTAATGGTGTTGAAGTGTTATCTATTCTGTCCAGTTGTTTACACATCTCCAATGCCTTTTCATGGGGTCTGAGGACGGGAAAACAACCTGGAGCACTGAGTAAGGCCTGGAGTGAAAGGACAAGGGGCAATGGTTTTAAATTGGAGAAGAGTAGATTTAAACTGGACATTAGAAAGAAGTTCCTCACCACAAGGGTGGTGGAACACTGGCCCAGGTTGCCCAGGGAGGTGGTTGAGTTGCCATCCCTGGAGGCATTGCAGGTGAGGCTTGCCAGGGCTCTGGGCAAGCTGCTCTAGTTGGGGATGTCCCTGGCCACTGCAGGGGGGTTGGACTAGATGAGCTCCAGAGCTCCCTTCCAACCCAAACCATTCGCTTAGGATGCTTAGGATGCTTAGGATGCTTAGGATGCTTAGGATGCTTAGGATGCTTAGGATGCTTAGGATGCTTAGGATGCTTAGGATGCTTAGGATGCTTAGGATGCTTAGGATGCTTAGGATGCTTAGGATGCTTAGGATGCTTAGGATGCTTAGGATGCTTAGGATGCTTAGGATGCTTAGGATGCTTAGGATGCTTAGGATGCTTAGGATGCTTAGGATGCTTAGGATGCTTAGGATGCTTAGGATGCTTAGGATGCTTAGGATGCTTAGGATGCTTAGGATGCTTAGGATGCTTAGGATGCTTAGGATGCTTAGGATGCTTAGGATGCTTAGGATGCTTAGGATGCTTAGGATGCTTAGGATGCTTAGGATGCTTAGGATGCTTAGGATGCTTAGGATGCTTAGGATGCTTAGGATGCTTAGGATGCTTAGGATGCTTAGGATGCTTAGGATGCTTAGGATGCTTAGGATGCTTAGGATGCTTAGGATGCTTAGGATGCTTAGGATGCTTAGGATGCTTAGGATGCTTAGGATGNAGCTGCTCTAGTTGGGGATGTCCCTGGCCACTGCAGGGGGGTTGGACTAGATGAGCTCCAGAGCTCCCTTCCAACCCAAACCATTCGCTTAGGATGCTTAGGATGCTTAGGATGCTTAGGATGCTTAGGATGCTTAGGATGCTTAGGATGCTTGTAGGTGGCCATGAGACATCTAGGATTCTGTCCCTGAGCAGGGAGCCAGGCAAGAGTTCTCTGAGTCCAAACTCTTTGGGAGGTTGAATTAAGCAGGATGTGCTGGTTCCTTTCCTAAAAGACTCAGTCTCTTCTGGATGTCGCTCACCTAGGCATGAACAAACCAGACAGCTGCTAGTCTTTCACAAAAAGGTTAAAATAGTGCTTTTGACCCAGCCTTGGAGCTGGAAGAACTGAAAAAGAAGCAGCTTATATTGTCCTTGACCATGCTTTGACAGGCTTTCAAATAGAAGCAGCCAGTCAATCTCCAGAAGCTGGACAGTGTGGCACAATTTATAGTGTATTTTCTTGCAAGTTCCTCGAGGCATCTTGCAACAAAGTCATGAAAAATTGGCATAGCTCACCCATAACTTCCAGTTTTTAAAAGAAAACCCCTATTAATACTAGTCTTACAGCAGACAACACCTATAGGACAAGATTTCTGCATAGCTGCAGAAGTGCTTGCTGCTTAAAAGCTTGGATGAAGCCACATCAGAAATCTGAAAGCTGTTAATTTTGCAGAAAGCCTCAGCACAACTCCATGAAGATTACTAGTGTGACAGGAAGGAAGTCCTGCTCAGGGTCCTTGTTTCTCTACATCTCATCTGTGATTAGTATTGACTCAAATCCTCACCTTTACGTGTTGTGGATCACATCCTTGGTTCCTCAGGCTAGAAATGGTGAAAGATGTCCAGATGTTGGCTGCTCTAGATTACTCAGCACAGGGAGCACTCACACTGTCAGCAACTTGGGCACAATCTAAAGCCTTTAGGCTCTGTCTCTGTTTTGCAGTATGTATTTTGAACAGTGGAGGACAAAAAAGCAAACAGACATCCTTAAAATACATCCCTGAAATACATGAATAAATGAAGAGGTGCCATTAATTGCATAGTGGGAAACTTGGAGCCTTAGGGTTAGTTTTCTTCTTTTCTCTTAGACTTCTGAAAAGCTTGTTATTGAGGATGGTTTTAAGCATGTGGATGAAATTTAGTGCATAGTTTAAGTGCTTACCTGAATGCTTCCATTCATTTTCCCATTAGTCAATATCTGCCCAGAGCTTAAAATGCCATGGGAGAGGAGGGGGAAGGGAGCCAGGTGAAGATGGCCATCACTCAGATTACTCAGGAAGGAGACAAGGCAAGTATTTGCCTGAGGGCACCTTCCAAAGCACCAAAACAAAGGAATGCTGCAGAATTAAGATTGCTTTGCAGTTTGCTATGCAAACTAGTTAGAAGCAGAGTTTAGAGGATCTCCAGATTTGTTAGGCTGGTGCTTGGTCAGCAAAAGAAAATAAGCTCAGAAATGGTCTAGGCTGAGCAATGACAAGCCTGGATTAATCTGAGGTATTATATAGACTTTGCATAGTTAACCTGATTTCCCACTGCCTAGGCCAACAGTCAAACCATGCTCATTATTAAAATACAGCCTCAAGAAGCTTTACACAGGTACAATTTTCAGTAATATACATTCACTGCAGAACTGGATCCTTTGTGCTTTTGTTCTGCCCAACTTTAGACCTTAAGCTTACTTCATCCCCCAGGCTGGAAGACTCCATGACTCCCAATAAGTTTGGCTGTGGAAAAAGACAATTGGGAGGTCAACATCTACCTTTGAAAGCATCCTGAAACCCCCAAAGTTTGCTTAGTCAATGAAGGAGGTGGAAAGAGGAGACTTTAAACACCTAACTTGGGACGAGTTATAGTATTTCTACAGCTCTTGAGCTATAGTGTACTTCTGCAGTTGGATCTTGGAGAGGAGAAATACAGGAAACTTCAGCTAAAACTAGCTTAGAAACATTAATTTCCATTAGGAATACTCTCTTTGGACTTTTCCACTGCAGCTCTTTTGCACAGATTGATCCCTTCCTTGGGTTGATATATTAGTGAAAACAAATCAGTAAAATTCTGTTTTGTCCTATTCTGTGTCACTGAAGAGATATTGATGACAGAATATTTCTGTATGTTTAAATGGAACACTACATTTGAGCTGCTCTCATGCCTTTGTTAAATGCACAGATATAGTCATGGGATATTAGAGTCTGCAGAAATATGTATGAAAGCAGATTGCATTCAACTTGGACAGGACCTACACTGTGAACTCTATCAGCAATATATTTTTATATGTATCAGCCTTAGAGATGTAAAAACAAGAAGGAATTTAGCAGCAGGATGGTTTACATCTGCATGGGTAAGAGAAGGATAGTAAACATTACCTGTTCCTTTCAGGGGTAAGTCCTGCTCCTGGTCCCAACTTTCCTTAGTCATCTTGCTTCAGTGGCTTTCTCCCAAGTAGATCTCTTGAAGGTTCTTTTTGAGGTTATTTAGGGACAGTTTTTGAGGAACAATGGTTTGAGAACATGTAGTTTACTTGAAGTTATGCATATGAAAATGCAGCAATTGGCCATTGCAAGAGTTTCTCAATGGATCAAAGCCAGGATCAGATGTCATTCTCAGGATACAATCAGTTCATTCACAGAATACTGGCAGAGAGCAGGATTTAACTGGTACACATAATCCTGTAGCCCATAAGGAATCAGATGGTGTAAGAGTGTTTCCCTTTGATTCTGGTGGCAGGTACAAATCTGACCTTGTAATTTTGGCAGGTGGAGCAAGCAACTCTCTCTGGTTGCAGGAAAAGTTGCTGCCTTTCATGTCATTAGGAACTCATCTGTCAACCTTTCCCAAGGTGCCCTCATCATCATCAGAATAGCCAGTTGCTGAGATGGGTGCTAGTATTTCTGCTAAAGATTTCATCTTTCCACTGGTTCTTATCTTTATTTGCTTTTTTTTTATAGTGTGTAGCAGTTTCCCCCCAGTTCTTTCAAGGTTGCTTTCTATAGGGGAAAATAATCTCATCTTAACAAGGATGCAGCTAAAACCTTACATCTAAATGCTGAATGCCAAATGGCAAATCTGGTGCTGTGATTCATTGGTGCTAAGAGTATTCATTTCACTTGGGGAACTCATTTAGCTGAAGGCACTGTGCTTATGTCCTGCTCAATGGCCTTTGGATAAAGTGAATTTACTTTACTTGTCTACTTTGAAGACTAGAATTTTGGTAGTGTTTCATTTTCAGGTAGAAAGGCAAAGAACTGTTCAGATATTCTCTTGAAGCTGTCCTGAAGAGTGGCTCATAATGACAGAATCATAAAGGTCATGTGCTATTTTCTTTCCATAAATCTGGCAGTGGAAACATTAGAGCTTTTCCTGGTCTTTATCCTCTCTTTTGCTGCAATAAGGGTGTCAGATTGGTTTTGGCTTCTGTGAAATCCTAAATGTTGGAAATAAAAAGCAGAGCACAGAGTGCTACTGCAGCTCCTTGTCATTAGAGACAGGGACTAGGAATAAGAGCTGGAGGAAAGTAGGCTTATTGCAACATGAATACCTGCAGAAGATTCTCCTAGTCCATTGGAAAGGGTTCCTTACACTGCTAGGAATGTGAAAGATGACAGAACTCCTTATAGCATCAAATACAACATGGACATAAAATTCAGTCTTGAATTTTTGGTGCTAGCCTGAAATGAACTGGATGTTAGAGAATGTGATCTGCTAAATCCCCATAAGCTGGGAAATCCTGAAACCATTGCCCATGGAGGCAGTAGGAAAAAAAAACAACAACCCAGAAGTGTGTATGAAATGCAGTTATGGAAGAGAAGACCTACCATTTAATCTCTGTGCTACTGTTTAGCCTTTTGGTATTGGACTCTTGGGATTGCAGTATGGGTAAAACTTGACCTGGAATGGTTCTAGGGATGAGACATCTACCACCTCTCTGGGCAACCTATGCCAGTGTCTCACTACTCTCAGCATAAAAAATTCCTTCCATATATCCAGTCTAAATATTCCTCTTTTAGCTGAAAACCATTACCCCTTGTCCTAGCATAACAGGCCCTGCTAAAAATCTGTCCCTATAGACTCCTTTCAGTACTGAAAGGCTGCAAGAAGGTCTTCCTGGAGCCTTCTTATCTCCAGGCTGAGCAACCTCAACTCTCTTAGCCTATCCTCATGGCAGAGGTGTTTCAACCCTCTAACCATTTTTGTGACCACCTTTGAACCTGCTTCAACAAGCCCATGCCTCTTGTGTGCTGAAGACTCCAGAGCTGGATGCAGTACTCCAGGGGAGGTCTCAGCAGAGCAAAGGGGCAGAATTCCCTCTGTTCATCTCCTAGTCAATGCTGCTTTGGATGCAGCCCAGGATTTGGTTAACTTCTGGGCTGTGGGCACACTTTTTCAACTCATGTCCAGCTTGTCATCTACCAGTCCTTCTCTGCAGAGCTGCTCTCAATGTGTGTGAACATGCACACAAAACCTGAAATCCTGACTTCAGGCATAAATCATGTTTCATCTAAATCTACCTGAACCTCTGGCTGGGCTCAGCTACTGAAAGAAGCTGCAAAGTGCCACAGCTCTCATGGCTTCTGGATGAACTCAATGAGGAGCCTAGATCTGCCTTTTTTAGGACTACAAAGAAAACAAACTACTGGCTTTAAATTCATTGTTCTTAATATCTGTCAGAAGCCCTTCTAAAACAAGGGAGTGAGAATGGAACAAAGGTGGGGTTTGCACTTCAAGTGTGGTAATGATTCCTCAGCAACTCTTAGTTTGGATGCTTTAACATTGTACACCAAGTGTGTCTGTGCAGTTTGACATCAGGCACTTCCCAGAGGAGTTCTTGGAGCAAAGATGTCTAGAGAGAGAGCCCTGGAGAATTAGCTGTTCTGCAAGAGCTGCTTGGGCTTTATTTCTCCAGACAGACAATTTCTAAATCTGGTTTTCCCTGAGTGTTGAGGCTACATTTGTGGCTGATGTGTGTGTGTGTGTGTCAGCAACTGGCTTTTGGCAGGCAGACAAGCACCATTGTTTATCCCAGACACAAACCTGGCCAGAAGCTGAGCTTTTGGCACATCTCTCAGTTCATGGCCATGACTGTGAAGTCTGCCTTATTGGGCAGAGATGGAACTGGATCATTCATTAAAGGTAGGAACTGGGATTGATCCTCTAAAACAACAGCATGTGTTTGCATTTTGGGGGTTGTATGACTCTGTGGCCTGGTTACAAGTCAATTTGGCTCAGTGTCCAGTTTGTTTAGTTTCTTCTGCAATCCAAGTCAGCATTCCTGCTATTTACATGGATTTGGTTAGTGACAACTAAAGTAATCTGGCATCTCCATTGATATTTATGGAACAGTGATATCTGATGTGATACTTTCTCATAACTAAGTATAAATAGAGACCATTTTGGTTTGTAGGTGTCCTATCTTTTGTCTCTTCTTTTGCTTTTTCTCTTTTTCTCTGGTCTAAGAGTCACAGAATCATAGAGTGATTTGGGTTGGAAAGGACCTTAAGGATCATGTAGGTCCAACATAGCTCTCTTTAAAGAGGTATTTAGTGATACAAGAGCAGTACCTAAATTCTTTGGTGATGGTGGGGAAATGATGTGTTACACTCATCCCAATGGAATCACACTTATTTAAGACCAACAGTGAATTTAGTAATTTTTTTTCAGGGCTGTTTTTGAGCCAAAACAAACATCCCAAAATATTTACTCATGGAACTAGTCCAGGTGAACTGGACAAATTATCTGAGGTTTTTGCTTGGTTTTGCTCCATATTCTTGAGGATCAGTTATATCACCAGGTCACAGGCAAAATCTGTGCCACCATCAGTGTGAAGTACAGCCTAAGATGTGTCTGGTTATTTTCTTTTTTAAACATAGCTCCACATTTGTTAAAATTAAACAATCCTTTAACATGAAATCACTGTTAAAGCTTTCTTAATGAAATTGGAATGTATTAACTGTGTTTCCTGACTACAGATTCATTCCTTATACTGAAGCAATTCCAAGTGTTAAAGACTCTTTGGTTGATGTACAAACACCAGTTTAAGTCTTGCCAGTTTGTCTGGGGCAGTCATAAATGAGATTAAAGCAGTCAAGGGCACAGAGATTTCTCCCACTCCTTTGCAACAATTCATTTAAGACAATTCCACAGCTCCCTTATAGAGTCACTGGCAATGCTGCTATGGCACAACTGACAAATAACTTGCCCTGAGAATTTCCAGTTCTCTTCTGCTGTTGTTATTCCCTGTTGGTCTGAGACCTACAATCACTTACATATGTGAGTAACAAGCATCTTGCAAATATTTACTCCCCTCCCAAGCATTTGTAGTTGGAGGTTTCTGGAGTAACTGCAGCTCAGACAGGATTTTTCTTCTCTTTGCAGGGAAGTGCTTAATTGTGGACCTGAATCTGAGCCTTCTGGTAGAAATGAGATAGATATATATATATTTATATAAAAGAAATGTTGGGAAGAGTAATAAAGAGCAATCTTCCTGTGAGTAAATAAAAATTACCAAAGGAAACAATAATCAATACATTTTACAGTTCAAGAGTTCAGCACAGCACATGCTGTTTCAGTACAGTACAATGGATAGGCTGCATCCATGGATTATGAATTCCCACGTTTATGTGGAAACAGAAGTAAATAACTGAAACAAGAGTCATGTTGCAAGAATGTAAAACCAAGCTGGACTTAATGGTGTGCTATATTTAAAAGAGTGATGTGGTCCAAGGAATATTCACTTTATCTTTTCCTTCAAGCTTGGCTGCCTGCAACCTGCCAGGATCAGCTAGTTCAAAGGAAACCATTTTTCTCTATTTCCATCACCAATAAAATGCAATATGCACTGCACTTGGTTGCCCTGAATCCCAGAGCCTGATGTTACCAAACACATGTGTTATGGATGTAGATAAACAATGTTTCTTGTTTGAGTTGGGAGAACCACTGCTTGGACCAGATAGAGGGGAAGGGTAGGGCAATGATATGTGATATGGGTGATGCTACAGCACAGAATCCCAGCATGATGAGGTTTGGAGGGATATCTGGAGATTATCTAGCCCAACCCTTCTGCTCAAGCAGGGTCACCCACAGCATGTTGTACAGGATCATGTCCAGGTGGGTTTGGAATCTCTCCAGAGAAGGAGACTCCACAACCTCTCTGGGCAACCTGGGCCAGGGCTCTGGCATCCTCAGAGCAAACAAGTTTAGGTGGAACTTATGTTCCAGTTTGTGCCCATTGCCCCTTGTCCTGGAAAGAGTCTCCCATCTTCTTGAGACCCTTTAGATGTAGGTTAATCATTGAGAAGATCCCCAATATACTCTTGCAGTAAGTGTTTGGAGGTAACAGATGTCTTAAAGCTTCTTTCTACCTTTTAGCTTTGTGAGTTAGATGGAGAAACACCATCAGAAGCCTGGTCTTAGATCACCTACTCAGAATCAGATTTTGTGCATGCTTCATCATGGCTCTTCCTTTCCCAACTTGCTTCTCCCTCTTTCCCTGCTTCTCACGCTGCTGTCACTGCAATCATCCATAAGGGAATGCTTTCCAACTTTGGTCAGTTTTTTCTTTCCATTAGTACAGAAGAAACAATGTATGAGGACCATCAGTGATTCCTTTAAAGGTGTGAAGGATCTTCTAGAGGATCTGGGGTGATGTAATTGTCTTAGCTGCCATGAACACTGTTGGGCAAGCAACATGTGAGGGTTCTCTCCTCATTTCCAGGAGGAAATCAAGGCTGAATGGCCAGAAATAGATATGGGTGGTAGGGCTGCCCTGATACCTCACTAATGATGAAAAGCAAAGGTTCAACAACATTTTGGTCTGAAAAGGCTGGTCAGTAAATCTGGTTTTGTATTGACTACAAATCTCATTAGCCCAAGGTTGCAGGAACCTTGCAAGAGGGAAAAAAAGGGAGGAATCCTGGTTTAGTTACAATGTTCTTGTTGTCAGGGATGGCTCCATCCTGCTCTAGCTGATGGTTTTGTTCCAAACTGAGGAGTTTCATGCATAATGTGGATTTTGATTTGATGCTACCTGTCCCATTTTCCAGCTTAGCATGTGTTTTATCCAATAAAGGCTCTATCCTCTCACACATTAAGGGTCTAGGCTTCTCTACCACATCTATGTGATAATGCAATCCAGGATATTATGTATGAAAAAAAAAAACTTCTGACATAGATGTACTTTCTAAAGCCTATATTAAAGAAGCTATAATTCAGAAAAATAGTTCTTACAATGTCATGTTAAGAATGGACAATTTTGGATAAAAAAAAAAACAGGAGAAGGATAAATTTTGAGTGCTTGGCATTGTCAGACAAATACCATTCCTATAATCTTCATCAAAATCAATCTTCTACAGATAGTAACAGTTGTGCCCTTGTTCTAATAGAGTGGAGCCATTTTGTTAATTCCCCTGTATTTTGTAAGGTGCATGGAAAATACATTTTATGAGCAGGTGCTTTCTTACTTTATCGAGGAAGTATTAAATTTGATACCACTTTCCTTTAATAAGCCCAGATAATGGCACCAAATCTGAATCTATTATCACAAGGAAGAAAGTAACAAGGACAGAAAACGAAACAAATGTGATTTTTTTTGGTCTTATTACAGCCTTCACATTTCAAACTTGTGGAGTGCTTGTGCTTTACTTTTGTAATAACTACTGGGACTACATAATACCAGCATAGATTTTACTAAAAAAAAGATAAAAAGTAATAATAATAAAAATCCCTGATAGCCTATTCAGGGCTGTGTCTTTGTGTTCTCATGGGAACTTATCTCTTTATATAGTTTGAGTTGAACAACTACCCAGCAGGTGAAAAAAAAATGTTCTGCTACTAGCATATTGCAATCTTTCATTAAATGGTTACCAAATAATCCTATATAGTAGTGAGAAAGGAATGCATTTCTACCTGCTGGCAGATATCTTGGCAAAGTGCATGGAAACAGTAGTGTGTGGAGAGAAAAGTGATGCTTGCAAGGCAGCTAGATGCGTTGAGGAAGTGATGCTTGCAAGGCAGCTAGGTGCGTTGAGGAAGTGATGCTTGCAAGGCAGCTAGGTGCGTTGAGGAAGTGATGCTTGCAGGGCAGCTAGGTGCGTTGAGGAAGTGATGCTTGCGGCGCGGCTAGGTGCGTTGAGGAAGTGATGCTTGCGGCGCGGCTAGGTGCATCGAGGAAGTGATGTTTGCCGTGTAGCTAGGCGCGTTGAGGAAGTGATGCTTGCGGCGCAGCTAGGCGCGTCGAGGAAGTGATGCTTGCGGCGCGGCTAGGTGCGT
>VWZO01013028.1:247987-298224 GCA_013396975.1 Bucco capensis
GGCGCGGCTGTAATATGCTATGAAAATCAGCCAGCAGAACTAATCCAAATGACAGAGCAAACATGCAGGCAATGATTTCCCTCCCTCCCCACCCCCTCCAGTGCATACAATATTAGCCATTAGCCTGCAAGCAATGATGTTGCATTCATATTTAGGGTAATTGTCACACTAATGTGGTATAGGCAAGCCAAATCTCTCACCAGAATGAAAGTGGTTGTAATGGCAAAGAAAAGAACTCTGCTATTTATCAGCAGATTTTGTTTGCAGGAGTGACATAAATGTGTGGTTTATGATTTTTTTTTTCTTTGTATGGGGAAAAATAACAGAGCTCATTCATCTGCAGAAGTGAATGAAAATTACTGATGTGGAATTAAAAAGAAACAAATATGGAGGAAGTTTTGTGTGTGACATTTAGTGTTCTATGCCAACAGTTTCTTCTCCATATGTGTGAGAGAGACTGTTTGGTCAGGTCTTTCATTTTGAATTCCTGAGAAGAAATCAATACAAATGTTAACATAAGTGATAAAAGGAATAGTTTGCCTCTACAATGCATAGGATTGGTGCCAAACTGTTTGCAGAGTCCCCTGCACAATCCTTAACTTCAGTTCTCAAAGGAATCCCAGTGCTTAATAAAGTTGTTTAAAGTGATTCCCAGACAAACCCTCCACAGCTACACATGGCTATTGAAAACTGGATTCTGAAGTCCTGATGCTTTACTCTGACTCCTTACTTCTGCTAGTTGGGCTAGAACATCTGGGATCAGGCCCACTTGTATCCAGCTCTTGGCTGTGGCAAAAATGTTTGTCTTCTCCCAGCTTTCATATTCATGAAGCCTCCTCCTGTGTCCACTCTGCAGGATTATTGCAAAGGGAAACTGGATGCCTGTAGGAACCTTGATCCATTTAGCCATCCATCCAAACACTCAAAACTGGTGTCTTTCCATACCTCCAAAAGAACCAAATCAATTCAGAAATGTGGGCAATAAAGGAAGCAAAAGAAAAAGAAATTGATGCCCATGTTCATAAAGTTTTACCCATTAGGAAATTAGGGCTGAATTATTACCTCTCAAAACCCCAGTGTTCATAATGGAAATCCTGACACAGCCTTAAACTGTGGCTGTGTGAGTGGCACAGCTATAATGAACTCTGCCTTCAGACACCTTCCATTAATATTTTAAACATTTTTAAATCAAAATAATTGTATTAGTTTATGAAAAATGCTCTCACTCAAGTAGTTTCATACAGAAAATATCCCAAACATATTCCTTCCTTTCTCTCTTTTTGCTTTCTAATTCCCATTTTCCTTCTCTTCATTTCTTTCCATTACTAGATCTTCCTTCATAGTTTCTCCCCTGATCCTCAAACAAGATCTCAGCTCCTTGAATCCAACCATTAACCCCATACTACCAGACCCACCACTAAACCATGTCCCCAGGCACCACATCAACAGAGTTTATGAAGTCTTCCAGGGATGAGGACTCAATCTCCTCCCTGGGCAGCCTGTGCCAATGCCTGATAACCCTCTCAGGGAAGAAATCCTTCCTTATATCCAATCTGAACCTTCCCTGGCACAAATATTAGTGGTTTTTTCTTCCTTACCAACCTATGAAACCCATTATATGTTTTCCAGAGGTCTCTCCCAACTCCTATAATGTTTAGATTCTGTGGTTATTTTTAGCTTGATATTTGCCATTTTGACTAATTCAGGTATGACTGGAACTCAGAAAATGCCTTTAATATTTCACTTATAAACAAGACCCCATTGATTATGCTGGGTGCAGGGAAAAACAAGGAGAAGATTATCTGTGAGAATTGATGTTTTGTTTTGAAATGCAAGGTTGATGCAGTCAGAGTCTTCAGAAAACTCTGCACCTGACTTTGCAGTCTATCCCTAAAATGATGCTAAAACAACATCCCATTGCTGATGTGTAGGTGGGCAAGTGAAATGGTCTCAGGCACAGAATAGATTGCACTAGTGTAGAATCAATCTGTTTCTCTCACACCTACAAGCTGTACAACTTCTCACACAGACTGTACTCACCTCTAAGATTATCTATTGAGATTACCTCTCTGATACATCAAACTATTTGTACACAAGAAAAAACCCTAATATGAATAATTTAACCAGCTACTACAAACTGATAGAAAGCAGAGTCTGCCCTCCAAAACAAATGAGACCCCATACAGATGCTTCTATTGACTTATACTTCAATTTATTCAATCTTTATTTTATTTCAACTCTACCTTAATTTTATTTTTTAATTTATTTTAGTTGGTTGGGGTTTTTTTTTTTTGGTAATCCTCTGTCCAGAGTATAACCTGAGTAACTTAGGAGCAAGGCTCATCATTTGAATAATCAGCCATTTAGTGACATGTCTAGGTCCTGTTTAATGACTGAATCTGTAAAAGTATGACCTCAAGCACTGGTTAACTTTAAAATAGCTGTGCCCACTGCATGACATAGCCAACAGGAAGCCATTAGAGCTCCAGCAATTACCATTTACATCCATCGACGAAGTCCCTATTTTATTTTAATCTGCTTAAGTACATTTTCTGCACGAGGTTAAAATATAAATCCCTTCTCCTGAACAAGACTGGTTTTCTGGCTGACTTGAGAGCACAATTTACAACTGATTTAATTTGTTCTTCACAAACATTCCTAATGACATTACCCTGGTGCATATACTGACTGCCTCCTCTTATTCCATTAACTCCCAAATCGGGTTTAAAGACCATATTGATGCTAGATGTTATTATGGGTGATTATCAAAACAACAGACAATGGGGCAAAGTGTTTACTAACTGGTTTATATATAATTTCTGTAATAACTACAACAGATGGTAATGCTACAAACAATAAATCAAGCTTTTCACTGCTGAAATAAATTGGCAGCCTGCAGTACAGAAATGCTGTATGTAACTATATACAGATGCTTCAGTCATCAACTGTATTGTTCATCTTATTAGAAAATGGGTCTGTTACTGCTATTACAGGAAATCTTTCCATTTGCAATTACAAATGTATATTTTCAATTAAAATTGTTTTTAACTGCCAAACTGGTTTAAGTATACTTTAACCTTTAATTACAAATAGAGTTATCACGTACTGCCAAACTGGTTCGAGGCATTTGTTTGTGTCTCTGGATGTTCCTCCTCAAATTGGGTTTCCACTCCATAAATATATTTCTGCCCTTCAAGAATCCTCTGGCCAAAAGGCATTTGCAGTAACTTTAGGAAGTTAATTCAATAGTAGCTGTGTAAAAGGATGCTTTATTCAACCGTGCTTAAAGCAGTATGAAACCAGCAATTAATTCCATTCACTTTTGCTCGTGGTAATTCATCAAAACATTTGTCTCCTTACCCTGCTGCCTTTCCAGCTCCTTTGTGAGGAGCTGGTGCCCTGTTTTTGTACTCCTGTCACCATCTCCTGGTGTGTCAGAGCTCCTGGGTTGTAGGGAGATACCCCCAGAGCTGTTCTACCAGTGGCTTTGGTCCTAAATTGGGAGTAAATGATGCCAAGCTTCAGGATTCTGCAGTAGTCTGATATGAACTCCAGGAACCTTGGCCCAGTCAGAAATGAGACTCTTATTAGAAAGGAGAATTTTATTTACAGGTTCAAGAATGAGAAGGATTTTTAGTGTCTTTCCCCATTTTATGGCTCCTTTGAATTGTTCTTTCCAGAAAGGCAAGGAAATAATGAACATATAATGCTTTCACAAGCAAGCTTGTAACTGTGAATGGATTGAGAATTCTATCCTCTGGGTGCTTCATTTATACTGATTTTTTAATTTGACTTCAACACCATCCACTACTAAGAGGATGATTTTAATTGCTCTAAGTATCTACCTACAAATTAAGGCATTTTTTAATCTTTACAAATATAGGTGCTATTCTACATTAATCACAAACTTTTGGGGCTAGATTCTGCTCCTTGATCTTTGTGCAATGATACCCAAACATCCCAGCTTTACACACACTCTTGAAGCCATCATACAGTATGAAACCCTTTAAGAACTTGACATTTGAGGGTTAGAGAAACATGTTGTATCTCAAAGAAACCTGAGGTCTCAAGTCATGGAGAGATGAAAAAGGTTTAAAAAAAAAACCCCAAACATATATATATTGAGCATTGTGTAAGAGACTGGACATACAAGATAAATTTTTGTCAGAATATTCAACATGAATTGTAATCACAGAATCATTAAGGTTGGAAGAGACCTCTAAGATTATCAAGTCCAACCATCTACCTATCATCACCATGCCACTAAACCATGGCCCTAAAATCCAGGAATCATGGATCATTCATGAATAATCTGTCAACAGAAATATGCTTCTTTTCCTCCCCCCAAATAACCACATGATAATTTCAAGGAGTGAATTAATCCATGAAAATCAAGGTTGCTTTGATAGCAAATTCATACCAGGAAGATAATTGACATTTGAATTAACTTTTCAGGAGTATTGGAAAATAATATATCAGCTCTGTAACATAATTTTTGGCCTACCTGTGATCTCATCAATATTAGTTGTGCTTTGGTGTTGCTGTTGGCCTCAAGAGACACCTGTATAAAAGAGGTAGAAATGTCACTTCTCTGGCTGATCTCTTTGTAAGCATGAAAGAAGAGGTTTTTTTCCTGTTTCTGACAGGATGAAATAGAAGTGAAATGAACTGTCCCCAAATCTGGTTGCAGACAGATATTACCTTCAACTCATTTAAAATGAAAGTGCCTGTAAAGAAAAGTCTTTGCTAACTTCAGCATGTCTTTAGCAGGAGCCCAAACAGATGTCACACTCTCAGAGGTGATTCCTGCTTTGTCAGCCACTGCAGTGGGGAGAAAACCTTGGATGGGATGACTTGTCTTCTGCACATGGACTAGGTTTTTGCTCAGGTCCACAACTGAAGCTCACACAAGTTTTGGGGAGTGAGGTCACCAAGAAGCAGCTTGGAGCCTGGTACTTCATTTTATTGCACATCAGTTGTGCATCCTCTAGGACTAAGGACAAACAGGAGCTATCAGGCTGTCTAATCAAACTGGTTCATGGTTGAGAGCAACATGAAGCTGGATGTGTCCTTCTGCTGTTCCTGACAGAAGCTCAGGAGACACAGTTGTTTGCCTTGCCTTCATTTCATGTTGCCTATTGCCTGGACACTCACCTAGATGCTGGAAGATGCTGCTGTATGAAGAGGTTTTTTTATGTAGAGGATAACTCCCACAGGAGAGCATCAAACATATAGCACAAATCCCTTCTTCTTCTATCAGCTATATGTAAGGATGTACAACACTGTATGAAGGCAAAGGATGCAAATTATAGCTGCTGTATATAATAAAGATAAAATAATACATTCCTGGCATTATAAAGATCTTTAATTAGAATCCTGCAAAGGTTCAATCTGATTATTTGCTAATTGCCTGGCCGTATTTTTTTTTCAGGGCCTCACAAAAGCATCAGGGATCCTAAAGAGCAAACAGTGCTTTAAGGGCACAGTACAATGTGACAACAGTGATAGATATGCTAATTTCTTCATTCACTCCACTTCACTTCTTTTATTCTTTGCAATTAAAGCAAATGCTACTGAAACTGTAATTAAGCTAGTGCCGTAGCCCTGATTGCCTGCTGTTTTAATGAAACCCTATTGATTTTCCTTTTATTTCTAATGGCCACACATTGTGCTCAATGGTCAAACACATGGATGCTCCAATGTGCAGCCAAACTTCATTTGTGTTCTCTAAAAGGGGTGGCCTTATCAGGAAGAATATCAAAAGAGCCATTTGTGTGAGGTCTCTATGGTTGTTTTTTCCCTTTAGCTGCCCCAAGAGACACACTTTGGGCAAATATATTACCATCAAAAAGGAATGAGTTACATTTTGTAAGGGATAAAAATTACTAGTACTCTCCTGTCGTTGCCATAAGTTGCACACAGATTTGGAATATTCATGATTTCCAGCACACTTCTATCTGGAAGAGAACATGGGGAGCATTATGTTCTCTCTGCAAGATACTGTAAATCATACCAACAATTTAAGATAAAACAGGCTATGAGCACTTTCTGATTTGTTGATAGTTTTATTGAAGAATTCATTATCACTAGTATATTTCACTGAATTATTTTCTGCTTTGCTTGAAAGTAGTGAAAAAGACAACAAAAAGAAAAACTCTCCTAGAATCCTATCAAACACAGTGTATGCCTTATAAATTGATTATTCACCTATTGGATTGTTCAGCTAGGAGGAGAGAGCCAGGCTCTGCTCAATGGCATCCAGTGTTAGGACAAGAGGGAATGGGAGCAAGTTGGATCACAGGAGGTTTAGTATTAATTTGAGGAGAAACTTGTTTGCAGTTCAGGTGCCAGAGCACTGGCCCAGGCTGCCCAGGAGCCTGTGGAGTCTCCTTGTCTGGAGCCATTGCAGAGCTGCCTGGACACATTGGACACATTGCTGTGTGTCTCCATGATGCCCACCAAAACCAGCAGAAGGGGTTGGAGCAGTGTGAGAAAAGGCTTTGCTCCCACAGGTGGAGGTCAGCCACACCAAACTCANTTGCAAGTAACTCCTATAGGGTTTAGTATCAAGAAATGGATCTGAGCACAGCTTTTGAAGCCTTACTCCTTGCTTTCTCACTGCCCTGCCCAGCTGATGTCCCTTAATTTACAACAACAGATCTCATTTTGCAGGTGCATATCAATATGGGGTTCCCACGAAGCTGATCTAAGCACATCATAGCCCGACACATAAGGTCTCCATGATGCCCACCAAAACCAGCAGAAGGGGTTGGAGCAGTGTGAGAAAAGGCTTTGCTCCCACAGGTGGAGGTCAGCCACACCAAACTCAGAGTAAATGAGGTGTAAATGGCAAAGTTTCCTGTTCAACTAGTTGTGGTCACACCACTTGCACCCAGGGCAGTCACAAAGAGGTTGTCCTAGCTGGTCTATCTTGGCTTGCCAGTTGTTTAGCTCTGCCCATTGTGCCATAAATCTTTCCTCAGCACTAAGTTCACTTCCATGAATTAGGAAAAATATTCAGATTTAAAAAGTAGTTGTAAATTTGTATTGCTAGTTTATTATCACATTCCAAATCCTAGCTATTCTAGGCTCAGCTCTTTGCCATAGCCATGCTACTAGCACAATTTTAGGTAAGTAAACAGAAGACGTGAAACTGGGAAACATATTCCCGTTTTCCCCACATGAACCAAGAAATCCTGCCTGCCTTATTACCCAGCCCTCTGAATCACCTTCTGTTTGTGACCACTGAATGCTAAATATACTTTTATTTTACCTGTAGGCACTAAATTTTTCAAAAGCCTCACATTACTCTTAGCCTGCCAGGAAACCAGGAACATCAGCTCCTTTTAATTAGGTTTTCTAACTGTGATGTTCATTCAACAAGGGATAAATTTAGTGGAAGTTGCAGAGTACACTTGGACTTGTTAGCTCTGGAGAAGTGAAAATAATAAATAAAATCTGTCAGGGAAAAAGGTAACAGTAGGAATGGTAGAAAATAAGATACCATCATGTCACTCCTCAGCCCTGTCAACTGTTAAGCTAATCAGGCCAGAATTAAAAACACATTTTCTCCCAAGATGTTTCACAGCCAAACCGATTAAATACAGATTTTAACAAAATTGAAAGCACATTATACAGAGATTTGTGGTTTCCAGCTCTGTGAGTGAGTGCTGAAATAACAAAATTGCAGCCTAATAATCTATAGAATAATATTGTCAACTAATGGATTATAATAAAATAAAAGCTATTATTAGGGTAAAACATTATAACCACACACACAAAAAAAAAAAAAAAGAAGAGGAAAAAAATCCAACTTTTATTTGTAGCACCTCCCCCTTAATGGTTTCAAGCATTTTGAAAGGTAATTTAAACAAGTACATTGGGTCCTTATTGAAACTGTTTCATCTCGCTAGCTGCTGAAAATGGCTTTAACCATCTCTCTGAACAAAAGCTCGCTAATAAGACAACAAAAAGCCTACAAAAAGCACTGGCTCAGCATCACTGCAGAAAGGCAACTAAAGACAGCCTGTAAATGGTCTGTTTCTTTTTTTTTCTTGCATGTAATTAGATGAATTAAAAGGACAAAGTAGTTAATGTTACTGTTGTCCAAGGCCTCCCGGTTCTTTTCAGACCGTCCGCTCTAGACAAGAGCCCGCGGCTCTCGCTCCAGCAATGCGGGGAAGAATGTTGGCAATAAGTAAAATTAACAAGCTTAATCTGTGAAGAATCTGGTCTGAGTCATAGATGAAATGTATCTCTAGCAACGAAAGGCTAGTAATTCCTGGTCTCCTTTTATATGCCTAATAAAACTTACAATAAATTAACGGCATTTTAGTTTTGCAGCGCCGGCTCTATTAATCAGGGGCCAAGACGTGTAGTCAAGTTACAATAGAAAGAACTCAACTGGGTGCATTTCTGTTATGCAATTAGGGACCATTGGCCTGGCTCTAATTAGGCCAGGGATGTTGATATTTCAAGTACTGTTTTATCATTAGGTTTCATTTCCTTGGAACATCCTCAATGGCTAAGAAGTGAGAAGGGCGGAGGATATTATAAGCAGGGGTGATCAGAAAGTCATTAATGGGAGTTAGGAAGGGAAGGGCTGACATTAATACCTCACCCTGTGATGTGTGGAGCTGTCTCTGGGAGACTCTGAGCCCTGTCTCACAGAGGAGTTGGTGGCACCTGAGAGCAGCAGGATCAGGCTTTCAGCAACAAAGCTTCCTTAGAGATGATGTTGTTGTTGTTAGCTGCTAGATTAGCATGCCCTGACAGCAGCTCCTGCTCAAGGGGGTGGCCTAAACACAAAGGTGTTGGCTTCTCACTCTCTGCAAGATGCTGGGGTCAAAATCAAGCAGAAACACCCATTTCTGGTCAGTAATGGAGAGAAGATGTTGAGGCAGGCTTATCAGGGTGATTCTGATGATGTTTGCTTGGTTATCCTCACTCTGCTTCCTCTCTGCATGAGATTTGCTCTCAGTTGTTGGCTCCACCACATAGGCTGAGGATGATGTGCTGGAGGTGGGTCACTTCCACCAGCACCCACAGGTCAGAAACATGAAGTTTCCTCTGTTTAGCACAGATGTGGTTGTTGTCCCTTCATGGGCAAACCCAAAGAGTGAAAGTCAGATATACCACAGGGAAAAAAAAAAGAAAAAGAGCCATCAGTCCTCAATTGTGCTTTTCCTGCCAAACATTAGCTTAAATCTGTAACTCCAAACAATACTTTGCCTGTTTGTAAAATATGACTTTGTTTCATTAAGAAAAAAAAAGGAATTACATAATTAAATTCATTATATCCAATTACTATATGATTCATCTGGTGGCTTAATGAAGCTTCACATTATACTAACAAGATAAAGCAAAAGAATAACATTTTATGAGACTGCAGGCATTCTGTGTGCAGCAGACTAGTGAGTTTATGAGCTATATACAGTGCATTTCCTAATAGTACACATTGTATTAGCTCGAGTAGGGAAGCTTTTGTTTGGTCCTGTGATAGCTCATTCTGAAAGTTTGCTAAACCAAAAAGTTTAGCTTTATCTTCTTTTCTGTCCAGTCCTAGGCCTCTCCTCTGGATGTGGCCACATTTTATCCAAGAGGATGACAGAGTGTTGGAACAAGCTGCCCAAAGAGCTTATGGTGTCTCCTTCTCTGGAGAGATTCCAAATGCACCTGGAGGTGATCCTGGGCAACTTGAATTAGATGATCCCCAGAGGTCCCTTCCAACTCCAACTGTGCTGGGATTCTGTGACTATACAAGGCAAGGAGCAACCTTAATAGGATTATAACATAAAAATCTAGGTAACTCTACAGCTGTCAGGAGGCAACACGTTTTGGATGTTAAAGAGCTGGTTTGGTTTTGAACCAGTGACCCAGAGGTGAATTACCTCAGTGTCTCCGTTGATAGGTATATAAATATTTTAAATACGATTTTGTAGAAGTGTAAAACTGCCTTTTCTCTCAAAGTACATTATCAGCCTAAAGAAGTCTATCAACTCTGTCCTCCCAATAATTTATGACCTAATAAAAGGCTTCTGTCTTTGGAAAAACTGACAAAACCCCCTAGTTTTATCTTTTGGGAATGAGATCTGTCAATAGAGTGAAGCCTTGTCTTTCAAATGTGTGTGTGTTAAACTATTTGAAGTGTTCACCAGGTTGAAATTAGTCACTAACATGGGAAAGGGACAAATTAAAGACATTCAGCCTCCTTTTTCTTCCATGTATGAGTGCCCTTCAGCTTTTCTCATTACCATTTAGTACTTCTGGACGACTATTGATATTCAATGGGAATGTAAATGGGCTTGAAAATCATAAATTGTGAAAAATAGGGTTTGGAGACATCAGAAAAAGTTTGAGGAAAAATGACATTTGCCTATATGGGAGAACAACAGGAATGCTTTCACTTTGCTGGTGAAGGATAAGGCTGACATTGCTTAACTGGAGGCTTTGGCTAGTTACTAGGGGAAGTTTCTGATTTCAGCAAACCTTGAAGACTCAGAAGAAAAGAGAGCAATGAGTTCCAGCATAATTAAATGCCCTAGCTTTGTTACTACTGGCTATTTCCTCCAGTGAGCACTCTGTGTTTGTGCTTGCTAGTCACTGTTGGAAAGGCACATGCAGAAAGCCATCAGTGAGGGATTTAAAAATCTCTCCTCTAAATCAAAATCTCTCAGCCTCTGACATAAAAACTGAAATATTTCCTGTGGCTACGTCTTCATCATCTCCTAATTTCTTTAATTAATATAAGAAAAACCATATCTGCCTCTGGGCAAGTTTCAGTTTTGGTCATTTGTCTTACCTCCTGTAAGTAGGAATTGCTTAGAAGTGTAGGCACACATGGACTGCAAGGGCAAAAAAAAAAAAGGATTGAACTAAAGCAGGGTGATGGGTGGCTGACAGAGCATCCTCAGCTTTATGTTACCTGCTCCAGCCAGGAGATTTCAGAATTATCCGCATAGTGAAAAAAAATCCCCAATCCCCTCATCTAGAAGTGCAGATGCTGAGTAAACCAGCCCTTGTTATCCATATATTTAAACTGGGATGCTTCTGCCAGAATCAGAGACAAGCTCTTAGAGAGACCCTATTACCACAGCAAACACCAAAATGAAGGTGCTCACCCAAGATGTGACCTTGCTACCATGTTTTAGGTCCAACTGGTGGGACTCAGGGTGGATTGAACATGTCAAGAAACTTTCTTCCTGTGATCAAGGGATACAGCATGACCTATGTCCATACTGGTTAAACCAGTAACAAGCAAAAGAGAGTCTCCATCCCTGCTGCAAATTAATTGGGATCCTGGTGTGAGTCTATCTCACAGCTCACAATGCCCTTCAAGGATGCAATGCATGCCACACTCCTCTTTTACTCCATGGGCACTGTGCCACCGTGCCTGCAAGGAATTGAAAGGGCTCTGTGCCCTCCACCCTCTCATCAATTTCATGTGTCTGCTGCTCCCAGGACCAAAGTCTGCCCCATCTAAGGATTTGGGCAACATCCTTTTCCTTCCTGCAATGCTGAATGAGGTTGACCCACTGTTTGTCCTGCACGTGAAGCAGTCCTGCTTCTGTGTGTGCTATTATGCCATTTGGAGCTATTTCAGCTTTTCTGCATGCTGGATGAGGAAGTGCAGCTCCCCTCTGAGGGGTCTGTGCAGCATGGCTTGGGGCAATGTGGGATGAAGTGTCCCATGGTCACTCTATGCTGTCTTCTGGGGTTATTCCTGTCCTTTACCCTCCCTGAGCATGGACATCACAGGTGAAGGCTGCTTTGCTGTGGCCACAGAGATGCTAGAGTGATCAAGCAAGGGGCCTCAAGCACACAGCTGGTGCTCCATAGTCATAACTCTTTACCCAGTAATATCAGAGCTATTGACCATGTTGTGAACACATTAAACGAGTGGAGCATGTGCCCTAGGAGGACAGGCTGAGAGAGCTGGGTCTCTTCAGCCTGGACAAGAGGAGACTGAGAGGAGACCTCAGCAATGCTTAGAAATATGGGAAGGGTGTCAGGAGGAGAGAGCCAGGCTCTGCTCAATGGCATCCAATGGTAGGACAAGAGGGAATGGGAGCAAGCTGGACCACAGGAGGTTTAGTATTAATTTGAGGAGACACTTCTTTCCAGTGCAGGTGCCAGAGCACTGGCCCAGGCTGCCCAGGAGGCTGTGGAGTCTCCTTGTCTGGAGCCATTGCAGAGCTGCCTGGACACATTGCTGTGTGAGCTGGTCTAGGTGATCCTGCTCTGGCAGGGGGGTTGCACTAGATGATCTTTCTAGGGCCCTTCCAACCCCTAACATACTGTGATACTGTGATACATTCCTGCCTATTGGCTCTGTCATCCTCTGGAAGCCCTGGAAGCAGGGATTTTGTGGCTCCCTTTGCCTGATTTTTGCTACAGCAGGGGAGCCTTGCTTAGCTAAAGCACACGTGTGCAATGCCTATCAGTGCTAGATCTGGAGACACACACAGCTGAGGGGCAGAAGGTGGTCTCCTCTAATCTATAGCCATTCTAAACTTATTCTGCATCTCCATTCAAGATAAGACCATAGTATAAATAGTACAGCTCTTTAACCAGTTGCCATGAGTGACAACCACCAAGAGCTGCTGGGTTATCTTGAGAGACTTGCCTCTGCCTCTTTACAAGAAGCAATCAAAGATGCTGCTTATTTCTGGGGTAGAAAAGTGAATCCAGGGAGCTATCAGATAACAGAGGTTCTTCCTTGCCTCCCATAGCAGCTGCTGCTTACAACCACCTTGTCATGTAGTTGTAAAATGAGTATGGTAAACACCATGCATAATTAAGTAACAAAGTGCAGAGAACCTTTAGAAAATATACTAAAGGCATAAATAAAGAGTGGGATGAGATTACTGCCAGCAGCGAATATCTTTATTAAAAGGTTATAGTTTCTGGGAATTATTGTTTAACCAAATTATCAATGGGAATGTAATCAGGCTTTGGGGGAACTTCTAATTCCTGTAATATATCAGGTGGTGATGTTTAACTCTTGTTTATACTGTGTGGAAAAAAGCAGCACCACCTCATTGATTATCACTAGGAAAAAAACCCTGTTTTTTGGGGACTAATCTCTGGTTGCCATGATGAAAAATATGAATAATTTAATGCAAAGCTACACACATTTTCTGGTTTAGTTTTGTTGTTGTTTGTTCCTTTTGTTTGGTGTGGGGTCTTTTTTTGTTGTTTTTTATGGTTGTTTTAATTTTAAAGAATTTATTGTGGAGAGAGTCTGAAACCAACAGTGAATGTTACTATTGCTTTAGTGGGTACATCATTATCTACAAATGTCCATTAAATCAAGTAATAATCAGTAATTAATAAATAGTTAAATAATACACATCAGTAGTAATAGTGTTGTGTAGAAGCTTTGATAGCAGCATAGGTAAACTGGAGCAAGAGAAGGAGTCTGACATGGTAAACACTAGAAGTACAGAAGCAGTATTGTAAGGTGTACATAAGGATTCATTTGCACAAGCTGCCAGCTCCTTTCAATGTGATCTTCCAAAATACTTTGATTTCTGCTGGACAACTCTCAGAATCATAGAATAGTTTGGGTTGGAATGGGCCTTAAAGATCATCTAGTTCCAGCCCTCTGCCATAGGCAGGGACACCTTCCACTAGACCAAATTGCTCCAAGCTTCATCCAACCCGACTTGAACACTCAAATCTGCTCAAATCACCCAAGTCTTGATACCTGGTCTAAGATAAACAAGTCTGGCCAAGTCTGAACAAGATGGTCAAGCCTGAGGGGCAAATCCAAATTTCCAGATAGAGGCATACATCTGAGTTTACAATTCAGGCACAGAACAACACTGACAGGGTACACAGCTACTCTCTGTTTTCATCTTGCTTGGATGTTGCTCATGAGATAGTTGCTGATCGAAGGACCTACTGCAGCAAGTCACTCTCATTTGCTGATCTCAGACTTCATTTTGCTGGCTTGCCTTCATAAAAACATCTGCAGTCAAAGTTAACCTTGCTGAAAGGAGCAGAAATTTATTCTTGATTTCTTTAGCAGCTTCATTATATGGAAGAGCTGTGGAAAGGTTTACAGCCCCAAGAAGAGAGATGAAGCTGGGAGATTGGAAGAGAGAGGGAAGGATGTATACAAAACAACACAAAAGTGTGTTGCACATCAACTAAATACCCATATTTTTCACTCATCAATCCATTAAAATGGGAGTTATTTGTGATAAGAACAGCAACCATTTGGCACTGGTATAACTCCCTTGCAGCAATCATTTGGAGAGCTTATTAATCAAAGATGATGCAAACAAAGACAGTGATACTCATTTTCTTGAAACAGGTAGGATTACCATGTTCCCAAGCCCATGCCTATCTGATTCTTGCTTTGTGTCTTCTAGGATCATCTTGCCATTCATCCTGATTCTCAGGAAAAGGGAAATCACCACCAAAAAATCACAAAAGAGTTATCATGTAGAAACAACATAGCAGAGAACAGAAATGCTCTCTCTCCATGGTAGGATGCTCAGTTGATCCAGATTCACAAAAGCTGATCCTATCATCTTCAGCCTCTGTCTTTCTGCCATGAAAATACTTTACATTTCTGTGATCTGTGCAGCTCAGCAATCTTTCTTTGTTGAGAATAAAAAGAGTTTTGTCAGAGGGATGGGTTTATCTCTGAATCTCAAACCTTTTCAAAGTTTGCCAGCTCCTGTGGTTTACCAGGCTCTACTTCTGCCTTCTCAGAGGAATGCTGCAAAGTTTGCCAAGATGATGTCTAATCAGGGTATTTGTCTTTTAAAGGCAGAGTTAGTAGGTGCTCTGCAAAGATCCAAGGCCAGGCTGGATGTGGCCCTGGGCAACCTGGTCTGGTGTGTTGTGGGGTTGGAACTAGATGACCTTCAAGGTCCCTTTTAATCTGGGCCATTCTATGATTCTATGGTCCTTGGCACAGTTTTTGCTCTCTGGATGGTTCAGCTTTTTGCCTAAATCTGCCTTGCTTAAATATCAAAGGTGGCAGCAAATAGCCAACACTTACCTGTGCCTTTCTCCAAGTGCAGTGTCTGAAACCATATATTGAATACAACATAGGGACACAGATCCCCAGTAAGTAGAGGTGGTCCAAAAAGCTATGTCAGAGACTCTTTTTAGACAGTTTTCTCTCTTAAGAAACCAAACTGTTCCTAAGCAATTCTTCTCCATCTTTATTAGAAGGTTAAACATTTGATTTAGCTCCTTCTCTTCTGTCCTTCACATGATAATGTATGACAGGCTTTGCTGTGCAAAGAGCAAGTGCCTTAAAGAAAAGCAACAAAAGGAGTTTCATTTCTTCATATATAGCAGCTTTCTGGTATGATACATAAGCTGTACTGAGACCAAAATACAGTTATGGGGGAAGACAATTACTGCCACACTGGAAGATGTCCCAGAGGGGAATTCTCACACCAAAGCAGATTTATTTCTCCTATAGTGACTGCTACCACAGCACCATTTTTACAGCTCTGTGCTCGTTTCTCAGCTCTACTCCACATATTCTGCAATTATATGAAATAATTGAGAAAAAAAAACAACCCACCTCAACTGGCTGTCTTTATTTAAGGAAGCAAGAGGAACACCAGGGGAAGAACATGTGGCTCACATGGCAAACCTGGGGCAACGGGTTGGGGGGTTTGCTTGGTGAGTGACAAGGACAGCAAGTTACTTCAAAGGGTTAAGTATCATGGCTTAAAAACATATTAGCAAATATCTGCTGAAAACTTCAAATCTGGTTTGGAGAGGGGCCCCAAAGCTTGTCTAAAAGTGCTGCTCTCTCAGGCAATGGATACCACTAATGATATTGCATTATGTCCAGATGTTGCAGACACATGCACAACCACAATGACCTCCCAAAGACACCCATGGCAGCCAGGCAAAAGTTAGTCAGAAATCTCCACCTGGAAAGTGAGCTGCTGTCTTTGACTTCAAGATGTCCTAGTTTGAGTCAAAACAAAATATTCCATGCCATACACATCATATTCAGTCCTTGAAACTTTGACACCAAGTTTGGCCCTTAGGGTCTCTTACATAAGGCCGAAGACCCAAGGAAAACAGGTGCAGGATTAAGCTATTTAGCACCTAATTAACAAGCAGTATAAAAAAGGAGAAGGTTGGGTTTCTACTCTTCCTGAAGGTTAAGCACCTGAGTTCTTTTGCTACAGGACTTTGTTCTGCCTTTCATCTTGATTCAAGAGTTCCTGAGTTCCAGTTCCAGGATCCTGCTACAGCATCAATGGTGATGTAGTTGCCATCCAGGGGGGTTTGGGTGTGGTTTTGTGCTTGTGTATGTATATATATATATATATATATAATATATATATACACACACACACACTTAATTTCCTTGTTATTATTTTTGTTAAAGTAGTTTAAGTTTCATTTCCAATCCACAAGTCTCTCTCTCTGTTAATTTGGCCTTTTTCTTCCTGGAGCTGGGGAAAAGGGGATAATAGAGAGCATCTGTCACTGGATTAGTGGTTGGCCCAGCTCTAACCCTTGATGAGGACAGCTCTTGTCTTACATGTGAACCCTGAGTCTCTGTTCAGGGTATAAGCCAAAAAAAGCAGGAGTAGTATGCAATGTGTTTGGCTAATATGAAATGAGGTCCTTCAAGTGGCAATGGAAATGGCCAGCAGGATGGAAAGCAAATCTGTGTCCATCAGCTCAGCTTTTCCTGCAAGAGGAGTTAGCTATTATGGAGCAGGTATTTTGCTGCTCCATTGGGGATAATCAAACTGTTGGTGCTGAGCTCTAAATGCAATCAGCCCACAGCTCTTTTTACCACAGGAGGACTTACCTCTTGGGGACCTTCTGGAGGTGTCCCCAGTATCCTGAAAATATCAGATTTGTGTCCCATGTGATATTATCTGTGAAAATTCACCTTTGAAATGGGCGAAGAGAAGATTATTTGGCTGCTAAAATTCAACAGTTCAAAAGGTGATTTGTTTTTCCACAGTTCTTGAAACTTCTCATGCATTTTCCCCTTGCTATCTTCCATCATTTTGAAATTGAAATGATTGTGCTTTGAGCAAGCATTCACCACAGCATAAGGGAACAATCTGTATGATTTTCAGGGGCCTGAAATGTGGGGATGAATAGTTCAGGTGGCAATAAATTTTACTGCCAGATAATGCTGTATACATAAAGAACACATATTTGCCAGTGCAAAAATTTCACAGTAAGGACCAATTAATTTTGGTAGAAAGAGTATTTTCCATATAAAAGAAGCTTCCATCTACTTTACAGTCCATTGCATTTTACTAGATCTAATGGGGAGAGATCTAAATGGGGAAAGTAAAATGAGATTTTTCTTTTATATGAAATAAAACCAATTTATACTGGAAGCATAACAGATTAAAATATTCCTTCTGTGAAAGTAATTATTCCCTACAAAATGAAAAGATGGCATCTTTCAGTCTGCAATATTATGTGGGTATTTATTTAATTGCCAAATAAAATTCTGTTGAGGGAAGGAGTAAATAAAAGAAAAAGAGCTGTCTAGCATGTGAATGACATCTGTCATGTTTGCCTTACAAAAAAGGTCAGTGAAAGGCAAAGTTGTAAGTAGCATCCCCAAATTTATACTAGCTAGATACCACAGGATCAGATGTTGAAGTAGTGAGTGGCTTGAGAGTAGCCCTGAGAAAAAGGACTTGGGGTTGCTGATGGATGAGAAGCTGAATGTGAATCACCAGTGTTCACTTGCAGCCCTGAAGGGCAAATGTATTTTGGGCCACATCAAGAGAAGTGTGGCCAGCAGGGCAAGGGAGGTGATTCTCCCCTTCTACTCCACTCTTGTGAGATCCCACCTGGAGTACTGCATCCAGGTCTGGAGCCCCCAGTGCAGGAATGATATAGATGTGCTGAAGTGTGTCCAGAGCAGGGCCATGAGGATGATCAGAGGCTGGAGCACCTCTTCTATGAGGACAGGCTGAGAGAGTTGGGATTGTTCAGTCTGGAGAAGAGAAGTCTTCCAGGAGACCTTCTTGTGGCCTTCCAGCATCTGAAGGGGGCCTACAAGAAAGCTAGTGAGGGGAATTTTTAGGATGCCAGGTAGTGATAGGACTAGGGGAAATAGATACAAACTAGAGGAGGGGAGATTTAGATTACATGTTAGGAAGAAGTTGTTCCCCATGAGGGTGGTGAGACACTGGCCCATGTTGCCCAGAGAGGTGGTGGCAGCCCCAGCCCTGGCAGTGTTGGGGCTGGGAGCAAGCTGCTCTAGTGGGAGGTCTCCCTGCCCATGGCAGGGAGGTTGGCACTAGATGATCTTTAAGATCCCTTCCAACCCTGAGAATTCTATGATTCAAAAGTAACGTTTTTGAAGCAGCTCAAAGGCAGAACTTTTGGTGCTGCTGGCTTTGTGTTGGGGCTGCAAGCCTGTGGGGCATCTTTCTCTGGGTATACATCAAGATAATCCCCAGGACATAAGTCCTTATGTGACTTATGGTTGCCATTACACCACCCTGTCGACCTAATGTCTTAAAGATGATGGACTCTTATCTGAGAGATAATTATCACGATCATCGGAAATATGCTGTAACTTTAGAAAGCATAAATCACCTTAATTTGACAGCTGCAAAAGAAAAAGAAAGAAGTGTAATGAAGGTCAGTAGCAGAAATTGTAAAAGCTTACCTGAATTTTGAACTCATGAATTTGAAAAAAAAAAAATTGTGTTCAAATATGGGAGAAAAACAAACAGTTTTTTATCTTGTGGGATGGATGTTAAAGGCTCTGATGCTCACCGAGTAAACCAAAGTCAGATAGTCAGGTTCCAGCTCTCAATGCTTCATGGTGGATTTCAGCTTGAGCTTTTAAATCAAGTGATGGTGTGATTTAAAAGGAATAAACCCATGTGGAGCTGTGGAGGTCTATGGTTGAGTTCAGCCTACCAGCACTACAAGGAATTTTGCATTTGCTACCACTGATGTCAAATACTTGTTTTAATGATCTCTTGTCCTCCTATCTATGATTTTTGCAATCAGTTAATGGCTTTTTGGACACCTAATTGCTGTTTGCCAACTCCTGGCTCCATGCTATCCGCAAAAGGTAGATTTCCTCCCTTTGTTAGCCACCAGTTCCAATGGCAATGTTGATCAGAGCAGTAAACAAATGAGGTATTATTTCCTCCTTCCTGTGGCAGCAGCACATAATTCAGGCTGGACAGACTGTGGCAATTATGATGCATTTTTCATTCACTCAAATGAATCAATCACTTGCTTCTCTTGCATGTGAACAAGAAGTAACAAAACAATCCAACCCCAAAACCAAGCAAACAAAAAATCAAATCCCAGCATTTGCTTGCTGGGCAATAAAACAGAGAAACAGTTTGTTTTTGAAGAGCAACATTTATGTGAAATGATCTTCTTATATAATTACCAGACCCTAGTTAATAACAATTCTGCAAATAAGTGTGTATCTATTGAGATGAACAAATGAATCATTATCATTTAGCACTTATAGTGGGTAATAACAGGATCTAAATCCATAAAAAATGGAAAGACTTGGAAATCTACCAGAAAGTGGCACCTCCAGATTCATATAGATGCAAAATTGGAAAGGAAGAAAAAGTTTTGTGTAAAATATCAGAGTCTCTGAAGTCTGTTTCAGAGAATCGTGGAAAGAATCAAAGAACCAATCGTGGAAAGAATTGAAGAAAGGAATCGTGGAACCATGGGGTGGAAGAAAAGAATCATGGAAGAAAGGAATCGTGGAACCACGGGATGGGAGAAAGGAATGGTGGCACGGTGGGGCGGAGGAAAGGAATCGTGGCACCGTGGGACGGAGGAAAGGAATCGTGGCACCATGGGATCAAATCTCTCAGCCTATCTTCGTAGGGTAGATTCTCCAGTTCTTTAATCATCTTTGTGGTCTCCTCTGGACTCGCTCCAACAACTCCACATCTTTTTTATGCTGAGGAGCCCAGAACTGGATGCAGTACTCCAGGTGAGGCCTCACAAGGGCAGAGTAGAGAGGCAGAATCACCTCCCTAGATCTGCTGCTCATGCCTCTCCTGATGCAGCCCAGGATGCTGTTGACTCTCTGGGCTGTGACCATGGAATCGAGGAACCAATCATGGAATCACAGAATGGTTTGGGTTGGAAAGGATCTTTAAAGGTCATTCTGGGCCAACCCCCCTACAATCGGCAGGGACAAGCTGATGGTGTTAGGTGCTGTATGCACACCCAGTAACAAATTGCTTGTGCTTACAACAGGGGGACAAACTACAAAGAAAAGGAAGCCAAAAATGGAAAAACAGGGATGTGTTGATGGCTGACTATAGGCCTCCAAAGATCTATGTGCATGGTTGATGTGGCTGCCTACCATCTTCTGTTCAAAGCCTACCCTGTGATCATTCCCAAGTTGCAAGTGAAGCTAAGAGGTTTTCTAACCTGAGCATGTGTAGCTTGCCCAGTTTCATACAAGCAAACTGTGAACAAAATTCCTTTCTCCTGCATCCCATGTTCTTGCTATCACTATAAGGTTTCTTCTACCTTTTCTGAGAGGGAAGAAATGAGCCAAAAAAAATGTAGCTAATTTCAGCAATAACTCTAATTTAGACTTAAAGCCTCTGAAGCCATAATGGAGCTGTATTATGAATATGATTGTCTGAAGTTAAGGCTCTCTTTTTATTCATTTGTCCAGCAATTTATTTGTAAAAAGTAAGCAAACTGAAATGAGCAGGCAATCAGCTGCCCTGACACACTATTTTACCCAAGGGTATTCTCCAGGAATGGAGGCAAGACTATTTCAGCCATACAATGTAATATTTATACCTCCATCATCAGAAGAACTCATGACCTTACTCCTAGTTGTAATGAAAAGGTATATATTAAAAAAATAACCCTCTCTTTATAATGAAAGACGTGGCAATACCCCAAACTCTAATACAAGTGGACAGAGGTGTGTTGAAGTACTGCAGGACATATTCTATTGGAGAAATTATCATCAGCAAGTCTGAATGAGAACCTGTACCAAGCAGTGTTAGGGAGAGCTTGCTTACATTTGGAGAGCTCTGAATTCAACTTTTATATGCACCATCTCTACTGAGAGATACCTTTGCTTTTTAGCAGCAAGTTCACTTGCAGGCAGCTAGAAGTGGTCATGGCTGAGAAGCAGCTCTTCTCCTTTCTCAAAGCCAGAAAGAAATATCTTGGGGCTCCAGTGTCCTCTCACACATGGAGACTAACCAGGAGTAACTAGACAACAGGAGCAGTTTGTGAGCAGTCCAAAAGATGATGGAAAAATCAAATAAGGCCTTTTAAAAGCTCTTGGGAAGAGCTTTTTTAGGGCTGTCTCTCACTGCTACTGTGGCAAGATGGGGTGAGATCCTTGCCAGGGTGCTATAAACAGCAAGGGCTTTTTAATTGTCCAGGTGAAGAAGAAATCACAGAACCAAAGAATGGTTTGGGTTGGAAGGGACCTTCCAGTGTCATCTAGTTCAACCTCCCTGCAGTCAGCAGGGACATCTTCAACTAGATCAGGTTGCTCAGAGTCCCAAACAACCTGACCTGGAGTAGTTCCAGGGATGGGACATCTACCACCTCTAAGTAATCTGGGCCATTGTTTCTCTACCCTCAGTGTAAAGAATTTTTCCCCTATATCTCATCTAAATCTCGCTCTTTTTAGTTTAAAACTGTCACCCCTGGTCCTGTCACAACAGGGCCTGTTAAAAACTCTGACCTCATCTTTCAGCAAGTACTGAAAAGCTTCAAAAAGGTCTTTCTGGAACCTTCTCTTCTCCAGGCTCAACAACCTTAACTCTTTTCAGCCTATCCTCATAGGAGAGGTGCTCCAGCCCTCAGATGGTTTTTGTGGCCCTTCTCATCCAAAGTATTTCATTCACTGGAATAGAATGAAGTTCTAGCATTATTATGCAGTAAAAATACCCTGCAGAAAGTACTCCTATATCAACATTGGTAATATAATATATTCCTCTTGCAGAAGGCATCATTTTTGCTCCTGCTTAGCCCTGTGCTACTTCAGCAGGGTTTTCTCCTGACTGATATGATAATAGCTAGAAACAGAATTTGGACCAGTATGCTTGTGCCTGTAAAAGAGTCTGAGGGTGATGGAGAAGCACCAAACATGAGCCAGAGGTGTGTGAAAGTCTCTGTGGAATGAAGAAATATCCCTTTAAAAATAATCCTAGGCATAAGAAGGGAGAGGGTTGGGGTGATATGCCAAAAGGCTGCAGTGCTTCTTCCTCCCAGCCCAGAGCCCCATCCAGCTTCATGGACACCTCTTTTAGATGCTGTAATTCCAGGGCAGAAGAAAAAGACCCCCAGTAAGATGAAAGACAGTGTGCAGCCCTGTTTCTCCTTGCTGGAGTCACCATCATTGAAAAGAGAATATTGTTCCCATCACAAAGGTGGATATTGTGAACCCAAGCAGATGATGATGAGCATTGGCAACAGATTTCCTGTATCAGAGAGCTGGAAGGCTAATTTATAGCAGGGAAAAATTAGGATTAAAATAAATATATGATTAATTTCCTATTTTAACCTGGAATAAATAAACCTTTACCTCTCTAACTGTTGTTGTAGCTGGGCTGGTATCATCTGCTAAAAAGCTAACATATTTAGTTTTATTGTTTTGTCAAAATATGAAGAATATCAATATATCTCCATAATTCAGTGTTATACAAAGAAGCATTTTTGTGCCATATATAGCAAAGATTGTATTATACTTTTGAGATCATAGGTAATGATGACAAAGTGATCTGTGTTCAATTTCAGCATTAATGTCTGGTTTGAACAAAGCCTGAAATATGGTCTGGGAGCTAAGAGGCTTTAATATTAAGATCTTTAACTGTAATTTATGTGACAGAAGATAGGGTTTAGCATAATAAAATGTAATGGGCTCCTCGAATGAAGAGGACTAAGAGACAATTGAAAACAAGGTAAAAATGGTAAATTATAAATAACAGTAAATTTACCTTTATGTTGTTAATTCATTTATTTTTGATTTGTTAGACAGGCTCTGTAATTTCTCATTTTGCTACATTTGGAACCAGGCATTTCTGCACCTCAGGAATAAAGGGTTGGAGACATAGCAATGCTGTTGGGCCACTCTTGGGAAAACTGTATTAGGGCTCCAAATAGAAACTCTTTTTTTCTCTCCAGAGATTGTAATTTACCTGTAAAAATAGAGCCTGAGCTGAATTTCAACAGAAAACCATGTGGGGAGCAAATATATTTGCTTGTTTTACCTCCAAAATTAGGCTTGCTTTTTTTTTTTAAGTTGCTAAAGTGTAAAAAAATGAAGATCTGTAACAATATTTCAATTTGGAAATGAGTGTGTTGAAAGGAAAATCACTTTAATAATGAGCTGGCCTTTTGGCAAGGTATATTTTGAGAAGCATTTGGAGATGGTGACCACTTATTGAAGCCTTTTCCCACTAGAGCCAAGATTCTGCCCAGGTAGCATCACATAGCAAAAGGAAAAGTGGGCCAGAAGACTTTATCTGCAAGTTTATTGAGGTGGATGGAATCCTTTCTACTTCTTTAAAGGTCTCTTGTGCTGTGCCATGTCTGGAAGAAAGTATATTAGGGAAAAGAAAAAAATCTGATCTAATTTTCTTCTTTTGTGGTTTTCCAGCTCTAGGATTTCTACCAGTTGAATATTGTCTTGTATTCTTTTTTTTTGTGGGGGGGGACAGCTAAAAAGGCAATTTGTTCTTGCTATCTGCTTTGCACATGACCAACTTCAGCCTCTGAGTGCCTCTTTTTTTTTTTACAGTAGCTCATTAATGGTTTATTTTCAGGATTCTGGCAATTAAAATATTTCCCTCCATATTTCAGTCTAATCCCTGCTCTTCCTGAGGTTTGATTCTTGTTTTAAGTCTATGGCTTTTGGGATTGCTCTCCTAAAACAAAGTGTTCAGAGCCTTGCTGCATCCCTTTACAAGGCTTTTCCACTTCTTTTTTTTTCTAATATGAATTTAATTTTATATTATTGATATCTATGAAAACTTAGTAGCAAATAACTGGGTTTTCCCTTTCCCTCATTTCTTAAAATTTTGCCTTATTTGGTCCTGATCTACTCCAAAATTGGTAATAAAGAAGAATGAGACTGTCCATGTGCAGTAGTTGTAAAGAAACAGTGTTTAGGAAAGGTAGGTGATTTTTCACTGGTTACATTCCATAAAAACTCCCAAGGACAAATACAAATCTTACAGGGAACAGAGTTTTCTTTCTTTGTTAAAGCAGAATGTTGTTGCAGAGGCCCCAGCAGAATAACATGGCACAAAATAGGAAGCTAGAGCAGATCTTTGTCTTAAAGAAGGCAATGACAAACCAACAGGCAATCGTGGGTAAGGATCCTGTTCCTCCAGGTTGTGGGCAAGTAGAGAAGAGAAGTGATGGTTCCTACACCATATCCCTCTCCAGGGACTGGCTTTAATATGAATTATAGAATGGTTTTGATTGGAAGAGACCTTTAAGATCATCAAGTCCAACTCTTAACCCAACACTGCCAGGTCACTACTAATCCATGCCCCTCAGCAGCACATCTATAAGAAAGCAAAGCTCAGTGACTCTTGAGGGTAGTTCTACCCTACCTTTTATGTTATAAATAACTATACATATATGCCTGATATAGGCTAATAACCTAATAATATCCTTTTGTATGTAACTGGTCTGATCTGATCTATAGACCATTGAAATAATTGAAAGGCTTCCTATTGCCTTCTACAGAAACTGGACTGGAGTCTCAAAAGAAAAAGAAATCAGGTCTGAGGTTAGAAAAAGGTTAAAAAGAAAGCCTACAGCATTTCAAAGAAGTAACCCTGATGAAACACGAATGGAAATAAATACAAGGTTTGAATAATAATTAATAAAACATGCTGTGAATACCTTATAAATGACTGATGCATAATAAATGAGTCATACAAATGTATTCATTAGCTAAAATTATCATACATAATAATTACATTTTCTGAAACATTTATGATGAGGGGAAGCTCCTGTCCTCAGAGGTACTTGTGCAGCTCCTTTGTTGACTTCAATGCAAGCCCATGTGTGTACTCAAAGCTAGAAAGTATCCCTGGATGTGTGTGTATCAGTATATTAATAGTGCTGGGAAGGGAGTTCCATGCTTTAAGAAGTAGATAAATTCATCCTGATGTATTTCTCATTTAAAAACCATGCTGTGTGTTAAATGAAATTCTGTAGCCCAAGGAATCTTTGTTGCAACTCTGCATTCTGCATAAGGGAAAAGCTTTTACTATAGGAAACATGATTTATGGGAAGAAGTTTTGTTTCAGTTCAGTTTTCTTAGACTTCAGCTGTCTACATGTGCAGGTATGTAGCCTCTCTAGTCACATGGTTTAGGCAAGTGTTGTATTAAATTTGCTTGTGAAGTGAATGAGGACTTTGCACTGATTTCTGTGGGGTGTGGAGTCCCAGAGGCTCCTCACAGGGATGGTCAGCCCACAGTTTTCAGATGGGTCAGCAAAAAAAGCTTGTTTGGGATTTTATCATATAGGCTCATAGAATAATTAAGGTTGGAAAAGACCTCTGAGATCATCAAGTCCAACCATTAGCCTAACATTGCAATATTCACCACTAAACTATGTCCTTAAGCGCCACATCTGCACCTTTTTTGAACACCTCCATGGATGGTGACTCCACCACTTCCCTGGGCAGCCTGGGCAAAAGCTTAACCACTCTTTCAGTGAAGTTTTTCCTAATGTCCAACCTAAATCTTCCCTGGCACAACTTGAGGCTGTTTTCTTTTGTCCTGTCACTTGTTATCTGGGAGAAGAGACCAACTACCACCTCCTTTCAAGTAGTTGGAGAGAGTGAGAAGGTCTTCCCTGAGTATTCCCTTCTCTTGGCTTAACAACCCCAGTTCCCTCAGCTATTTGCCATCAGACTTGATCCCTAGACCCTTCACCAGCTTTGTTGGCCTTTTTTGGACACACTCCAGCACCTCAATGTCCTTCTTCTAGTGAGGGGCCCAAACTGAACCCAGGATTTGAGGTGTGGCCTCATCAGTGCCGAGTACAGTGGGGAAAAAGTTGCTTCTTTGTTTGGGATGTCATATAAAATCAAGGTCTTGATTGTGCATGGGAGAAGACATCTGCCTAAGGTGACTTTTGGGTCAAATAAAAAGGATCTATAACTGAATCTAAGTTCTTAAATACTTAGACCCAGCAAGCAGCATCATGGCTTTCTGCAGACTGCCGATGGTCTCTCGCTTTCTGCCATGCCAGCATCTGTGTGATCAAGGGACCTGTCTCCTGAGTGCTGAATTTTCCCCAGCAACTTTTGAGAGATTATTCTCCTAGGCATGGCTACAAAGAAGATGAGTACCCTCCCTTGGAGAACCTGCAATATCAGATAGGTGTGTACCATTCAAAAGTTAAGCAGCAATAGGCAGAGCTGGAGACGAGATCAAAGGTTATCAACAGCAGCGAGCTTTA
Organism: Bucco capensis; assembly: GCA_013396975.1. NCBI lineage: Eukaryota > Metazoa > Chordata > Aves > Piciformes > Bucconidae > Bucco > Bucco capensis. Next base: position 274,429 of record VWZO01013028.1, read on the forward strand.
ATGAAGATTGCAGAGGAGAAAAGTAGGGGCTGATGTCAGAGCATGGCTATTGTGTTCAGTTCCAGTTACAAAACAGGGGAATCTGAGCATCAGATATGCAAGTGCAGGTGGTGGAATACTGTAGCAACAAAGTCAAAGAGTTTGAAAGGAAGCCAAGCTTTCCCCCCCCCCTTTTTTTTTCCTTTTAAGACCAAATACTTACAATTTATTCACTTGGGAAATGATACTGCTTTCCTGGCTTATCAGCTGATCACTCCTGTGAAATCTGACCCCTGGGTGGAACACAGGAGATAAGGCAAGAGGGAGGAATTTTGCTTTGCAGACCTAAAAATGAGAGATGTGCATTCCCTGGGCTATAGGTAAAATCATCCTTGCAGGCCTGGGACCATGGGACCTGAGGGACACAAACCACCTCCCTGCAAGACACGTAAAGCACAAGCTACATATTGCACTGGATTGTTTCAGCATGTAGCCTGCATCATTCCTGCTTCAGATTAATAAGTGTGTTTTAAACACAGTAGCACGTGGCTGTAAAGTAAACATGTTTTCTTTATTAATTGCAGAAATTTGCCATGGCTCACAGTGAAGCAGCTTTGGTGTAACAGGTTTTTAGGATTTGATTACAGCACCATCTACTGGGTATTGAACTTCTCATATCCCCAAACCCTTCCTGGCATCTCTTTCTATGGCAGTAAAAGTAGAAAAATCACTTTCAGATCATTTGAGGAAAAAAAAAACAACAACAAAAAGCTGTCATTTTGTTAGGGCTTAAACTGGAAGAGCTCTTGAAATCATTGCAAAGGCTCATTAACTTCAATGGGATTTTGGCTCTTTCTGGTAATGCTCAGCTAAGGTCATATTTAAATTAGCAGCATGGTTTCAGTGATGAAAAACAGATCTAAGGAGTGAGACAGCATGGTTGTGGCAGTAAGTTTCCTAGAATTATAACACAACATCATCCATTTATAACTACTAAGGGCATTACAACACTGACTGGGTGTGCCTAGACAGGTAGGAGTGAGCAAACAAATGTGATGTCCTCAGGCAAAACAACTGACTGGCAGCAGAAAGAGCTGAATTAATTAAAAGAAAGAAATTTTACTTAAGGGATTAATCAGTTAGACTTAACTCATAACATGTAATAGGAATCCCTTGTATTGCTTGCAAAAAAAATTGATTTCCTCCTGGAGAGGGGATCCATTTCAAAGCTGATTAGTGGAAGCAACGTTCAGGATATTTTCATTCCCCAATGATTGTTCATTTTGCACATAATCCAAGCTCCCACTGACTTTTACACAGCTCTAAGTGTTCTGGACATAACCCTGCTAGCATCTGAGTAGTGCTGTGTGCTATCTGTCAGGACCATGATCCTTGAGTGACTAACTGCTCAAGGTACTGTTCAACAGACTCTAGTAATGTAAAATCTTTAGTAGTAAGTAATGCTCTTATTTTGTACCCATAAATGGATTTTTTGGTACCTTTTATCTTAGAAAATTTTGGGGAAAGGCTGGCATAGAGCTAGCATATCTCTCTCTCTCTCTCTATATATATATATATATCACCTTTTCCTCAGGGCTCCTTAGGACTGATATTGGGTGAAAGCTGGAAGAGCTCCAAGATGTCTTTATCTCACATGGAATCCAATCAAACAAGAGGAGGCTGAGGGGAGAACTTCTCTCTCTCTACAGCTACCTGAAAGGAGGTGGTACTAAGGTAGGGCTCAGTCTGTTTTCCTGGGTAAGGAGCTCCTGGGTAAGGAGCGATAGGATAAGAGGAAATAGCTTCAAGTTGCACCAGGAGAGGTTCAGATTAGATATTAGGTAGAATATTAGGTGTTGGAACAGGCTGCCCAGGGAGATATTAGAATCACCATCCCCAGAAGTGTTCAAAAAAACATGTAGATATGATGCTTGGGGACATGGTTTAGTGGTGAGCACGGCAGTGTTAGGGTGGACTCCATGATCTCAGAGGTCTTTTCCAACCATAATGATTCTACCTGGCATTGTCCCTGATAGTCTTGGCTGTGTGCTCTGCTGGCAAACCAGCCAAGGGATCTCCCTTGGCTAAATGCAGCTCCAGATCTCCCTCAGTTTCTGCAATTTAAACCTGTTTAATATTTCACCAAACACCTCAAGTTTCTTATGTTCTTTTTCTGTGCAAGGCCTCAACATGTCTGAAGGTTGTTTTACTTGATCCATTGAATTTCTGTTCTTTTCCCTGATGGTAAAGACCCCACATGGAAATCTATATTCTTTGCCCAAGATAACCCAGTATTTCATGCAGCTTGATTTGAGAGTGAATGATGGATGAACCCAGCCTCAGACCAAGATGTTTTTGTGGTATAACACTAATGTCTTCTAGCACAACAACAATTACATCTAGGTTTATAATTCTTCTAGTTTTTTTTAATCCTTACTCTCCTCTGAGGCATTCAGGGAGCTGAAGGAAAATCCAGGAGAGCTGAAGCTTTCCTAAGAGGCCTTTTAGCTTGATGGAGAGCAAAGGGCTGATGGTGATTGAGTTGATGAGGATAGTAGCTGTGGAGACAAATGGTAATTCAACTGATGTTTGGTAGCCTCACTAGATAAGAACTTAGGAACTTCACACTTGTTATTTTCAGGATTATTTTGTCCCAGCTTCCACCTTGTAATAGATCCTCTCTGAAAGGTATTATCACACATTTTTCTTAGCTGGAGACTGAAACCAGTGGAGCAAATGGAGTTACCTGATGAAATATCATGTTTAGTTCACTCATAGTAGAACATTTAAAGCCTGCACCTCCAAAAGAAGAACATCAACATTTGCTAGAAGCAAGTGGCCTTGTCTGTGAGTCCAGAGAAGTAGGTAAAGAAGGGAGGTTTGATCTGAGACAAGCCAATGAAAAATATTCAGGACTGTAGGAAGATGAAATGCCTCCTTCCCTATGTATGAGTGTTGCTAAGCTAGTAATCCACAGTTTAAGAACTTTTTTTTTCCCCCTTTAAATTTAATAAAGAGGTTATTTTAAACTTAGATCTGCAAAACACTCATACCTCCAGCACATTGCCTCAGTGAAATATCCCTCTACATGAAAATATAGACAGTTAGTTTTTTCTTCCAAAGTGAAACACTGCAAGGTCTTTCATTACTGGTTTATTATGCTTTCTGTATCTTTGCTCATTTTTCACCAGTATTGCATTAAGTATTGATATTGATTTCTTGTAAATGGTACTGAAATGGATGGCTCACAGTTTTTGTTATTGTTCTGTAGCACTTGTATGTAATTTATTATAGCTGCAATGGAACCTGCCCCTTGCTGCCAGGGTTTAAATTAAATGTGCCATGTTTTGGCCCCTCGTAGTCACATACATTTCTCATTCTGGATCTAGAAGTGTTATGTAGAAAGTTACTTTTATAATTACTTTCTTGATATTATTTTCAAAGTTTATTTCAATAATTTTGGTAATTAATATGTAATACATTGGTTGAATTAATAGTGTTTTTCTTTTCCATTACAGAGACAAATTGCTGTCCTGTGAAAGTGGCTGGTAGTCGTGACTGACTTCTCTCTTTCTGAGAGAAAGAGGGCAAATCAGCTCCCAACATTTTCAGCATGTGGTAGATCTAAGGCTTTACTCATGCATGGACTCCCAAAAAGGTTATAATTGAAGACAAAAATGGGTATTGACACTAAGGAGGAGCAGGGCTACTGGGAGAACATTTCTCTGGATTCCACTTTCATGCAGTGGATTTACTTTTGGCACAAAAACTGACTCAGAGCCATCAATTAACTTGACTTTTTGAGAATAAAGCTATAGATGTGACAGAAGTGGAGTAAAGAAACTCCCCAAACCCAAACATCTCTGAACATGTTGTTCTTTGATGTCAGGTTTGTAGAGAAGATAATATTGATTGGGAGAACACTAGTGGTTTTTAAGGAACAAAGCCTGATTGATAGGACAGTATCAACAGCATTGGTAGGGAAAGGAACTCATTGTATATTTCCCAGTTGTATTTGCTGCCATTTTTAATAGAAGTAAACTTGGCCCTTCTGGCAAGGAGTGAGCAATGTTTCATTGTGCACATGAGCAATCTTCTACTCCAGGATTTAGAAAGGATTGGGATAAAGGAAAGAGAGATATTTGGTGCTTCATTCAAGGGTCTCTGCATTTCCTGCTCTTGCTGTACATCTCTGGCTCTGGACTCGTGGGTGTTCCTAGGCCATCATGACATTATATTGGTGTAAAGGGTATTACTTCTAAGTGGGTTTAGAAGTCATTTATAATGAAAGTTGGAGCTTTTCACACAAGATTAACTGAAGCCCTTTACAAATAGTCTTAGCTCCAGTTCACTGAATAAATTCAATTGCCATTTCACAAGCTCTTCTTGGGCTTTTCCTCCCCTTGGTTTTGGGCCACCTCCCTTACTCTTTCCCTGACAGCTTTAAATAGGTCTGTCCCACTCAATTCCATCTGCTCATCCTGCAGAGTGGCTAGACTCATTCCCCAGGACTTTGATGCAAGCCAGGAATATTTTTCACAAGCAGCAAGCTCACAGTCACATTTCAAAAATTCAACATTTATGCAACAAAGTGATTGTTTTTGAGGCTAGTGTGAACACAAGGCAAGGCATAGCCATAATTCTCAGGCAATACAAGGTTTCAGCAAGACAAGGACTGGCTGCTCCATCACTACAGATGTGTTGGGAAGGGCTCTCTACTCATGAAATGACATTGCATTTACCAAAAAGCATCTCTAAGGGAGTGTTATGTAGTTCTATAGTTTACTCAGCCAGGTTAGGGCCACATCTTCCACTCCCATGCTGGCAAATCTTTCAACAAGGTATATAGGACAAGTTCTCAGCTGCATGCCTAGGGGTTAGTGTGGTGTCTGTGAACTAAGGCTTAGCTGAGCAGTAATCAAGGAGGAATTGTAGTTTGGGAGCCTGGATAGGTAGATCAGCCTCCTGCTGCCAGGGAAGTTGGTAAAAGGGAGCAGGAAATTAGCACAAGGGAAACAGCAACCTCCCTGGATGCTGGGGAGATGCTGAGGTATCACCTCATCCCTGGGAGCTTGCTCTAGGGGTGGCTTGAAAGTGGCAAAGGCTGGCAAAGTTCAAGATTTCTCTTTCAGAGCAGGTGGGGATGGGTTAGAGTATTGTGCAGCAGGGCCAGAAGTGGGCTGAGATCACATGGAGGTGGAGAACAGCTTTGTTTGCTGGCAAGGGTAGGTGCATCACTGATCTGAACGTGCCTTGAGCTTGAGCATTTCCCTAGAGCTATTCATGACTTTAAATCCATCCTCTGAATTAATCAAGCAGAGTAGCTCCTTGGCTTTGATGCACAAGCCTGGTCTGATACAGGGCTGAGCTCCTAAACTGGGAAAGGAGAGTATGAAGGATGTTAACTTCCACAAGGCATCAGCACAGGCTAGAACTGTAAACCAGGAGGAAGATGACAAGGTGAATTTTGCTAGTTAAAAACAAAATATAGAAGTTTATATAGCTGTGAAATCCTTCACTGGTGTTTACCTAAATACCCAGGAAATCCTCACATCCCCACAAAATGTAAGTCATGGTTAATATATTTCTGGTAGCTGTAACTGTGTGTGCTGTGCTTTTTGCCATGAACTACTGTCCTCTTGTGGTTAATCTGGAACCACCAAAAAACCCCACAAACCCTGAGCTCTAAAAGTCTGACTTATGTTTTAATTTAATGGAATTAATTGTAATTTAAGCTTCTTAACTTATACTTACTTCATTATGTGAAAATCCAGGGACAGGACTGTTCTGATGATTCACTCATGGGCTTTTGAGCTCTTTGCCTGGCTCCTCACATGTTTTACAGTGAGAAATTACAATGATAAATTACTGATAAATTATATTGATAAAAAGTACTGCTTAGGTGGAATTTCACCCATCAGTTCCCTGGGACTGAAGGGCTGAGCCATACATAAGGGACAAGTCACTCAACTGTCAAAGAACATTTTCCTCTTGTCCTGTCACTTGTAACCTGGGAGAAGAGACCAATCCCCATCTCACTCCAACCTCTTTTCAAGGAGTTGTAAAGAGTGAGATGATCTCCCCTGAGCCTCCTCTTCTCCAGACTAACCAACCCCAGCTCCCTCAGCTGTTCCTCATAGGATTTGTTCTCTAGACCTCTTACCAGCTTTGTTGTGCTTCTCTGGCCACGCTCCAGTTCAACCCAGAAGATTGCATTGTTTCCTATATCTAAGAAATTAAAGTGTGCTAAAAATGTCTAGAAACATCCAGAAAAATCATTGTTATGATGTAAAAGGTTGAATCTCAGAAATGCACACTTTGAGATGGGGGATTAGATCATACAAAGCCTTCATGATTTTCTAGAACTCCCTTTCTCCACAAATACAGGCAACTTCTAAAATCCATCAGGTACATTTTGTTTTCCCTTTCACCAGCCTGAAAACATCAAGGAGAGTTAATTACTGAACAAGCTGCAAGCACTGCAAGGCAATGTTTGGTTGGATTTTGGGCTGCCTACAATGAACTCAGGGTCCCCAGGTCTGAGAGCTGGAAGGTACTGTCATGACATGGATAATATCTGACTTCCCAATCATTTGTGCTTTGTTTTGTTGTTGTTCTTTTTTTTTGTTCATTTTCCCCTTAGCTCTTTCTTGTTTTACCCTAAAGGAAATCCTCTTTTAAATGGCATGTTAGACACAGAACAGTGCTAAATAATGTGCCTAAAGTTCTTTGCTTGGTAATCACACAAATTGTTTTTGCTGGGCTGTCAAATCACAGTTTGTATCATAAGAGAACTATGAGCTTCCCTCAATCTCCAACCTGTGATTCTTTTCAGCCACTATATTCACACTGAGCTTTTTGTTGCTGCTACTAGATTTGTATGGAGCTAGAGAGAAAATGTCCAAATTCAAAAGGGAATATGACGTACAGAAGATCCTTAATGTCTCTTTCTCTTCAATTTTAGTCACCCTATGACAATTGAGAAGATAAAGAAGAAAAAGTCACCTCCTCCTTGATTTCCCCCCCCCAAAGGCAAATTAGCAACCCAGATGGCTTAGCTTCCCTATCAGGAACAACTGCTTACATTATTTTTGCTTCATGTTGATTTGTTTTCCTAGTTTGAGTCCAGACAAGATATTCTAGGACATATTTAGACCCTGAAACTCCCACTCTAAGCTTGGGCCCTGGGGTCTCTTACATAAAGCCTAAAACCCAAGCAAAACAGGTGCAGGGTTAAGCTATTTAGCAACTAATTAACAGACAGTATAAAAAAAAGGAGAGGTTTGGGCCTCTACTCTCTCTGAAAGTTGAACACCCCATTGTGAGGATTAGAAACCCATCTCTGCTGTTCCAGGACTCTGTCTGTTCTGCCTTTCATCTCAATTCCTGAGTTCCAGGATCCAGCCCCTGAGTCTGATTCCCATCTGCTGCTGAGTCCTTCTGCTACAGCATCACTGGTGCCATAGTTGCCATCAAGGTGGGTTTGGGTGTGCTATTGGTTTTGAGTGTGTTGTTATTTTTGTTAAAGTAGTTTAAGTTTTTATTTCCACTCCACAAGTCTCTCTCTCTGCTAATTTCTCCCTTTCCCCCCACTCCAGAGAGGAAAAGGGGATAATAGAGAATATCTGTCACTGGATTAGTGGTTGGCCTAGCTCTAACCTTTAACATTTGTTCAAGTCTCCTGAGAGCAACAAGTCCAGAATCCAGAGCTGATATTGCAGCTGTCATGATGTGCTTTGCAGGAGCACAGTGGCAAATCTGAGCATCAGAGGTGTTAATCTGATCTATCAGTATTGGTGTCCCACACCTCAGCCCTAGTGCAGGAAATTAAAGAGTGAGATCTACAAGGGAGCTATTTCATAATGCTTTAAACAAATGAACTTCTTAACATTTTATGATCTTGGGGAAGATTGTTTTGTTGGTAGCAATACTGCCTGCAGTGAGAAGTGTTGGCTGAAAAAGCCAGTGGCATGGCAGTGGTATCAAATACAGCCCCCAATAAACTACCCTGAGGACTCTTATTTGAGCTTTATCATTCCTGGGTAAATTACTCAGTCATTGTCAATTTTCATTTGGGCTGAGTTTTACAGGAAGAACTGGCCCAAACCTCTAACTGCAGCTTGTTTTAGATGGAAAAATCACCCAGTCTCTCTCCCAGATGCCACCAGGAGCATTTCACTGATGTGGGCAGTTCACAAATCCAGGAACCTCCCACATGTTCTGCCCTGCCTGGTTCAGAAGGGTTTGTGCTGCTATGTGACCATTAAAGCTTTTTTTGCTGCTTTATGCTCTTTAGAATCTTCTCCCCTCTTATACCATTCCCAGGAAATTTCAATTCACTTTGCTGCCCCTTTGCCATCCTCTAAATCCTCTGCAGAGGGGCAGAAGGAGACATCTAGCCCTGAATCAGCAGGCTGCAGCTCTCTTCAGGAGCACCAAGATCATGTCTGAGGAGAAATAAATGCAGTCTGTGCTCAGCAAGAGGCTCTGGCAAAGCCTCACCCTAAGGTCTCCTGTTAATTTCAGAGTCCCCTCAAGAGAAAAAAAGGCATATAAAAAGAAGCAGAAATTCCTCAAGGATAAGGGTAATGTACCCTACCCACAAATTACCAGCAGACCTTTACAGTAGCTTATTGTCTATAAAGAGCTTCAGAGTAGTCATTACAGTCATTGAGCTGATGGTGGTTTTATGACTTCTACTCACCATAAGGCAAGGCAGCAGTAGCCTTGATGCAAAACTGCTTTGGAGGGGCTGGCAGGTAGCTTAGCCACACCTGGGACCTCCTGCATCAGAGGTGTTACCTGTGATTTCTCTGCTGATCTCAAGAAGGATGGAGACATGGAGCAAAATAAAGCCCCAACCATCCACACGTGGAGAGCTGTGAGGGGCTCAGAGGCTGCTGAAAACTGCTGTTGGCTTTGCTCCCTAAAAGTTGTCCTTCCTGTCCCACATCCCTGCTTCTCCAGGAGCTTCTTCTGTGCCTGTTCACCAGGCAGACACTTCAGAAGCAAGTCCATGTTTGTATGCCTTGGGGCTGATGCTTTTGAGAGCAGACAGTGGGTGTGATAAATGCTCCTGCCATCTTTCTGCCCACGTGCTGCCAGAGCTGCTCTGCTGCCACGTGGGTATCACATCCTTCCATCACCAGCCTCCTCCCCTCCTTTGCTTCCTGCAGGTGCCTGTCTGCAAAATTCCCAGATTCTCTCCTAAACACAGTGCTATTTAAAAGGCTTGGAAATGATTTTATTTGAATGGTGGGGAAAAAAAAACAACCTTCAAACCTCTAGGCTGAGTTTCACAGTCTTTAACATGTCCTCAGACTGTTGCCCAAGAGCTGTGTAAATGAACCCAGAGGTGGGTTTCTGGAGTGTAACTGGTTTGAAAAGCAATGATTCCTCTAACAACAGCAGCACAGGCAGACACTTTGATGTATATGATCTTTGAAACACAGCCTGTGGCAGACATGATGTTTTTTTCCCAAGAGTCTCACCTCTAGTGGTTTTGTTGTGGGGTTGCTACTGGTGGCTCTGTAGGAGTATTAGACTCTTCAACCCTGCCCCAAGCTCTACAGCTGATTGTCAGTATTCCTGCATGCCTGTTGTGTGCTGTGTCCCATCAAGAATCAGCCTGGAAGAACCATCTTCTCCTAGCTAATAGTTATATATAAAGTATTAATGCTGTATGGTGTGCATCAGGCATGATGATCTGAGGTGGTGCTTTTGTGGAGAGGAACAGAGTGTACATTACTCACTGCATGGATGAGCCATAAGAAGGATGCAGAGGCTACAGAACCACTAGTGTTACCAACTCCAGAAGATCCAGCCTTTGGTGCTGGGACAACATGCCTTTCTGGAGGGGAGTGACTATCCAGAAGCCTCTGCACTAGACTGAAATGGCACATTGGCCAAAGTCCAGGGTAGAAATTGTTCTATTAATTATTAGGTTGGTTGGGCCACTGTGTTCCTGCACATTAGACAGGAAAGGAAAAGTCCCTGAGAGCAAGTATTTACTGAATAACTGAGAACAAGCATGAGCAAAGCTCAATAAGGAGAAGACAGAGTTAATCAGCAGGTCTGCTGGTCATGTTTCCCCAGGAGAGCAAGGTTGATCTGTTCTCCCTAGTGGAGAGTGATAGGACAAGGGGAAATGGATGGAGATTGCACCAGGGGAGGTTCAGGCTAGACATTAGGAGGAATTTCTTTGCTGCAAGGGTTGTGAGCCATTGGAACAGGCTGCCCAGGGAGGTGCTTGAGTCCCCATCCCTGGAGGGGTTTAAGAGCCAGGGAGATGTTGCATTGGGAGGCATCATTTAGCAGGTTGCTAGGGCTAGGACAAAGGCTGCACTGATGCTCTTCAAGGTCTCTTCCAGCTGGAACTGTTCTGTGATTCTGTGGTTTTACAAGATCTCTAAGGAAGCTGTGTTAGGTACATGGGGAGCACTGGAGAAATCACAAGGGCTTCCTGCCTGGAAGCTGATGGGCATGAAAGCTGGTCTGCTGGGAATACAGGGGAGAGCTGGTACCTCACCATGGTGGGGAAGATGATGAAGACCAACTGTGAAGGGCTTTGAAAGCAAAGTCAGGCAGTTTTTGTAGAGGTGATGGAAAAGAGGGAACCATGGCATGATATTGTGCTTGTATATGAGATGAAGAGATGAGAATCAAATTAGTTAGCAATAGATCTAGGTGTCCCTGGTTAGATAAACCCCAGTTTTGGATAGGATTCATTTATCTTTTAGTTGTATCTTCTTCAGATATCTAGATGTGGAAAAAAAAAGAGGCTTCTGGGAATGAGTTGATAAAGCCTCCCTTTTTCTTCACTCTTCTTTTGGAAGGGAAAGGTGAAATGATTAGAAAGATGGAATTTTCCAGATAAACTACAGCAGACATGTCAGATACAGTTAACCACCTGAGTATATTGGACATTGCTGCTCTATTTGTTGTGTAATCAATGACAATAGAGCTAAAAAGTACAATTGACCACAAGCTCTATGCCAGAATACAGATGAAGTTTCTGTGTATATTCTGCAGAGGAATTACTGTTCCTATCCTTGCTGTTAGACTCCATTTCATTTCAGTTCTGTACTGTGATGTAAAAACACTTGGTTCTGTAATGACCCACAGAAAGGATTCTTAAATCTGAATAGCTTCTCCTCATCTGCCACCCCACAATTCCCTTTCTTTTTATAACCACAGTATTACAGTGGTGTCTATGAGGTTTCCCTTCACTCCTTGGATTCCTTTTTGGTTTTATTTGCTACCTAATGAAAACAGCATCAAAATACTACAAAACCAACTCAAATGGAAAAGTAGAGTTGTACCAGGACAGCTTAACAACCAAGCCATGACTCCACATGGGTTTCTCAGGATTTTCTCCTAGTGAAAAAAAGGCTTTCACAAAGACAGAAGGAAAACCAAGTATTTTAAATAGAAAACAAATCTTCAAAGTACAGCAGACCCATAAAATGCTGAGCAAATGTTTACTGAGTGCAACACCTGGAACAATTAAGATAGTGCAGTGGAGCAGCAGTTGATTTAAGAGGGTGAGCCCTGCAGATGTGTGCTGAGCACAATACTTGTGTCCTCTACAGGACAAAATTGCTCCAGCCTCTATCCCTCTGTTGCTCTTCTTGAGCTAGTCTTGTGCTTAAAAATAACTGATGCTCTTCACTGAAGGGAATAGGATGGAAAAAGGTGGAGATTTAGCAGCTGTGTTGGCTACACTTAATTTTACTGTAGTGTGTATCGAAGATGGGTCAGGTATTTCACTGCCTAGTGGTATAGAGAAATGTGCATTTCATTAAGGAAAGACATGCAAGTGGTAGTGTTTCATCCATTTCCTGGCCAGATGCATTAGATGATTATTTGTAAAACACTTAATCCAATAAATGGCTATTAAAAAAAAACCCCAATGACATTGTTCAAAGTTCTTTTTAGATTCATGCACCCAAAGGACTGCATTTATGTTTCACTATCAGCAAATTCGTTATTGAGAAGTTTAGGTAAGGAACATAAATCATTTGTGAATAATAATAATAAATAATTAACTCACAGAATTCCCAGGAATAATTCCTGGCCAATGGAATGCTTGCATGTAGTAGCAACCTGAAATTTAAGATGCACTGCTTGGTCTTGGTTAGATATATTAGTTCTATCAATTCAATGTCCTCTAACCAGATTTTTCAAGGTAAATTCCTGTCTTTTGTGCAGGATCTAACTAATTTCAAGTCCTAGTAGAAAATCATGAAGCTAAAGTCATGTAACCAGAGCTGGAGTCAACCTTATTTTTGTTCAGGTGAATATTCATGTGCTTTTAGGTTGTTGTTCAATTCTATTCCATCACATTTCTCACAGTGGATTAGATTTTCTAGCTGATGAGGGTATTTTTGTCAGAAAACTAATGTTCAGTGTATCCTCTCTGGAAGACTTGCTTGGTCTAAATATCGATTGGATTTTACTACCAGCCAAGGTCAGAAACTGAAGAGGTTCTTGCTGCAGTAAGCTGTATATTAATCTCAATATCAACTAAAGTACCTAAACTGTTATTGGAATTTGATGATCAATTACATCTTTGAAAAGAACTTTGTATGACATTTGTTGGGCTTCCATATTTCGTGTTATATGGTCACACCTAATAGTTCAATAACTGGAAAAATACCAGCAAAGGATCTCCTTTGTTCTTTATCTAGGCAATATCTGCTTTATAGTTCTCATTTCTTGCTTTCATCCACTTTAATAGACATTACATGACATTAAAAGATTTTCTTCCTGCCTCCTTAATATTACTTCATCAAGGAATTCACTGCTGTTGTGCATATTTAGGCAAACACACAAAATCTTCTTCCAGAAGAATATTTCTTCATTCCTGACCCTGAAACTTTTATGTTTGGAAATGCCATCAATAAATTCAACTGCACCAACTCAGTTTGTTCCCCTGCCATTAAATGCTCTGCTATAGTCTCTAGGAATGTAGAGTCCCACAGCATCACTCAGGGAGATAGTCCACAACCTGGCTGCAGTGGGGAAGGGACAGATTTTTTTCCTTTTCTAGATTAAAACAGTGTTGTAGAAGTAAAATCATCCAAGCCTGTATTTGTGACACCATCCAATACTTTCTAATAATCAGATCAACAGAAGATACTCAAAAGTTACCATAGTACAAGACCAAGGCCATCCCAAGGATTCCTACTCATTTAGGGCAACAGTCCATGTCAAGCCTAAAAACTGCACTGAAATGAAAGAACAACTCTCACCACACTCTTGCCTCTGGTCTGTGTCCATTCTTCATGAAAAGATCATAGAATCTCCTGAGTTAGAAGAGACCCACAAGGATCATCAAGTNTTCCACAACCTGGCTGTACTGGGGAAGGGACAGATTGTTGTCCAAATGCTTGAATTCTGTTAGATGAGGCAGAGCAAAAGACTTACAGAAGTCAGTAGATTCTAGATATCTTTCAAGTTCATGATTGTATTTAGTAGTCTTAGACCCATACTTGCTTCTCAATAGCTTTGTGGGTTTGTTTATTTGTGTTTTTTTTTTNCCATCCCAAGGATTCCTACTCATTTAGGGCAACAGTCCATGTCAAGCCTAAAAACTGCACTGAAATGAAAGAACAACTCTCACCACACTCTTGCCTCTGGTCTGTGTCCATTCTTCATGAAAAGATCATAGAATCTCCTGAGTTAGAAGAGACCCACAAGGATCATCAAGTCCAACTCCTGTCTATGCATAGGACAACCCCCAAAATTACACCATGTGCCTGAGGATGTTGTCCAAATGCTTGAGTTCTGTTAGATGAGGCAGAGCAAAAGACTCACAGAAGTCAGTAGATTCTAGATATCTTTCAAGTTCATGATTGTATTTAGTAGTCTTAGACCCATACTTGCTTCTCAATAGCTTTGTGGGTTTGTTTATTTGTGTTTTTTTTTTTAATGTTTATTTTGTTTTGTTTACTTGCACCAATCTGGTAGCTCTCTGTTTGTGTTATTTTGTAAGAAAGGTAGCCACTCACCCACAATGGGAGTAATGCAGAAGTTTTCCTTATTTTAAGCATCATCCCTGATGCCACCATTTAAAAAAACCCCAACATCATTACACACCTACAAGGACCTTCCAATTTTAAAGCGCATAAAGCAGTGTAAGTGAAATTCTCTCTTCTGACATATGTGTTGCACCCTCTGAATGAGCTGGAAAGAAAGCAGAAAGGAGAGATTTATCAGGCATCAAATTCAGCCATCCAAATATTGCCAACCTCATTTTTGTGGCTAGCTGTAGGTAATTTTGAAATGGTTGGTAAATTTAATTGTCCATGGATGAGGTGTGCACAGGCCATGCACAATCAAAGGCATGGCCAAGATTAGCAGCTCTATTTCTTAGACAATTAGGTCTAATGTGCTTTATTGGAAGGAAAATATACCCTGAGGCATTTTAAACATAGTAGCAGTCAGGTAGGGTGAGACTTAACTTCAGTGACTATGTTTTAGTAGGTCAAAAATGAAAGTGTTTTTGGGATGTCAGTCACATCAGTTGGAGAAGAGTTATCTGGCTCAGATACCTGTTGTTGCTGCTTCTGTGCCTCAGGAGATGGAAAAGGGAGATTCCCTTTCCTCCTGCTCCACACTCCCCTTGTGTTATATAAAAATGATAATTAATGGTGCTGCTTTGCTTTTCAGGCTGATGAAAACCAGCATTCATTTGAGGATTTTTGCTGTTGATGGGCAGGTATTTATGCTAGGTGTCATTATAAATCAAGGTCTAGAGCATGTCCCCTGCCAGTGGCCTCTTGTGTACTTTGTGGGTATTGGAATTTATCTGACTGTGAGAGGATATTGAAATAAGCTGTGTTAGCACTACAGTCTGCACCTGACAGTCAGAGGATCTTGGGTCTTAAGAATGAGTTTATTTTTGTGTATTTGTGTAGGCTTCCTCAAATCTGGACAACAGTTTGAAGAGGAAGAGTTAAAACTCTGGGACTTCAGACCTAACTTAGTTGGAGTCAAAACAAGGTATTCCATAACATACAGGTCACATTCAGTCCTTGAAACTTTGACATCAAGTTTGGGCTTGAGGATCTTTTACATAAGGCCTAAGATCCAACAAAACAGGTGTATGATTAAGCTATTTAACACCTAATTCACAGCAGTACAAATAAGGATTGGGTTGAAGTTTCTACTCTCTCTAAAGGTTGAGCTCCTGAGCTTTGTGAGGATCAGCAGCCCAGCTCTGCTGCTCCAGGACTCTTGTCTGTTCTGCATTCCATCTCAATCCAAGAGTTCCTGAGGTCCAGGATCCAGTCCCTGAGTCTGAGTCCTGTCTGCTGCTGAAGTCTTCCTGCTATACAGCATCAGTTGTGATGTAGTTGCTATCAAGGTGGGTTTGGTTGTGGTATTGGTTTTGTGTGTGTGTGTGTGTATATATATATGTAGACAAATGGCAGACAAAAAACCATGTCTGTGATTACTATGCAATCTACATGGATGCAACGCAAATCTTTGCTCATTTTCTCTTATGCTTTTAAATCTGATTATTGCTATGATCAGCTATATCAATGCACAAACCAATGAGATCACAATCTCAGCAGAGAATAACTGAGACAAGACAGCAACCAGCTACCCTTTAGATAGTGGCCAGCATGATTTGTACAGTAGTAAACCCCTTGTGAGTGAAAAATATCACAGACTCATAGAATATCCTGAGTTGCAAGAGACCCACAAGGATCATCAAGTCCAACTCCTACCTCTACAAAGGAGCTCTCAAAAGCCAGATCAAGAGCAGTGAGAAAAAAACAACTTAATTATCCATATAGTGAAACTCAGCACATGTATGAGTTGAAGACATGATGGGAAGCATCTGCAATAGTCAAGGGTGGGGATTCAATGGCCCAAATAATCTTGCTGACTACTGTTTGTATGTCCTTCAGGCCTTCCTGTTGTCCTCATCAAAGTCCTAGCTAAAGGCTAATGCTGCTTTCCTGGGCACACCAGATAACTGCTCCACTCAGCAATCACTCCATTCAAGTGGTGAGTTCATAAATTAGTGCTTGTTAAGCTTGGGATATTTGATTTTTATTTTTTTTTCATGTTTATCACTTTTCTGTAACCTCCTATTCCAAAAATTTATGTCAGAGAGGCAATTTTCTTCCCACCAAGAGAATTATCTTTTTAGTCACAAAAAAGCAGGTCCCCAGAATCATAGCTTATTGCAGTGGCACAGAAGAATAAGTCAAGAGTTATCACCAAGTGTAGTCAATTCAAAAAAAAAAGAAAAAAAAAATCAATTTTATTTTCATTTTGAATTATTTTTCAGCTCCAAATCCAGTTTCTGAGTTACAGTTATGAGACTCTCAGCTCTCTGCTCAGTTCTAACTAAAATTTTCCAGAAATTACACAACTCTTGTGTTGAAAAGCCCTCTTAGAAATTAAAGGAAAACATACAGCTGTTGAGCTAATGCCTTGGAAATGCTTCATGTAGCCCTCATAAAACTAGCCTCACATGAAATGTTAGGCTCAAACTCACAAGTAAGTACTCAAATCACTTTTGGTTTCTTGCTGATTTTTGTCTTTTAAGCTTAACCTACACTTGGAAAAGTCCAAAGGAGTTATATATGAAGTCTGGGTATTCATGTACCTTTCTAACCTAACTAAAACAATTTCCAACTACAGCTCTTTTGTTTTTTTGGTAACTAGAGATTATTGTGCAATAAGAAATAGTGACTTTACTTCATGAGGCTTGAACTGCCAGGTGAGCTTGTTTATCCCTCTGATGTTGAATGGCTTTGGGTGGTGTGGTGTTGGGAGACAGTGAGCTAACACTTTGAAGAGCTAGGTATAGATTTTTGCTCAATGCTTTCTTAACCAGCTCAACAGATTTACCCAATTGCTTTAACATTTCATAACATTGCTCTCAGGCTTCAAGTTTTGTATTCTCTTTAACTGGGCTTCACACTAATAACATATCGAGAAGCCATGAGGATGTCTTTTAAGGCAGGAATCACTAGAACCTCAAAACTGAGGAGCAGAATGGGTTTGAAAACAT
This sequence comes from Bucco capensis, assembly GCA_013396975.1. Classification (NCBI taxonomy): domain Eukaryota; kingdom Metazoa; phylum Chordata; class Aves; order Piciformes; family Bucconidae; genus Bucco; species Bucco capensis. The sequence continues at coordinate 291,443 of VWZO01013028.1, forward strand.
TTTATCAATTCAAAAATAAATGTGAATTTTGCCACTGGATTCCCTTTACCCATCCCTCAGCTTTGGTGTTTGTCTCTTCTCCAAACTGGATTAGAATCTCCTTCTCTTCCCCCTTCCTTTCCCTCTTTGATTTTTCTTAATAATCTGGAAGTTGTGTTGTGGAGAAAAGGATCTGTCTTGAATTTCTCAGACCCTGGGTAAAGTTTTGACACGGCCTTTTCCAAGATCTGACTCTAGTGTAGAGGTTTAGATCAGGATTTTCCTTCATCTTAGAAATGTTGCAGTTGAGACCTTGTCCTTTCATTTGGCTAATTACATGTAGATGGTCCTGTGTAGGGTATCCAACAGCTTTTGTGTTGACCTCTAAAAGTACATCAAATGGATTTCATGATATCTCTAATGGGGTCAGTGGTTAAAACACCTAACCAAACTCTCAGAGCAGAGCAGCCTTTACTTCAATTTATGTCACATGCATATACCAAAGGGTAGATTTTATCCTCCAATTAACTACCTTTAAATTCAGGGTCTTGAACCATAGCATGCAGCAGTGCTTGCTGCAAAAGAAGCTTTCCTTCTGCCTCTTGCCTTTCACCTCCCTTGTAGTCCTCACTCTGTAAAAATAAAACAAATGCAATGCAATGCACATCAATGGGCCTAAAAATTCACAGGCATTTTTAGCAATGGGGGGAAAAAAAAAATCAAATTGAACAACTTCAGCTTCCTAAAAATGCAAGTACCAACTGCTAAGTTTTTTTGAAAATTGAATATAAAATCGTAGAGAGATGCTTTATTCCATTCTCTGTTTATGGGAAATTCATTTTATTTGACTTTTTTATTTGTAATATCAACTCTATTGCAGAGCAGAGTTTTCTAGGTGCTCCCTTATGGTACCATTCCTCTAAATTATTAATGCCATGCTGTTGATATATTGTCAGCCTTGTACATACATTCTATGAAAATGAGTTTTACAGTAGGCTGGGATTTATAACAAAGCTTGACATATGCAGCTAATTCACCTAGACAGTCTTGTCAGTTTTAGGTTCATAAATAATTGATACCCGGGGCTCGGAGTTCAGCTACTGTTAGTGCTCCAGCTGTTAAATTTCAGCAGCATAATGGATGAATATTTGTTTATAATTTCTGTACATGGACCCCATGTCAGTTCCCTAGCCTCATTTACATAGGTAGATTGAGATGTTGGAAGTGTAATGAGCATCTGAAGATGATGAATTGTTTTCCTCAGTGCCGGTGCGTTTCTGTAAATGTTTGATTAGTTTTGAATGGATTACTGTTAGATTATCTGGTTCAGGGGTTAAAGTGAGCAGCTCTTTGCTCCCAAAGCTTTCCTGATCCCTTGCTGACAGATTTTAAAATTCATACAGCGATATTAGCGCTGCAAAAGCTGAGGGTATTCTTTGCAACAGATGTTTAGTAATTAAGCATACGGTTTCCCTCTTTGGAAGTTACTGGGGAAATTTAAATCAGAATGATTTGTTTACCATAGTTTGAGGGAATTACAGTGTCTTAAAAAAAATAATCTACTTTTGCCCCTAAAGTGCTGGAGCTTTCCCCCCAATGACACTAATTAAAACTGAGCAAAACACACACATACCCTCACAATAATTCAGATGTTTAACGCTTCGGTAGGCAGATGCAAAGCTATTAAAAGGAGAGGTTCTTCTCGTGCTCTCCTTTTGTAAATTAATGAGCAATAGGCAGGAAAACATTTTCAATTGGACATGCCAGCAAACCAGATTTTCAACCATACTTTTCTTCTGAAGCTCAGTAGGGAGAAGCTGTCAGATGTAGACAGGAGCATTACACACAAATCGCGATGACGTAAAGAGTGTGAGCGAGGAGGGGGAGTGCAGTGAGGACATGAAGCACAGCATAAAAGAGAATGAGATGTCCTCTCACATGTTAAGACTTGGCATGTCTTAAGGGGATGGTATATCGAACCAGCAAACAGTAGGGAGCAGACAGGTTCTGGCTTGCTGTGGGTTTATATAAAGCTGAGAGGAAGAGGAGTGGGTCATCCCATGTCTCATGTACTTCTCCCAGCTGTGCTGACGTAGAGGATTGATGCAGAAACTGAGCTATGGGAGAGGAAAAGCATTTCTGCTGCTGCCTCCTCTGACCCTTCTCTCTCAAAGGCAACCCTTCCTATTCCTGTTTTGCACCAGTTCCCCCCTCACCACCCTCCAAGCAAGTGGCCTTCCAACAAGAATGTCTCACAGAGCAGCTACATGAAAAGATTTAGTGGCTGCAGCTCTGCAGAGCCAAGTTCCCCACGCTTGCCGTCGCGCTGCGTTTTGTCAGCCCTGCGCCCGGTTCCCCCGGCTTGTCTGGCAATCATGTTAGTGATTATATGGGTAATGAAACACGTGCTCTTTTTGTCTGCTCCTCTGATTAATCTGCTTTCTATTTAGCTGTGATTTATGGTGCTCAACTGTTGAGGTGAGCGCTGGCCCATCAGTTCCATAGCCTATTACGGGCTCGGCGGCAGCGAAATGCCTGCGAGGCTTGAACTGTTTCTTGACAGCCAGGCTTCCCGCTACATTCCCTCCAATCTGTTTTGCTTCCTGGTGTGACCTTTCATACAGTAAAATACATTAGTTGAATAGCACAGTCTCATTAAAAGAGTGAATTAACCGAAGAGTCTTTTTAACTAAATGACAGCCAAAGGACTGAGTGCTAATAGCCACGGGCAGTTAGAAACTTAACTCATGAATCAGGCTGTTAATACTGCTGGCTGCCTGAAGCGCTAAGGGCACCACACTCTCTGCTTGCTCTCATAAGAAGAAAAGCTCATTACTTTCCTCCTGATGGGAGAGAAAGAGTGAGCGAGCAATAATAAAGCTTGAATTTTTCAATACTGTTAAAAATGGGGCTGACAGATTGCCGACAATAGGAGCAACGGGCTAGACACTGCAAAGAGAGCCACTGAATTAGCAATACCATATATCATACCATCTAATTAAATCAACCCCAAGACTGAAATTAGTTTTCTGTGAGTGAAATGGCCTTTGAAAGAGTGCTATTAAATGAACTGGAGAGCATTAATTAAATAATTCACAGTGAGGGATTTTGCATTTATACAAAAATTGTGCACTTAATTGTCCGTGCTGTATTACAGATTTGGCCTTATGTTAACAATGTGTCTAAAGCACACTTATTGGAGCATATCAGGAACAGCTTAACATAAATGCAGCTTATAAAGTTTTAAGGATTGTCAAAGAAATGGAAGAAAAGGAGGACACGATGGTAGGAAATGCACAGAGACTTAACCATTTCTACACATTAATCCCATGCACGTGTGACAACTTGTTACATTTTTTTCCCCCCCTAGTGGAATGGCATTAGGGTTTCTGATTTTTAATTAAGCAAAAATTGCAATTTCTCATGATTTAGCAAAAAGAATTAGCTTTAAATTGCCTAAAAATGACATATGCATGAAAATGGCTGGGGGAAATAGGCTATTTTGCTTTGGAAGAAGAAAAGCTAAAAATCCAGTCTTCAATTTTTCAGTAAGACAAACAATAAAAAAAATAAATAAGGGGCAGGGAATCAATTTAGATTTTTATTTTAACTCTTCACACTATAACTTCAATTAGGAAATATGCCATTTTGAAATTAAGAAGTGATCTGGAAAGCATGAGAATGAAACATTTTTAAACAGAGGTAGACACTAATAACACTTGATCTTGTTTTTGTCCCTCCAAATCCTGGTGTTCTCATAAATATATTATGGCTTGACACCAATATTATACTCAACGTTGTGCAAGTTGCTGCCAAAGAGAAGCTTTTGCTGTCAGAGATACTTGACCCTATGTATTAGTATTAAATACAGCATTATGAACATCAATAGCTTATCTATCACCTTCTTTCTCCTCTTCTATTTTCATGTAAATTTGTGATATTACTTTAAAATGTGAAAAAGGGTACCCTTCCTTTTGGATCCTTGCATTAGAATGTGAGAACATGGGGAAGATTAGGATTTTAAGATGTTGGTCCTAATTCTTGTTCTTTTTCATCCTTGCAAATAACAGAAAAATGCAAATAGGGAAACAGTGCTAGATATTGAAATGTTATAAGAATGCAGATAATTAGAGTATGCTTCTTCCAAATGCATGTGAAACCAGGCTTGCATTGCTCAAGAGATCATTTATTTAAATTTATTGATGTCTTATAGTATTTACTTTTTTTTAATTCATGGCTTTGATTTCTGAAAACAGCAAGTAAAATCCAGTCCTCTCATGGTTCAGTTATAATGAAAGCCAATCAAATTAACTTCCCAAATTAAACCAGAGGAAACTTGGGGAGTTCTTTTCATATTCTCCATCAGATTTTATCAGTGGTTTCCTTAATGGGGAAAGCATTGTGTTTAAATAGTCATTTATTGGTAGTGTAAACTTGAAGGTGGTAAGAAAGTTGTGAGAGTCAGTGAAGCCATGGTAAATAACATTTATGTCTGGCTAGCTAATATTAAGCACAAGATAGAGGTGATTGAGTTAAATGACCTATCATATTTCAAAGCATGTTCCCATATTTGGTTCCACTTTGAGTCCAAATCCCTGTGAAGGATGAGGTGGATGTAACAGGAATCTGGAAGCTGGGTACAGGACATCTATCTAACCCAGCATTTGACACAGAGCTATCAGAAGGAAATTTCCTCATAGGAAGTGGATAGAAATGGTGATTAGCAACTTGAGGCTGTGCATTTTCATGTACAGGAAGAGTTGTTGTGACCTTTCTTGTTGTCACCAATGGGATGGCTTGCACAGGCAAGGCAGCTGATGGAGCAGCCATGAAACACCAAGTCAGATTTACTGTCCTGATTTACAGCTTGCTAACCTTCATTATTTATGCTTTTATGCAAGGCAAAGGCCTGTGCTGATGGAGATAGCTATGAGTATCCATGTCCCCTGGGTTAAAACACAGAAATTCTGCCTCTGCTGTCTCTGCACCTATGGCAAAATCTGAGGGATGTTCCTCATGTAGGTTAATCCTCATAGTGACCACCCATAAACTACTTGGCCACGAGATGCTTACTACTGAGCTGTAATATTATGCTCTTATGTCCATCTTGCAAATAACAAGCAGCCCAGCACCATCAAGGCATGTTTGGGAGACAACACCAACACAAGCATCTCTTATAGAGATATGCTGATAACTCACATCCTGGCAGCAGTAGCCACTACAGGTATGCTCAGTGAAGGCCAGGTACTGCAGCTGATAGGCACATACTTGTCCTTTCACAGTTGTATTGCAGCTATCCTCAAATTGTTTAACAGATCTTATTCCTCAATTTACACAAGGCTGCTATATCTTCAGCAGCAGCTCATGCTGCCTAGTCTTTCACTAAAAATGTTTTCTTAAATGACACTGAAAGGTACCTGTGACAAATCACTGTAGTCTCCTATTTCCATTTATTTTATCCTGAGATTTGGTATTGATATAAAAGCATCCTGAACCTGCTAATGATATTTCATGTGCAGTAATGTCAAACTATTCAATCAGTCGCATCATTACTTTTCATATTAAGCATATTTAGCTTATTCAGTTGTAACAAAGCATTTCTAGCCCCAAAGGTTTCTTTTCTCCCAAGTCCTCACTCATTTCAATTTCATTTCATATCATCTCTAAAAATGTGTTTCATCTTGATTTTTAGATGTAAGGCAAAGGAACAAAATGCTTTATTACCTGGCTGAGAAAAACTGAAGATTTGTTCCTCAAAGTAGGCAACAGAAAATATTTGGGCTATTTCATAGAAGGCTGAATTTTTCAGGTATTTCCTTTAGACTTTGAAGGGCTGGAGACATTTATACAGTTGGTGGAAATGCCACCTGGATCTCTGGGTCATTTTGCTGGCAAGGCATGCTGTAGTTTCCAGTTTGAAAATAACACTGCCCTTGATGTTAGCAAAAGGATTAAGTAGCATGGAAATAACTTTAACAATACCTGTGTACCTATTAAATCACTATATGGAACTTAGTGCCTCTTACTTTGGCACAAAAAGAGAACAAAACCACTTCTTTGACATACACAAATCTATAATCTGCTTCACACCTCCCTCGGATCCTCTGAGAGTGGCAAAATGGAGTTGAGGAATGAAGGTAGAATCCCAGTCACTTAAAGCCCCATCCCTGGAACCATGTTTGGAGATCTGAACCACCTGGTCTAGTTTAAGATGAACAGAAAATCATGGGTCTGTGTGCTGAATGTGCATGTTCCTTCCTCTGGATGAGGCTTCAAAGGCACCCTAGGTGTTCTCTTTGTTTTTAAACTTGACAAGTAAAGAGCAGCTTAAGAATGTCTCATTCTGTTGGCCAAGATGGTTTAGTCAGTGGAGAGGAGAAACATCACCTTCAGCTAGATGATCTTTAAAGGTCTATTCCAACCCAAACCATTCTGTGATTCTAGGATTAGGTAGTGAGGAAACAGCTGAGATGCCTGAACAGACAAACCAAAATATGAACAAACACGGCATCTCCACTGACAACTTAGAAACACTTTGAATACAATTACACAATTGCANACCTGCTCCATCAGCTCCATGGCCTTTCTGTATTGAGGGCTCCAGAGCTGGACACAGTATTCCAGAGGAGAATATCATCTTATCCAGCCTCTCCAAACAATCCAGGTTGCTTAGAAAACAGAGCATAAGTAAAAAAGGACAAATAGTTGTTATAGGAAGATCATAGAATTGTCAGGGTTGGAAGGGACCTTAAAGCTCCTCTAGCCCCAACTTCTCTGCCATGGGCAGGGACACCTGGCACTAG